>JAPQNM010000042.1:12124314-12164314 GCA_029783475.1 Metacarcinus magister
GTAGTGACGTTCTTGAAAAATAAGGTGAATCATTATAGTGAGGTGTCCTCAGGGGAGTCTTGCCGCCCCTGGGGGAGTGTGGGAGTGACCAGAGAAGTGACGTGGGCGAGGATCTTTGTGGGTGTGTTGGTGTAGCAGCGTCGTGGTGTTTGTGAAGGAGTTTGTTTGACTAGAGCGAGTTACTGACGCAGGAACAGCTCCGTCAGGAAGGCTTTTGTCATCTTGAGCAGCCCCTCGTCAGGTGTGCTTCATATCCCTTCCTTTGTGGTAAGATGCCTCCACCAGCAGCCAGTTTGTGTTCCCTTCACACTACGTGGTGACATAATACACGTACACACATCAACACGTCCCTTCATGATGCTGCTTCACATGTTTTTTTTTTGCATTACAAAATTTTTTTCCATTTTCGTTATATTTTTAATGAAGAAATTATGTGTATTCCTGAAAACGGGAAATATTATTTCTAGTTTGGTTTGTCAATAATATTTTATGCTTTATAATCATTTCAAATCACGTTTGTTTATGATTTAAAACTATAATTTCAATCAACTACAATTCTTTCCTACTCTGGCATTACTATTTTCTCTTTTACAACTCTGGCATTACTAATGTTTCCTTTTGCAGTTCTATTATTACTATTCTCTCCTTTGCAGCTTTACTATTACTATTTTCTCTATATTATTTCACCCTTACTCCTCATATTTCAAATTATCACATCATGGCGGGCAGTGCAACATAATAGTCTGCCCTTCATCACATTGGTTTACTTTTCTCACGGGTCGTCATGTGTCTTAGTTTTTCTTACCGTTCCCTCCCGCCGCGGCCACAGTAGGGGAGTGTGCCAGCATTTCCTTCCCTTCCGCAGCTGAGTGTTAGGTGGGTCGGCGTCTCGCGCGTTCTTCCGTGTGAGAGTTTTTATGTTCACTCTCTGTACATAGATCGAAATAGCAACGTTCCGGCCACAGCGTTTCATATATTTATTTATTTTTTGCGCTCGTGTCACTCTCTCTCGCTCTCGCTCACGCTCACGCACACGCTCACGCACACGCACACGCACACGCACACGCACACGCACACGCACACACACGCTGATTGCTGACATAAGGTTTCATAATGTTTGTAGCTAATGGAGAGAGAGTGAGGAAGGAAAGGAAGAAGCGAGGGAGGGATAAGGAGTAGGAGTAGGAGGAAAAAAAGGCAGAGAAAGAGAAAACAAATAGAGGAAAAAGAAAGGTAAAGAGCAGAGTAGAAGTAAGAGGAAGTGGTAGGGGAGGAATACAAAAAAAGGAGGAAAAGGGAGATCAGAAGGGAAGGGAAGGAGAAGGAAGTTGATGGGAACTCAGAAGGAGGAGGAGGAGGAGAAGGAGGAGGAGGTATTAGTGAAAAAAACAACAACAGGAAGAGAAAGTAGTAGTGGAAGTAGTAGTAGTTGTAGTAGTAAGGTTTTGGTCGTGTTGTCTTCTTTCCGCGTCAGGAGTTGCATACTTATTTTTACCTTGGCGTGGCGTGATAATGTGTTCGCGGCGCCTCTTGACGTAACGCGAAGCTCAAATAGGATTGCAAAACACTTTCTCAATCCTCATTTACCAGTATTTCTCTCTCTCTCTCTCTCTCTCTCTCTCTCTCTCTCTCTCTCTCTCTCTCTCTCTCTCTCTCTCGTCTATTTACACATTAACCTCTTACCTCTCGTGTACATAAATTTCTTCTATGTTTAAAGAGAAAGGTTTTACTGCAAACAATGTCTTCCTTTTTTTTCTCCTTTTTTCTTCTCTTTCCTCGTACTGCATCCTCCTCTTAGACTGCAGGTGGGCGGCACGGGCGACGGAAGGGGAGGCGGGGTATAGGCTTGAAGTGGAAGGGAGGGTGGGTAGAGGAGGGTAAGGTAAGGGATGTGGTGGTGGTGGTGGTGGTGGGTAGGTGGGGGATAGAAGTAGGGCTGGGTTAGAAATAGCTATAACTCTCTCTCTCTCTCTCTCTCTCTCTCTCTCTCTCTCTCTCTCTCTCTCTCTCTCTCTCTCTCTCTCTCTCTCTCTCTCTCTCTCTCTCTCTCTCTTCTCTCAAACAACGGGATATATTTAAGAAACAAAAAGTAAAAGGACCCAATTGGGGACAGGTTTAGTGGGGCCTTAAAGTTCAAAGCCAAGGTCTGTAAAATTAAAAAGATGCAAATAATTCTCTATAGTAGAATGGAAATGATCAGAATGTGTACTTAAAAGGTTCATGTGAGGTAATGCAACAGAGAAGTTATGATTTTTTTCCTTGCAATTTCCGACAAAAGATATCAAGATGTAATTTGAAACTGCTTACTGTACTGCTAACTTTCATCTCTTTTAATGTGTACGTATTTTCGCTTCCAGTCATGATCCTTAGCTAAATAATCTCTTGTGCGTTTACTCCTGTTACAAAATTGTCTGAATAGCTTTTTTCAGTTAAGAGAAGCAATGTTGTTTACTTCGTGTTGGATGTATATTGCAATGTTTACTTGTGTTGTTGTATATATATTGCAATGTATTATATTTACTTTTGACCTAACCTAACCTAACTTCAGACTACCTAACTGCACTTCCCAATTTCCTTAACCTGACCCTGGAAATATACTTACGTGCCGCCATTTGTAGGTGATGAAGGCAGGGCAAGGCAGGGCAGGGCAGGGATGGGTAGGGAAGGGCAGGGCAGGGCAGGGAGGGGGTTGGGTTGGGTAGGACGGGGCGGGGCAGAGAAGAGCTGGGTGGGGCGGGTTTCCATTTAGCCGTCAGGGAATACCCAGCGAACTCGAGGACCTGTTTTCAGTCTCGTCTTCCTCTTCTTCTCGCTCCTCTTCTTCTTCCTCTTCCTCTTCTTCCTCTTTGGGTTCTATCGAGTTCCTTTGATGTTTATCTTTTTGTCTTGTAATTTATTTTATTGTGTCGTTTTTTTAAATATATGTTTTAAGTGTGTCTGTTTGTGTGTGTGTGTGTGTGTGTGTGTATGTTTGTTTGTGTGTTTGTGTTTATGTGTGTGTGTGTTTGTCTTAAATTTTCCCATTCTTCCTTGATGTTTCTCGTTATGGATATAATTTAAACGCCTCTTTGATTAGTTTTCATATTAAGTATTTATCTTTTGAATGTCAGTTTGATTTATTTTTCATCACTTTTCTTAATATCCCTTTTACTTTCATCTATTCGTACTGTATAAATCCCAATAACAAAAACAAAAATTACAAAAGAATAGTTTAGACCACGTAGCTTTCCTCTATCACTATTATCTTTAACTTTCTATCAAGGGAAATAAAGGAAATTGAGTTAAATAGTGTTCAGAGTATTGTAATAATTTAATGAGCTTGCGTTGTCTTGCCTTCGGTCACGCCTTCGTCAGTAGAAACACGATACCTTTACCTTCCTGGTGGTGTGTGGGGCCCCTGGGTACTGTTGCTGAGTTGGCGGCAGAGTGACAGGTGGAGGCAGGTGGGGTGGGCTAAGAGAAGAGATGAGGTGCGTGTGCGTGCGCGTGTGTGTGTGTGTGTGTGTATGTATGTACGTGTGTGTGATTGTTTATATGTTGGAGAATGGTAAAAAGTTTGCTCTCTGCCCATCAACTATCTGACCTCTGATTTCTCGCGATTACTCTATACTCATTAATTTTCTCACTCACTCACTCGCTCCCTCACTCACTCTCTCACTCCTCGCCACACTAGTGATTCAGAAACATGAGTCAGGTTGGTAGTATGAGGTGGCTGTGTGTTAGTGGTGCGTCATGCTGAAGGAAGGGAAGTGCCACTGCTTACCTACCAATGCCAGATGGTACCCTCCTTCCCCTCGCTGGTCATCCCCTCTCCTCCTCCTCCTCCTCCCTGTCTATCGTCTCGCGTTATCCGGTGTATTAATAAACGAAAAGGGGAGGTTATATTGGTCTGTGTGTGTGTGTGTGTGTGTGTGTGTGTGTGTGTGTGTGTGTGTGTGTGTGTGTGTGTGTGTATGTGTGTATGTATTTGTGTGTGTGTATTTGTGTTCACTCAGCCTCAATTGAAGGTGGCTCTGCTGTATTAAGATCACGATAACACACACACACACACACACACACACACACACACACACACACACACACACACACACACACACACACACACACACACACACACACACACGAGTGAACTTTCATATTGACACACATACGAAGTTGTTATATAAATATTTTTCTCAATTTGAAGGTACATTCTTGGCTGACACCAGATATGGGCACCAAAATAGTATGTAGGGAGGGAGGGAGGGAGGGAGGGAAGGAGGGAGGGAGGGAGGGAAGGAGGAAGGGAGGGAAGGAGGAAGGGAGGGGGGGAAGGGAGGGAAAGTACTGAAGAGGAAAAATTGAGGAAGTTCGGGAGGAAGACGTAGGAGGAAAAACTAGTGGGTGGCAGAGGCGATGCAGGGGAGAGTAAACAAGATTCGGAGGGAAAGGAAGTGGAGGGAAGAGGGGAGTAGAGAGGAAGTAATAAAGAGATGAAAGAAAGAAAGGGGAGAGGGGAGAGTGAAGGAAGATGTGTGTGTGGGCTATAGGAAGGAATAGGAAGAGAAAGGGAAAGGAGGAAGAGGAGGAAAATTTTGATTATCTTTAGTTTGACAGGAATTACAATGCTTCTTCCTCCTCCTCCTCTTCCTCCTCCTCCTCTTCTTCCTCCTCTGTACTGTCGCTCCCTTCCTTCCTCATTCCTCAAAATTTCATATATATATTTTTTTCCCTTCAATTTCTATCCATCATTTTCTTTCCTTCCTTACTTCTCTCCTTGGCACCATCACCAATACTAGTGCCAGATTCTCTCCCTCTACTTTCCTCCTCTCCCTCCCATTCCCTCCCTTACCATCCTCCCTCCCTCCCTTCCTCCATTTTCTCAGAAGCTTCCCACATATTTCCTTATTTTCAGTGTGTGTGTGTGTGTGTGTGTGTGTGTGTGTGTGAGAGAGAGAGAGAGAGAGAGAGAGAGAGAGAGAGAGAGAGAGAGAGAGAGAGAGAGGGAGAGAGAGAAAGAGAACTTTATATATTTTTTTGTTTCTATTTACCAAACCATTTATTTATTTATTTATTTATTTATTTATTTATTTATTTATTTATTTATTTATTTATTTATTTATTTATTTATTTATTTATTTATTTATTTATTTACTATTTCCATGACTCGAGCACCAAATAGTTACTTGTTTGTTATTAGACACGGACTCAACCCAACGCTTACGGACTGTCAACTTTTTTCTAACGTATCTCTCTCTCTCTCTCTCTCTCTCTCTCTCTCTCTCTCTCTCTCTCTCTCTCTCTCTCTCTCTCTCTCTCTCTCTCTCTCTCTCTCTCTCTCAGACATACAGAATAATAAAATAATGAGTAAAACGTTCGTAAAAAGTGGAATACCATTGTCTACACTAAACGTTTTCATTGCACGGGACAAAAACGTTACCACAAACGTTGCCATAAAACTAACCTAACCTAACCTTACCTAACCTTACCTAACCTAACCTAACCTAACTTTACCTTACCTTACCTTACCTTACCTTACCTTACCTTACCTAACCTAACCTAACCTAACCTAACCTAACCTAACCTAACCTAACCTAACCTAACCTAACCTAACCTAACCTAACCAAACCATAAAACTAGTCTGGAGCAAATTCATTATTTTTATTTCAAGATTTACTCGTATATGTATGTATGTATGTTTCACTCACCTGATGGAAGGGACGTGACAGGTGTGTGTGTGTGTGTGTGTGTGTGTGTGTGTGTGTGTGTGTGTGTGTGTGTGTGTGTGTGTGTGTGTGTTGCCAGTGACGGGTGTGTTGACCTCAAGATGTTGCCCGGCGATGTGGCGTAACATTGCCAAATCCCAAGGTGCCCTCCTCCTCCTCCTCCTCCTCCTCCTCCTCCTTGTCTTCTGCCTCCTACATGTTCCGTTTAGTAGAAAGCGGCTGTCATATTTAGTTTCTCTCTCTCTCTCTCTCTCTCTCTCTCTCTCTCTCTCTCTCTCTCTCTCTCTCTCTCTCTCTCTCTCTCTCTCTCTCTCTCTCTCTCTCTCTCTCTCAGGTTCAATCAGTTAATTTCTTCTTGTGACGTCAGTATATATTTTCATCTGAATTATTTTTTTTTTCTCCTCGTTTTTTTTTATTAATTTCAAGCTGTTTATCCCTTTGAAAGTGATATTACGTTGATTTGCACGCGATTATTTGGCCTTCCTCGTGTGTGTGTGTGTGTGTGTGTGTGTGTGTGTGTGTGTGTGTGTGTGTGTGTGTGTGTGTGTGTGTGTGTGTGTGTGTGTTTTGTGTGTGTACGTGACTATGATTTTGGCTCTTCATCGCTATCATCAGTGTTTCTTCTCCTATTTCCCCTCACTTCCCCTCCCTTCCCCTTCTCTCCCCTTATTTTTTCCCCTTTCTTCCCCAATAACCTCAACACACTTACAACCAAACCTCATTTACACACACACACATAAACCTCCCCTCACATCCCCTCCAACTTCCCCTCTCCCCTTCCCCTCTCCCCTCCCTTCCCCTTCCCGTCTCCCCTTCTCTCCCCTTCCCCTTGTACACGTAGAGGGAGGGATAAGGGGTACTGGGGTTGGCACTTTCCTCTTTGGCACACCTTGTATCTTATTCTCGTGGAGGCACAGGTGTTATGATGGTGTGATGGAGGGTGCAGTGTCGGAGGAGGAGGAGGAGGAGGAGGAGGAGGAGGAGGAGGAGGAGGAGGAGGAGGAGGAGGAGGAGGAGGAGGAGGAGGAGGAGGAGGAGGAGGAGAGGGGGTAAGAGAGGGAGGAGGAGGTAGATTAGGTCTTCACATCACTCGAGTTTCAGATTTTGACTTTTGACTCTATTTTCCTCTCTTCCTCCTTATCTACCTTTCATGGCCCTTCCTTCCTTCCTTCCTTCCTTCCTTCCTTCCTTCCTTCCTTCCTTTCCTCTCATCACTGCTCTTTCCATCCTCATTTCCTTCCCTCTTCTCTGTCTTCTCACATCATCTTCCTCTACATCTACTGGTATATTTCCTCCTTCCTTCGCTTCCTCAGTTTCCCTTCCGCCTGTCTTCCCTCCCCGCGCAAGACAGAGCAAAGAGACAGACCTAACCCACTTGGCACTCCCCGCCCTCGTCCCCGCCTCGCCCTCCGCCACACACATACACACACACACGCACACACGCACGTAACACCAACACAAGGCCGGCAACATAAAAATAGTGACAGTCGTTCGGGGGTCAGGAACCGCCCCTCATTCACACACACACACACACACACACACACACACACACACACACACACACACACACACACACACACACACACACACACACACACACACACACACACAGGAACGTCATCAGCCTGCCAGACAGACCAACAGACCGATAAATGCGTTGTTTAATCTTGCAACCAAACATAATAATGGCCAGGATTTTTTTTTTGGTAAACTCAATTGTTTGGTCTCGCGTGTTGAATTTTTACATCGCTTATTGTTTATCCAAAGTTTGTGAGTAATCAATAACTCTATTAAAAGGTCGATTTAATGTTTTTCTATGCATATTTAGTGATGTGCATATATTCAATTCAATTCTTTTAGTTTTCTTTTGTATGTTTTAGTTTCTTTTGAATTTGCATCTCATATTACTCATTACAAAATATGCTTTCAATGTACGGGAATATTAGGAATAGGAGGGACAGGAGGAAAGGGAGTGAGAGTGGTGGTGGGGTGAATAAGTAAAGGGAGGGATTACATAGAGGGAACCAGAAGCCAACAGGTAGGCAGGTATATTAGTCGTGTTTTGGCGCGTGGCCCTACCCACCTGACCCTCTCCCTCCCTTCCTCCCGTCCCCCCACGCGCCGAGCCAGCCAAAGCAAAACAAGCAAACACACTTTAGATGCTGACAAATGCTTGCGGTGAAGAGACAGAAATGCCTTAATTAATGGCCTTTCGCTATGTTTGTGTTAAATGTTCCTCTGCTTGTGTATTTGTAGACTTCTTTTTGTTTACTGTTGTGTACGATAACTTCTTTTGCTAAACACATTTTCTACATACGTAATTAGATACTGAATGCCTGTTTTAGAGTATTTTAGTGTGCATTCAGTAAAGTAATGCCTCAATAACTATTATTACTACTACTACTCTCACTACTACTATTGTTGCTGTTGTTGCTGCTACTATTGTGTGCCAGCATGTTCACCGCAGTGTCTAGATGCCTGTCGCGGGCCGCTGGCAGGGCACTGGGGCGGGACACACGTCAGTCACTCGTCATTGGCTTCCTATCGTATACCTCAGACTATGAATATAACACCTCGGTATTCTCATCACACTAAGGTCGTCATTCAGTCAACATTGTAATGATGAAACACGGTGGTGTCCTTACGTCCTGTCTTCAATCTGACCTTGGCATTGAATGAGCTAAACTTCAGGACGATAGGGTACATTAGCGAAGGTTGGAGCCTCTCATCCTCACCTGCCTACTACTACTACTACTACTACTACTACTACTACTATTACTACTACTACTACTACTACTACTACTACTACTACTACTACTACTACTACAGATTCCCTTCACTCTTTCAGCTTGAGGGACCACAACGAGAACCTCTTGGCGCAGGAGTCCATCACGGAGAGGATTCAACACGTCACCTCCCGCGCCCAGCACCTAGACAGCCTCATGTTCCCCTCGGCCCTCACCACCACCGCCTCCTCCTCCTCCGTCCCTGCCGCGTCCTCACCATCACCCCCAACACCCGCAACGCCCCCGGAGCCTGTGTCAAGGGCGGAGACGGAGTATGAGGTCAGTTCGGCGTTCTAAGACCTCTGGATGCTGGGTTGAGTGTTTGGGTGTGTGTAGTGGTGGCTGCACGCCCGCACGCACGCTCGCAAGCACATACGCACGTGTTAAAGCACATACATAAATACACACGCACCCCACGCACTGACATCACCCACGGAACTCACACCCCATGCACTTACACATCACCCACGCACACCCCACGCACTTACACATCACCCACGCACACCCCACGCACTCACACATCACCCACGCACACCCCACGCACTCACACATCACCCACGCACACCCCACGCACTCACACATCACCCACGCACACCCCACGCACTCACACATCACCCACGCACCTTGGAAGAGCAAAACCACTGGGGACGTAGCCTTAGAAGGGGAAGAAGCACGGTGTTAGATGCACAAACAGACAGACAAAGAAACAGATAGACAGGCAGGAAGCAAAGTTATGAGTTTTTTTTATATATGGTTTTACGAGAGAGAGAGAGAGAGAGAGAGAGAGAGAGAGAGAGAGAGAGAGAGAGAGAGAGAGAGAGAGAGAGAGAGAGAGAGAGAGAGAGAGAGAGAGAGAGAGAGTAAAAAAAAAATCACCCTGCCCCACTATCTGCTTTCTTATCTGTTTTTTGTAGTTATTGTTATCTTTGTTATTATTTGTGTTGTTGTTATGTAGCCTTTAGTTATTAGTTACCTGTAGTTGTGTACGTGTAAGTGTAGTTGTGTAAGTGTGTTAGTGTAAGTGTTAAGTAGTATAAGTAGATGTTAAGTGTTGGCCGTAGGTAGATATTTGCGTAACATTACTGACATTGGGGTGTAGTGTGGCCAGACAGGGGAGAGAGAGAGAGAGAGAGAGAGAGAGAGAGAGAGAGAGAGAGAGAGAGAGAGAGAGAGAGAGAGAGAGAGAGAGAGAGAGAGAGAGAGAGAGTAAATTAGATAAATCGCATCCATCCACAGTCCTCCTCCTCCTCCTCCTCTTCTTCCTTAATCCCTTGCTCATTAATTATTGACAAACTATCAGAAAACTACGATTACCACTACAATTTTAGTTTGAAAAAAAGATTAATGGTAAAATACAGTTACTAAGAAGAGTGAGTGATGAGTGGAATGAGTGATGATGATGAGGTGAATAGGTGAGAAGGTGAGTGATAGGGTGAAAGTGAGGTGAAGGTGATGAGTAGATTAGTGAATACGAAAAAAAAGGAAAAAAGGTTGATTCTATTATGTATGCTTTGGAATAATTTTTTTTTCATATTATTTTATTTTAGTTCTTGATTTTTTGCATTTTAGTAAACCGTGTTTGTTTGTGTTTGAATTATCTGTGGGTTAATGAATAAATGTTTGTTTTGTGTGTGTGTGTTTGTTTGTTTGTGTCTTTGTCTTGGTTGTGTGTACGTAATGTTGTTTGTGTTTATGTGTGGATATTGTTGTTGTTGACAGTTTTTTTGTTTTGTTTCCTAATAAAACTACTCACGAATCCCCTTGTTTGTGGCACTCCCTGCACCTGTGGCACCCTGTTTGTACGTGTGTGTGTACGTGTTTAGTAGTGTGTTGTACGTGTGTAGCTTGTGTGTACTGCATGCTGGGACCACACGCTGCATGGCACTGTCCCCCCCCCGCCCCCTGCATGGTGTGGACAAGATGGTAGGTGAAGGGGGGGCGGGTGGCACTCTTGGCACTGCATTCTTAGTAATTAGTTTGTCACTGTGTATAAAATGTTTTTTTTTATTTTTTATTATAATTATTATTTGTTATACCAAATTTATGAAACTGTTAAAGTTAAAGTAAAAGTAAAAGTTAAAATTAAAGTAAAAAAAAAAAGAATAGAGAAAGTTTGCAGTAATTTTGTAAGCTATATTGAAACCTTATGTCCACAATTATTAAGCAGGTAATGGTATCACCTTGCCTCACGACCTCCCCATGTTAAGAAACTCTGCTCTATATGAAGGCCTGACATTATCCAACACCTGAGCCAGTCGTGTCTGCTGGAAGGGGAGAAGTGGGCAACCTCTAATCATAATGAGCAATAATTCACTGGCGTTGGAATGAACAGGAACACTTATAACTTGAATATTTGAAGTAGTATACGTGGAAGTGTTATAATTGTAAGAGCTTACCCGTGGCACCAGCATTTCGTTTTCTGTTTATATGAATAGAAAACTATGTATGGGTACACTATGGTACACTATAATAAATAATAATAATAATAATTAAAGGTTTATTTTAAATTGCAGCCATAAGCTGAAAATATACATTTTAAGATTACCTAATTCCAAAATTGAGGAGTGGAAGACTTTATTTAACAAGGAATAATCAATCATATTCTAGACCTGCGTTATTCAATCTTTTTCCCATCTCAGCTTAACTTACTCTGGTATAGCCTTTCCATCACCCATTAAATATAAGTAAAGGCTGTTGGCTAGATTTAAAAAGGAGATAAGTAACTAAGTATGAAGTCTAAATATTCTACCAGTCAAAGAAAAGTCACATGCATTTACGTTTCAGAATTATAAGTTGCATGTCTACATTTTTTGATGGTACGCGCTGATGGTAACACTTTTGATTGTGGTATTAGTTTTAACTGTTACATCAGCATTACTAAAGCTGATTTCATCACCATATATATGAGTATTTAGCACCCTATGTTAAGAAACGCTGCTCTATATGAAGGCCTGACATTATCCAACACCTGAGCCAGTCGTGTCTGTTGGAAGGGGAGAAGTGGGCAACCTCTAATCATAATAAGCAATAATTCACTGGCGTTGGAATGAACAGGAACACTTATAACTTGAATATTTGAAGTAGTATACGTGGAAGTGTTATAATTGTAAGAGCTTACCCGTGGCACCGGCATTTCGTTTTCTGTTTATATGAATAGAAAACGATGTATGGGTACACTATGGTACACTATAATAAATAATAATAATAATAATTAAAGGTTTATTTTAAATTGCAGCCATAAGCTGAAAATAAGCATTTTAAGATTACATAATTCCAAAATTGAGGAGTGGAAGACTTTATTTTTAGCATGAGTGTAATCAAACAATTGGTGTTACTATATAGTATTGTGACAGGTAGTATGTGGTGGGTCCAGTACAGTCCCGTAAGTCCGCTTCATGACCTTGTCGAGCCGCCGGTGGTGTGTGGTGAGGATGGAGATGTACTTGAGCCTGGGTAGATGGCACACCTGGGAGCACCTTATGTGTGAGAGCCCCATCGCCTTCAGGTGTAGGGGAGGCGCAGCCTGTAGCAGGCCGACGCGACGAGGTGGTTGACGTGTCGGTAGTTGGGTTTTTATTTAGGACGGTAGGCAGAGATCACAGGGTGATGGGTGGAGGTGCAGCTGTGTAGGTGATGGGTGGAGGTGCAGCTGTGTGGGTGGAATGGTGGTGGTCCGCGGAAGGGTCAACAAATATGGAATTAGCACCGATAGGCCTTAAGTTGTACGTTCATTCCAATTACACTGTAGAACTTCCACTTTTCACTGGAGGACAGGGTAGGGTAAGGTGAGGGTGGGTGGGGGATTCGGTCAACAGGGTGACCGTGGCAGCCCTGAGGAGCGCCGGGAAACACACGTCTTCACCCCGTCAGGCTATGAGACTGAAAACAAGAACAAGACATACTTACTTAAACCACATGGAAGACACAATGGCTTTCATACAAACGTTAGATATTGAAAGGAAAAAATTGGTTCGTGTTTCAGGGGAGCGGCAGCAGCGTCACCGAGTACTGGACGTGTTCGGATTGCACGTGCGCGGGTTCAGGCTCGTACCACACGTGCCCGGAGTGTCAGGAGCTGCAGGACCTCTTAACCCATGACGACACGAGGCCGCCCTCCGAGGATGACCTGCCCCTCGACGAGATCTTAAGGAGGAGGTCGAGGTCAAGGACGAAATCAGGGTCAAAGGGTAAGGATGACCCCACCAGACGCCGCAGCAGGTCAAGGTGAGTTGAGATTGGGGTGGTGGTGGTGGTGGTGGTGGTGGTGGTGTTGGTGGTACTACTACTACTACTACTACTACTACAGAAACAACTGAAACAAAGATAATAATAACGATAACAAATGACTATAACAAAACGAAAAATAAATATAATCAGAAAACTTAACAACAAAAAAATTATGACCCACTCAACCTTTTCAGATCACGTAGTCGGTCCACGCCGCGGAAATTGGATAGCGATGATGTGAAGGCGGCGCTGACGAAGGCGAAGAAGGAGGCGCCGCAGGATCACCCAGACGCCATCCAGAGGGTGACACGAGGCAGGTCCCGCTCAAGGTCCAAGTCCTTAACGCGGGAGATTGTGGCGTCCTTCAAGGATTTCAAGGACAAGGTGACGCGCGGCAGGTAAGAGAGAGAGAGAGAGAGAGAGAGAGAGAGAGAGAGAGAGAGAGAGAGAGAGAGAGAGAGAGAGAGAGAGAGAGAGATTATACTACATTCCTCTCCTATTTAAACTCATTACCTTGTATATTTTTCCTTGCGTTCATCTATTGTATACACTCAATCTATCTTAATTATTCCCTTAGTCATCATTTGTTTATTTCATTCATAAATTAAAAATGAATAAACATGGGGAGCAGCATAAGACAAGGGGACTACTAGAGCACAGTGCACGCCTTCTTTCACAGTGTTTGCACCATGTCAACAAACGCACGTGTCCTCGGTGTTGGGTGGCGGAGGGCGAGGAGCGTGTGTCCAGACGTGGCTGCCTTCTGTTGTGTTTAAAGGAATTTCTGAGATACTTTCAATAACAATCAAATAATTTCGGAAGGGGTGGTGGTGTACTTCTTCCTATACTATTGTTATGTTCCCGAGAGGAAGTATTATATGGTGTATGTCTAATGGTCTTGTGGATATTCGGGGAAAGCTGAAAAATGACCCACAACACGAGCAGGAAATAGTATTGAATTGCCTATGACATCTGCCTCTTCACATGCAAAGACAAGACGCCGAGCAAGTCTAAGGAATACATTTGGTCTTGAGCTTAACTTGAGAAATCTAGTGACGTCAGGATAAGGTGGTGTCAGTCTGAGTTATTTATTATTATTATTTATTTATTTTTTTTAATTATAACTGTACTGGTATACTGCTTCCCATAACAAATAACCAGGCAGTGACCAGGATGCAACAAGGAGCTTCAGTCACGAGTCAGGGAAGTCAGGAATAGCACTGTGTGAAGGAATAGAAAATGTGTAATTTAACTTGACCTGACCTCCCATATCCACAGGTCACGTTCGAAGTCCCGGGAGCGTAAAACAGCAGCAGCAGCAGTAGCAGCAGCAATAGAAGCGGCGCAGGCTACTCAGAATGGCGATGTGCATGACGCCGCCCCTGGAGAAGGGAGTGAGGCGGCCAAGGACTTACAGATCCCAGTACAGGTGGAGAAGGAAGCTGAACCTCAACCCCCGCTATCCCCTGACAAGGTAAAGGGTGACACACACACACACACACACACACACACACACACACACACACACACACACACACACACACACACACACACACACACACACACACACACACACACACACACGTCCCGTTGTCTACTTCACTACTACTCAACGCCCCTATCTGTTGGATACTTCACTACAAGTCACCGCTACCGTCTCGTCTATACTACACTCGTTATCCCCCATCATCCCCGGTTGTTCGTCAGACCCACCAGTCTCCCACCAGTCTATACTACACTCGTTATCCCTATTACCTCCCCATCTCCCCCAGTTGTTCATCAGACCCACCAGTCTCCACTCCCCTTTATTTTATGTTTTACATATCTCTTTGTAATTTGTAAATTTTCAGTCTAACGGCTGCCTTAATTAAATAAACCGTTTATTATTATATTATTACACACACACACACACACATACACACACACACACACACACACACACACACACACACACACACACACACACACACACACACACCACACACACACACACACACACACACACACACACACCACACACACACACACCACACACACACACACACCACACACACACACACACACACACACACACACACACACACACACACACACACACACACACACACACACACACACACACACACACACACACACACACACACACACACACACACACACACACACACTGCTTGGTAGCTCGGTGGTAACGTTTCAGCCTGTCACTCGGTAGGCTCGAGTTCGCGCCTTGCTCAAGGTGCAAAGTTTCACTGATGACCAAACAGTTACTGTCCTCCTTGAGCAAGAGGATGGGGTGTGTGGTGTGTGTGTGAAAGGTCACAGCCTTACCCATGGATCGGGCTGTAATGAGCTGTAAGCTCTCTCCGGGAGGGTGAAAGCTGGCGATCACGAGTCCAGCGCGTGACACACACACACACAAGGCCTCACTTCCATCCTCCTGTCGCAGGCGTGGAAGGAGGTGAGTACGGAGACGAGACGGACGCGAGTGGTGTTGCACGGCGGGGACTCCAAAGGGGACAGGACCCTCACCTTGGAGCACGTCACGTCCCTCAGGAAGCCAGACGAGACCACGGACTCACGCACCTCCAGGGACTCTTACAGGTACGCGTCCCTCCCTCCTTCCCTCCCTTCTCTCCAGGCACTGCTGTAGCCTCCTCCACGTCACTTGTTGGTGGAGTATAAGTGCCTCCTGTAGAAGTCTGCTTGTAAGATAATAACATCTGCATTGTGTACAGCATTAAGCCAATTTCTGTAGCAGGTAACTTGTATATAATTGTAAGTTGTATTCTATATTGTACAGTAAAAGAAACTCTTGTAGATTTCCATAATGTAAAAAAAATATGATGTGCTTTATTTTGTTGGTACATTAATTATTCTACTTTTCTTGGGGTTGAGGTTGTTGAAATACTAGTTATATTCCTTTTAATGTTGATCTCGGCCTTAGTAATGCAAGTTGTGGTATTCCTTGTAGCTTGAATGCATTGGGTGAAGGGCATTGCTGCTGCAGGAGTGTTGTGTAAGGTGGCAGCTTAGGGGCATGAGGTGATGGGGCGTTTTAAGGAAGTGTTTGAGCAGTATGAGGTGATGGACATTTTTAACATGGGTTTGTGGTGGTGTGTGGGCAGGTGTGTGGGCAGGTGTGTGGGCAGGTGTGGGCACGCATACACTCACATAAGGTTCCTCGCATGACGTCTCCCACCAAGCACGGTCCTCTCACTTCACTCACCCTCCCACGCTAACACTCAACCTCTCCTTCCCTCCCACTCCCTCACCCTCCTCCCTACATCCCTCTCTCCTACACTGACACTTTACCTCTCCCTCTCTCCCTTCCCTCCCTCTCTCAGATGTCGCATGGAATGGTTTGCATCTTGACTGATCTTGGGCAGTGTACCGTCGTGTCCTCCTTTTCCTCCTCCCTCCCTCTCTCCCTCCCTGTACCTCTAGTGGGTCAGGAATACTCCCGTCAGACGCTGTTTGTCCGCGCGTCACCTCCCATTAAGTGAACGCAAGGCAGGACAGACGCGTGAAAGCATTGCGCCATTTTTACGTCAAGAGTTCAAGGGGAGGAGTGGTGAGCCTGAAGCGATTTCCTTGTTGGTGTTTGATGTGGTGTGGGTGGTGTTGGAGTGGTGTTGAACGGGTGTTATGGTATTGGTGTGTGTGTGTGTGTGTGTGTCCTAGTGATGTGGGAGGACCTATCTCTCTCTCTCTCTCTCTGTCTCTCTCTGTCTCTCTCTCTCCCCCTCACTCACACACACACACAGACACAGTAGCACGTGTTCCCGGGTCGTTCTCTAAGTCTCGCCTCAGCTTTGCATAACATCTCGCGAGGGTGGGAAGCTTTCATAGCCTCGCCACAATTGTCTTGATCTTTACGCTTTCCTTTCTTTCTCCTTCCCTCTTCCAGGTGGCATTCTTCACCCCCTACCACCACCACTACCTCCACCTCCACAACCACAGCTGCCTCCCCACCACCGCGACCCTCCTCCACCACCACTACTGCCACTACCACCATCCCCACCGCTGAGTTTTTCACCAGCCACCGACCACAAGCAGCTGCCTCCACATCCTCCTCCGCCGCCTCTTCCTATACCTCCCCCTCCACTGCCTCACCCATTCACCGTCCTGTTATGGTCTCTGCTTCCACTTCTCCTCCACCTCTGTCCCCAATCACCGCACCAACCTCTTCCTCTACCTCCGCACTTGTTCACCGTCCACTTATGGTGTCCTCTTCCACCTCTCCTCCTCCTCCTCCTCCCCCTCTGTCCTTGGTCGCCGCCACAGCCTCAAGGCAGCTTCCAGTATCGGACACACAGCCTCCTCTTCTCTCTTCGGCGGCTGATACGCCTTCCTCTCACTGGTCTTCCAATGCTGTCTCACCGCCTGCTACCACCACTACTTCTACTGCTGTTGCTGCTGCTGTGTCGTCTCCTTCACCTCTTCCCACGTCAGCGATAGTTACTACCACGCAGCTCCTGCTCTCCGCTGCCCGTGCTGTGTCGCCTTTGCTGCAGCAACAGTCCTTGACACCTGTCTCACCGGTGCAGCAGCTGCCCGTCATCCCTGCTGGCAGATCCCTACCTCAGCCTCTTGCAGGTGTTTCCTCTCGCACACCAGTTACGGTTCCTGACAATGGTTCTTCTGTACCTCAGCAGACATCCAAGACTGACTCCCTGCCGTGGCGAACTACTCCTTCTAGGGACTCTTCACAGCCGATCACAGCTCCTCCTTTTCTACAACGACCTTATGTCTTCACTAAGCCAAAAAAACCCACCACATTCTTCTCATCGCAGCAGCAGCACAAACAGCAGCAGCAGCAGCAGCAGCAACAACAGCAGTTTCCCCCTTCTTCAACACCTGCTTCTGCTTCCGCTGTACCGCCACCATGTACCACCTCAATGCAGCCTCCCCCCGCCCCTACTGGTGTCTACTTGGGCACACAGTTGGGGTCACCTGCCGCCTTACTAAAACGTTCTCCTTCACCTGTCTCTTCTCCTTCCTCTAGACACACCCTCACTGTAGTTTCCAATGCTTCCGTAGCTGCTGTAACATCTTCTGTGGCAGCTGTGCCTGCTTCTGTAGAGACGTCTCCGTGCGGCACACACATGCCCACTCCCGTAGTGACACCTCCTCAGGGAGTAGGTCAAGACCCCTCTGTTGCCTCGCCTCGCAAAGGTTCCCCCCCGGGACACCCTCCTTCCTCAGGTGAGGCGGAGGAGTGGTGGCCTTTACCACACGATGAACCGGCCCCAGACGAGCCCACCTTGCTCCAGGTGAGGGCTGCGTCCCCTCACCTGACCTCGGAACAATTCAGGGAGGGCACCTCCTCGCCCATAGAAACACACTTTCATGAAGAAGTGCCTCCCCCACGTCCCCCGCCCCCAACCCTAGCCATGCCTGCCTCGCCAGGGCTTCCAGCACGCCCTCCCACCCCTCGCCTGGAGTCACCGCCTCCTCCTAGACCCCCAAAACCTACTTACCAAACCCTTCTAGGAGAGCATGACACTCCTCCTCCCCGCCCTTCCCCTCCAGCCTCCCAGCGCGAACTCACACCTCCTCGCCCAGTCCCGCCAGCCTCACACGATCCCCTGGAACTATTCTCACGTCCCCCTCCTCGTCCTGACCCACCCAGCGACGACGCTGACGACGAGCGGGAGATGACGCCCCCGAGGCCCCAACCGCCCCTTGAATACGAGGCGGTGTGTGATCCCCGGCGTCCCTCGCTGCCCACCATTCATGAGTTCTCCCCGCCGCTCACCGAGGCTGGGGAGGAACCACGGGAAGGTAAACAGAGGGAGACCACGCCGCCACGCCCCAGATCACCCCAACTCACACGCTTTACTCCTCCCAGGCCCTCAGAGGCTGACCTGGCGGCGCCCCCTGTGCCGCCCCCGCCAGTGTGTGATCCAGGGGGTGAGGCGCAGCAGGGGAAGAGGCACGTCCCTGTGGAGGTCGCCCCTGAACACTCCTCGCCGTCCGACCATCCCTACACTTCCTCATCCCCGGAGAAGGAATCAGATCGAGACGCCAGTGCCACGCCCCATAAAGGTGAATTTCCCTTACCTGTCTCACCTCATCCCTCCCTCACACTGCCTCTCCCTCATACCTGTGCCGCGGGAATCACAATCTCCTCCCAACACCTCACGTCTTTCATATCATCCACCTGTAGAATGTCAATGGTGCCAACTCTGCCTTTCCTTCCTGTCCTTCCCTCGTGGAATCCTAATGTCCTAACACCTGTGAGATGATGCTATTTTCCTCCTTTAAAGGCTGGAGGCAGGCATGAAGCGGCCTCTCTTTTGCACTTTTTTTTTATTATCTATCTCTTAACCCTCGCATTAAGATCAACATACATAGGCTGTTTTTTTTTTGTAAGATGTCTAGTAATGTCAATGCTCAATTATTAAAAGTAAATCAAAAATAGTTCAAGCAAAAAATTTCAATATGTAATGTTTTTCTCTTCTTTTATAATATTTTAACTGCACTTCATCATCTTTTTTTATCATCCCTTCCCTTCATTAGGTCTTATCTTTACGTTATCTTTTGTTTACTGTAGATATTCGTTCGTTCGTTCGTTCGTTCGAGAAAGAGAGAGAGAGAGAAAAAAAAAGAGATAGAGAGACTAACCCTTCTGTGTCTCCTCGTACAGGGGTGAGAGGAAGTGGAAGAGGAGTGGAAGTGATGGACCCCAGCTCCCCGCGTCCCTTAGGTCTCCCGCCTCCCTTTCCTCACTCGAAAGACGGCGTGGACGAGATAGAGAGGAAGCTGCGCAAGGTAGGTCACCAGGCTCCTCCGTGCATGTGCGTGTATGTGCGTTTTTATGTGTGTGTTTGTGTGTATGCGTGTGCGGCAAGACAGCCTCACATGTGTACCTATCTGGATACAATTTATTTATGTGTGTGTTTTTTTGTGTGTGTTATTATGGTGTTTTTTGGTGTTTTTGTTCATTATTGTTATTTTAAAACATGTGGATAAACTACTTTTAATGGTTATTCAGTGTGTGGATACGAATATTAAAACACAAAATGGAGGAATGAATTTGGTATTTACTCTTGAGGAAAAAAAAAGGGACAAAATTTTAACGTTTCTTTAATGGAGGATTTTCGTTTGAATTTGAATTTTCTTTTATTTATTTTTTTTGTTGTCGTTATGATTGAATTTCACAGATTTATCGTTATTATTATTGTTATTATTATTATTATTATTATTATTATTATTATTATTATTATTATTATTATTATTTCGTTCTTCATGATAGTTCTGGTTAAAGGACAGAACCAGAATTGTCTTTTTAAAATTTTTTCTTCTTATGTTACGTTACAAACCATATCGTAACGTCACTTCGCTCAGCGTGTACTCGTTGACATCAAAATTATTACGTTATTTCCTCCTCCTTTATCTATATATCCTATTACTACATTTTTATTTAATTATTTCTATATTTCCTTTATTTTTTAATGCTACATACATCCCCTTTTTATTTTTGCTTCATATTCTTTTTCAAATGTATTTCTTCCCAATTTTTCTTTTTTTCATATTCTTTATTTATTCTTACTGTCATACTTTGTCTTATTCGTATCCACATTTCTTATTTTTTTTTATAAATTATACTTTCTCATTATTTCCAATTCTTGCTAAAAAAATGCTTCTCCTTATCCACTTCTTATATTCAGTTTCTCTTCTAAAGTGTTACGTTGTTCACTTAATTGGTTCTGAGGAAAATTATTGGTCTAATGATTTTCCTCTTATTCTATTTTTTTTTCACATGTTCTTATTAATTTTGTTTGTTTGTCATTATTTCGTATTTGTTTATTCATTCATGTATATACGTATAGTTAGTTATATAGCTGGGTTAGTTATGTCTTATATAGTATCGTTATTATTATGTGTGTGTGTGTGTGTGTGTGTGTGTGTGTGTGTGTGTGTGTGTGTGTGTGTGTGTGTGTGTGTGTGTGTGTGTGTGTGTGTGTGTGTGGCATCAATATAGGTAGGAAATAAACTACAATATAAAAACAATCATAACTTCAAACATAGAATAGCATATAATTTCCACCTCACTTTTGTAATACAGCAGACAAAAAAAACTGAATATAATGCTTTGCCTCTTTTACCTCTATAAATAATGCTTATATCACTGTATTTTCCTAACACCACGTTGCTTACCTTGCATGCTTCTGGCTAACACAACACTACCTTACCACTGCTAGCTAACACACTCTGCATGTATGTGTCTGTGTGTGTTTCTCTTCTTCGTGTGGTTACTGAAGCATGGCACAACGAGTATTGTTTATGTAATGAAGATACTCGTATATAAATGACCTTGTAGAGTTATAATTAAATAAGGGTTTGTAGGTTACGTTCCTTTCCTCACGTATTGCGCTACTCACCTGGTAGGGGGCGTGGGGCGTCCTCTACAGGTGTTTATTAGTGAAGGTGTGACTGCCTTGCCTTGCCCGCTGCCCCGCCAATACCCAGATTTACGAGTTTTTTCCTTCATATTTTTATTTCACTATAAACTTAACAAATTCTCTTTTTGATTAGTGTTACTTCCTGGATAAATGTCTCAAAATAACGTTAAATTGACTTAGTTTGTTTTTTCTTCACATTTTCCGATGATCAGCTTATTTGATATACTGGATACTTTGAACTTACTTTGAGACTCGCTACCCGTCCCCGTCCCGATCAGCCCAGCCCGCGTCACGCCCACCCACCCACCCCGCCCCATCTCGCAATCCCACGTGATGCCCACTCCGCCACCCACCACTACGCTCTTTCCTAGGCACAGCGCGTTGTCTCACATCCTTCAGGCACGATGTAACAGCACGAGTCGGAAAAGCACGTGTCATACATAACATTCTTGAACAGCACGTACGAAACAGCATGAAGGGAAAACAACACGGTTCAAACAGCACGGTTACTTGCACGTACTGAACAGCGCGTCACCTCAACAGCATCACTTAACAGCACGTTTCCGAAGACCTATGTACCTGACACAGCACCTATAACAGCACGCCTCAGCACCACAACTCGATTATTATTATTATTATTATTATTATTATTATTATTATTATTATTATTATTATTATTATTATTATTATTATTATCATCATCGTTCGTACTTTGTTTAAATAGCCTCCGTACTTTTTTTTTCTATTAAGGATGCGAAATAAAAATCATTGTTTCTATTCATCATCATCATCATCATCATCATCATCATCATCATCATCATCATCATCATCATCATCATCATCATCATCATCATCATCATCATCATCATCATCATCATCATCATCATCATCATCATCATCATCATCATCATCAAGATTTACAACGGAATACCAAGATAAGCAATTGACGTCATCATATAAAAAACTTTCCTCCTCCTCCTCCTCCTCCTCCTCCTCCTCCTCCTCCTCCTCCTCCTCCTCCTCCTCCTCCTCCTCCTCCTCCTCCTCCTCCTCCTCCTCCTCTTGACCATACACAGCACACTCCCATGACCTGTTGACCTGCAGCCGCTATATGTGACCCGCAAGACATGACCTGCATAGCCACGCGGCCTGCCTTATCTGCTCCTGAATGACAATGAAGGTGTGTGTGTATGTGTGTGTGCGTGTAGGTGTGTGTAGGACGTGACTAGATGCACAACATACCGTACCTGGCGCCTTGCCCATCGTGTGTACCTATGTGCGTTTTGACCGGGGGTAGAAAGCTGCATCTTGTGTGTACGTTTATGTGTGTGTGCGTGTTAAAGGACGGTGAGAGGTCGTCTTGTATATGTGTAAAAAAGTGATGGAAGGTTTTGTGTGTACCTTTATGTGCGTTTTTGGGAGGTAGTGAAAAGTTATCTCATGTGTACGTACCTTTGACCCTCAGAGTGTGACCTTATAAGTGGAATTCTGACACGTGTGACTTATGACCTCTGTGCTAATGGATGACCTCGTGGCTAGAGGCTTGTCTTGCCCAGTGTGACGTAGGCTCGTGGCGTGTGACCTGTATGACCTGTAGTGACCTGTGACCTGTAGTGGATGACCTGTAAGGAAGGTAGTTTGACCTGCTAATGACTTACTGATTAATGACACTATTTTTCATGTTAGTTCATTGCATTTTTCTTTAATTTCCTTTCATTTGGCTCACTTTCTTAATTCTTAATCTCTCTTACTCTATATTTCCATCCTTACCATCTTTTTACTATTTCCTCATTCCATTCTATCAACTACTCCTTCTCTCCCTCCCTGTAATAAAACTTGTATCTCCCTCCATTTTCTCCTCCTCCTCCTCCTTACCTCCTTCCCTGCCTCCCTCAGCCACTCCCTGTAACCTGTTTGTCGGGTTATATGATGTGTTTAAATTATTTGTGATAGACCATTTATTTTTGTCTTGTGTGGTGGTGGTGGTGGTGGTGGTGGTGGTGGTGGTGATAATAGTTCCAGTTTGAGGATAATGGTGTGGTGATGATATGGTGGTGGTGATGTAGTGGTGATAGAGTAGTGTTTTTTGGTGGTGTGTGTTGTGGTGGTGAAGGTGTGAGTGGAGGTGCTAGATGTAGGTATTCGTTCCTCTCTACCACTCTCCCCTCCACCACACTCCCCTCCACCACAGTTCCCATTTAACTTTCCTTCTGATTAATGAAGTTCACTCGCCAACCACTGCCAGCCAAGACCCATCCACCTACCCTCCCTCCCTTCATCCCTCCCTCCATCCCTCCACCCCTCCACCCTGCATAACGTTGGCACACTTACCCACCCACCTATCCACCCCACACACACACTTGCCCTCCCACACACACTCCTCTAACCTACTACCTATCCACCTCTCATCCACTAATACATCCACTTAATTATACCATTCACAGCATATCTTTTCACCTTCCCACTATCTACTACCCTATCTATTATACTATCATCCACATCGCTCATCTACCTACTCACCCACCCACCCATCTACCGATCACTCACTGACCTGACCATCCACCACCCACATCACTCGGCCCACCTAAACCAACTCCCCACTCCCTACCTTGTTTACTTATCACACTACCAACCCACCTACTACTTCACCCACTTACCTACCTACCTACCTCCCATACTGTTAATTTACCTACCTGTATTTACCTGACCCGCCAACTCCCATTCCCTACCTGGTCCAGCCTCCCAATTATCCATCTCTCCTCCATCTCGCCTCACTTGCCCGGCTCCTCTCCTCTCCTCTCCTCTCCTCTCCTCTCCTCTCCTCTCCTCTCCTCTCCTCTCCTCTCCTCTCCTCTCCTCTCCTAACTATAACCACACCTTTACCTGTCCACCACCTGTTTCTCGACCACCCGACTAAGCAAGGGAATCTCTGGTGTAACGTAACTTTCTACTTTATTTTATTTCGGTTATTATGTACTTTCCTTACTTTTTCATTATTTTAAGGTGTATTTTTGACAATTTTATTTTATCATTATTTTGTTTTGTTTTGTTATCGTTGGGTTATCTTAAGAGAGGAATAGCTTAGGTGTGGATGGCACTAACAGATAACAGCGCCCTCTTGTGTTACTTTAGACTCCCTGGTACTGTCTCCCTCCTAATACAGTGACATCCGCAACCTCTTCTTACCTTCTCTCCTCCTTACCCTCCCCTACTCTCCCTCCCTTACCCTCCCTTCCCTCCCTCCTAACACCTTCCCAAACCTTCCATCAATCACTCCATCACTTCTAGCTCTTTATCTCTTTATTCTTGTCTTTCACCTGCTTCCATTTCTTTCTACTTGGCATCTTCCTTCTTTTAATCTTTACCTTGTCTCAAATTTCTTCTCAGTCTCTTCTTGTTATCACTTTTATTACTTCTATCCTCCATTATTTTCTTCATTATCACCTTCGCTTCACTAAGTCTCCTTTCTTCTGCTTTTCTTCCTCTTCCTTTTCTTCCTCCTCCTCCTCCTCTCCATAAGTTGCTTCACCAAGTTTAAATCATACGATAATCATAAGTTATCAATCAGCTTGCGTCTCTTCTATCTCGCTACTTCGTGCGGTTGGAAGAGGAGTTGTGAAAGGGGAAGAAAGAGGAGAAGAGGTCACAGGAAAGGTACGGAAGGAAGGGAGAAAGATAGGAAGAAAGATGATAAAAGGGAGTAGGAGACTTGAAAACTGAAAGAAGAAGGGAATTAGGGAAGATTTGAGGGAGGAATTGTTGGTAAGAGTGCTGGAAAAGGGGGAAAAAAAGGAAGGAAGGAAGGAAGGAAGAGGAGGAAAGAAGAGGATATTACAATGATCTTTAGGCTATGCTGTCGGAAGTAAGGAAGGAGAGAGAGAGAAAGGGAAGGAAGGAGGGACTGAGTCGTGATTCTAAGGGTGTTATTAGAAGGGAGAAGGGAAGGAAGGAGGGAAGGAAGGAGGGAGGGAAGGAAGAGTTATAGCATTGAATTAACATCTATGTGATTAGTAGGCGGGAGAAGGGAGGTAAGAGGGAGGTAGAGGAGAGAAAGGAGACATAATAGGGATTTTATAACTATGATTTAGCTAAGGAAGGATGGAGAGGTAGGAGGGAGAGGAAGAAGAGGGGAAAGTAGACGTGATTTCTAAGTCCTTGAGGTTGTGGTACCGTGAGTCTTTGTGAAACTTGTGGGCGTGTTTGTGAAGTTTGAGATTGAAAGGAAAAAATGAAAAAAAAATCTGTGTAGGTTTATTTCCACTGATGAGCGAGTATAAAAGTTGTCTTGAGAGGGAAAAATATATAGGAAAGATCACTGGGAAAGTTGAGTATCTGGGAAGGTAAAGTTTAGAGGATGAAGACAAGATATAAGTTAGAAAAAGAAGATTGAGTTTGTATTGAAGAGTCGCTGCCACACTGAACGTGAAAGTAAACACAAATAACTTCTGGTGTTGGAATGAACTCAACTTATATAACCTGACGGAGTGAATACTTTGTGTCCGCCGTGACGAGGGTGGGGCGAGGGTGGGGCGCTTTGGTGCCCGGCCCTCTGATAAGCCGGTTAGGGGGAGGCGTGGGGTGAAGGGTGGGAGAAAAGGAACACCAAGGAACACAAAGGAAGAATAGACAGCAATAAACTTTACCAGGATGTTAATAAACTACAGTATCTGATCAACAGTGAGAGACGTAGATGGAAAGGGGAATAGGATGTCAGTGAGAGGGAAAGGGAAGGAAGGACAGAGAAGGCAAAGGAGGAGGAGGAGGAGGAGAAGGAAGAGGAGGTGGGAAGGAGAGGAAGGAGGATTGCCTATGATATCATGTTGTGAGGTTTCCTGAAATCTTCGTGTTTGTAACCGGAGACTTTCTGGAAAGGAAATTTTATTATCTTTATGGCCAAAGCGTTTAACTTAACATCCCTGAGAGGCGGGTCAGGGTGTGTGGAGTGGAGGGAAGGGAGGAAGGAGGGCAGGGGTGTTTGTAGCCTTGCGGACCATCTGCGGTCACTGCAAGGGTCGTGGTGTACGGTCGTCTTCGTTATCGTTATCGTTGTCAATGAAACGAGGCGAGGCAGAGTATGTGGTGCTTCGCTGTGATAGCTTCGCCCGGCGTGGTGATGCCGCGGTGACCACAGCAGGTGAGGGGGCGGAGAGGCTGTGTGGCACATCTTGCTCAATCTTGTATATGATCCTCTCCTTTCCCTCCTCACCTCCCGTCATGTAGGCTAACAGGACAGTCAGGGTTTGTGTCAAGTTCGTCGCAGGACCGGCTGTTGGCTGAGGTCACTGCTAGTGGTGGTGCCTCGTCTTTCTGAAGGAGGCGCCTGGCGGCGTGCAAGGCTTGAGTGTTGGTGTGGCCGCGTGGAGGCAGGTGTAGCGGAAGTTGTGTCAGGTGTGGCGAGGATGTGCCGGGTATTCATTGGGCACCTTTTACTTTTACTTTCCCTTCCGCCGCGCCGTGCCGTGCCGCCGTGGTGCCGCTGCGTCGCCACCCCACCGTGCCATTCACGGTCACCGCGGGTCATTACCGCCGTGGTGGGCAAGGCGTCCTGTGGGGCATAACTGTACTTGACCCGCGGTTGCACACACCACGCTCCCCAGCCTGTGTTCTGGGAAGCGGAATCCTGCGCTGCGAGGTGGCGGGGGTGTGCAGTATGCCTGGGGGCTTGCTACGCGGTGTTGTCACTTAGTGTTTGCCAACAAGCACACTAAGGAACCTTACAATGCACGGTGAGGGACGCCCCGGCAGTGTGTGTCTCCTACGATTGACAAGGTGTTTATGGGGCGGGTCGTCAGCTGACATGTGGAAAGTATTTTTTTGTGGGTAGAGGGCGAGCATGGCACCGGGCAGGCGGCGCGGGTGTTGCCGACGCGTGGGCCGCTCAATCATAAAGTCCCGTTGAAGTCCCCGACCTGGCCAGTAGGAGTCGCCACCGGTCTGTTCCATGATAATTACATTTTTGGATGAAGTAATTATTCTGATCAGTTCGTCCCAAGCTGAGAATTTGGGTGTGTGGGGCACAGCTTGTGTTGTGTAACGTAATGAGGACACACACACGGGAGAAACTCGACGCTAGTCCGCCTGACGCAGCCTCTCAGGAACTTTGGTGGTGTGCTCAGTTGGCGACCTCCCGCCGGCGAACACGGACGGGGACGCGCGCCTCTTGTCCTGCCACACCACTGTGCCTCGCGGGCTGCCACTGCCTCGCCGGCCGGGACGCTGCTGCAGCAGGACTGCCGCCTCGGGCTTCCCGCTAGTCACGTGACGCGTGCTATATCTTCACTTTAGGATTGAAAAAAAAAAAAAATCAGTGGCGGAAAATCTATTGAGTGGGCGGTTTGGGGCTAATTCTGGGTGTGTCGTCAGCGGCACCGCCCCCGTCAGTGTGCGGCAGCTGGCTGGTGGCACGGGCACCGCGGCCTGGCACCCGCGCTGGGTATATTTAGTGGTGAGACAGAAGCCGTGAGGAAAGGAAGGAAAGTCAGGAAGGCATTAGTGAGTGGCTGTGGTGTTAACAAGTGGTGCCCTCACAGCCATGGATCGGTGCCTGGCGCGGCACTAGCGGGGCCACGGATCAGACGAGCGGTGCCAGGTGTTTAGAACCTGAACCTGAGGACCTCAGCATGTCGGACACAGGAGGCGGATCCGTCACCGGGATGTCGGACAGCGAGGGCGCGGTGGTGGGTGCCCGCACCACCTCGGCCTCGGGGATGTCCCACACGTCGGGCCCGAGCAGGACGTCCATGTCGGGCCCAGCATCTACCACCACCATCAGCACCATCGCCGTGCAGTCCGGCAACACCAGGATCGTCCTCGCCCTGCTGCAGGTAGGCGCCGCGTGCTGCCGCGCCCCACTAACGCTTCTTTAGATCAGTGACGCTTGGCTCTGTGGCACCCCTTGTAGCGCCGCCACCTTGGGCGTGCAGGGGGCGTCACGGAGTGGTAGTGTAGTGCTCTGGGGACACCGGTTGTCGCCTGACCTCTGTCCTGGCGGCAGCCACGCCCCCACACGTGGCCACACACACACCCACACTCCCACACACACCGAAAAATCGTATACAAACACAACTCATCTAATACAAGTTTGAAGAGACAAACCTTTCGGTGACCAATCCTGCACAACTTGACCTCGGACCAAACACAAACACAGCCACACACAACACAGAACAATTATAACCATCCAGGTGTAGGCACTGTTCCCTTAGTAACGCCTCCACATTCCTGCCTTTGAGCCGCCTCTGAGCCGCCCTTCACCTCCCCTCACAGTCCTGGGAGGCTCACTCTAAGTCGTCATTCTTAACCCAGACACGCACGACCTCCCTTCCTTCTCCCTGTCATGCCACCGTGCCCTGCCCTCAGCTTCCCAGACCCCCTCCAGTACCAGACCACAGCATCCGTACCCCCCTCCCCCCACTTCCCCTTATTACGGTTTATCAAGGTGAGATTCAAGGCTCCAGGAACGCCTGCCGTGACCTGAGTGTCGC
The DNA here is from genome assembly GCA_029783475.1 of Metacarcinus magister. Taxonomy (NCBI): domain Eukaryota; kingdom Metazoa; phylum Arthropoda; class Malacostraca; order Decapoda; family Cancridae; genus Metacarcinus; species Metacarcinus magister. Next base: position 12,152,922 of record JAPQNM010000042.1, read on the forward strand.
TTCGTTAATGAGTGAATGGCGTGGGAACCTTCAGCTGATGTCATGGCGGTGAAAGATTATTTTTAACTCTCACCTTGATATGATTGATGGCAGGTGTCACGTGAGGCGGGGACAGTGTATGCTATGATTAGTATTACTGTTATTATTGTTTATTATTATCATTATTATTATTATTATTATTATTATATTATTATTATTATTATTATTATTATCAAAGGTGAAAGGAGAGAGGCAATTAAGAGTCTAAGCACGTAACATAAGAGAACATTGTTATTCGTATATACCAAAGTTGTGCAATTGATTATTATTATCTGGAATATTATCTATAGAAACCCAATGGAAATGTCATCTCGGCCGTACTCGTGTAAAGAAAAGAAGAACAGTATATAGCAGTAAACAACATTCCTTTAGGCTTCCTCAAGATTAGAAAAATACTTTAAAAAATACTTAACACATCAGAGGCCTCATTAGAAGTCTTGATTTAGTGCTGCATTCCTTGTTCTGTTGCTTGAAATTGGACCGTATGACTTACATGCAATTATATATTCATTTATGCTTCATCGTGGTTAAAGAAAGCTGGAGGAGGAGGAGGAGGAGGAGGAGGAGGAGGAGGAGGAGGAGGAGGAGGTAGTTGCATGACAAGACTTAACATGGGAGAGTGTCAGCCATCCTAGACGCCTCTTACTTTTCCCCTCGTTTAGGTCAAGAGAGACATCTAGTAAGGAAGGGAAAGTGGGTGGCGGAGAGAGACAGAGAGGGGAGGGGGGAGTGATGGAGAGACGGAGAAAGGAGGAGGGATGGAGAGACGGATAAGGGAGAAGGAGGGATGGAGACTCGGAGATAGAGGGAGGGATGGAGACATGAAGAGGGGAAAGGAGATAGGGAAAAAATAGGGATAGCAAGGAGGAGGAGGAGGGGTAAGTGAAGAGATGGAGAGATAAAGAGAGAGACATTGGAGCCAGTAAGGGACATGGAGAGACAAGGAGGGAGGGAAAGTGGATGCCAACAGAGAGATGAAGAGACAGGAGAGAGGAGTAGAGAAGAAGCAGTGGAAGCAAAAGGATGGATAAAGAAAGGAGGAGAGAAGATAAAAAGATTGACTATAATTAATAAGAAGAGAGAATAGAATGCTGAAAGGAAGGTAACTAGAAAAAAAGTCAATAAAAAAAGTAGATCAAAGGAAGATATAGAGAATTAAGGTGAAGGTGTGAAGGTGAGAAGGTGAGAGGGTGAGAAGCAGGCACTTAGGTATTTGCGTGCTGAAGGAAGTGGCATCTCCGTGGCACTAGTTGGCACTCTATCAACGCGGAAGGAAGGTGGACGAGTGAAACAATCCTCAGGGTGGTGGTATATTGAGCCTCGCCGGCGTTGTAAACAAGGGATGTGTCCTCTCTGGAGCCCTGCGTGTGTGTGTGTGTGTGTGTGTGTGTTGAGAGAGAGAGAGAGAGAGAGAGAGAGAGAGAGAGAGAGAGAGAGAGAGAGAGAGAGAGAGAGAGAGAGAGAGAGAGAGAGAGAGAGAGAGAATGTATTTAAGGCTTTTCCTAATGACCTTCCCGTACCTTTTATTTAATTCATTGCGTTCATTTCCTGTTTATCGTTTATCCTTCGATTTGTCTTCATTGAGTCTTCTATTTTCTTTTTTTTACTTATTATTTTTCTTTTTATGAGGCGAAAAAAATGAATTAATGAGAAATATTTAGAATCATAATCACAATTCTATGCATTTGATACGTCTATTGAGTATTACGTATCAAGGTTCATTGGTCTCTCTCATACTAATAGAAGAATAAAAGTCACAACCAGACGTACCATTCATTCTATAGACGAGTTGAAAAAAAAGAAGAAAAAAATGACGATCGCATTTCAGTTTCGATTCCATTAAAGAAGAATAAAGATTACTTTAAAAATTTTGCTCCTGGTCTATTGAAGGATTAAAAAAAAGACTAATGGAATATTGGTATCGATTTCCATTAAGAACCATAGATGAGTTACAATCACGTGCATTGAGAGAGAGAGAGAGAGAGAGGAGAGAGAGAGAGAGAGAGGAGAGAGAGAGAGAGAGAGAGAGAGAGAGAGAGAGAGAGGAAAAAAAAAGGTCATTGTGTTAATTGTTAGTCACACTGGAGCTGCCTTGAGTAGGTCAAATCGCCTCTTGCAACCTCCTTATTTTCTTATATTCTTATGGGGGTCGTTCTCCTCGTTCTTATTATCCTTTGCATCTTCTGTTGGTGATAGGGTGCGTGTAAACCTCTGGTGCACTGCTGAAGCCTGGCTAAGACACCTAATGCATTATGGCAGGTGGCTGAAATATCTGGACACCTCGTACAGTAGACACAACGGGGCGGGGTGCCAACAATGTGTAAGACGAGAATGTTGGGTGAGTTTGCCTTCATCAATGTTTGTTCAGCAGATGGCGATGCGGCAGCTGTGCTAAACAAGCTAAGGATAAAGATAAAGGGAGGAGAAAAAAAAACTTACACTCTTGACGGGTATCTAAGCCTCGATCAGAGCAGGAAAATTTGAATCTGGGTTGAATATTAATTTACGAGAGGAAAATCTTGAAAGTGGAGAAAACGCAAAAAATAGAAAAAAATTGATAGAATGTTTATTTAAAAAGATGACAAAGAGCACATTAATGATTCATCACTGTTTTCTGTTGTCTCTCACCAGTAATTATAGAAAAAACAAAGACCTTAGTCAAACATCAAACAGAAAACGTAAGAAAAGACTGAAAAGAAACTTGGAATAAATAAATAAAAAAAACAAACTTGGACAGTCATGAATGCAAACTCAAAACACACAAACCACATCACACACAAACACTCACTACAATAATAACCAGAAGGAGGAGGAGGAGGAGGAGGAGAAAGAGGAGGAGGAGGAGGTGACCTTGCATACCTGTGAGCCGGGTAGGAAAGTAGACGGATGCACGTATAGTTATAAAGATACACTGATATACAACAAGTGCGACGGTACAGCTTATAAGGGAGGGAGGCGGCTCTTAATATTTATAACACGGCAGCGGAATTATAGTCATAGCGAGGTGCTGGGTGTCCGCGGCTACTCCTACGACACTCTATACTCTACAGGGATGAAATATGGGAGAGAGAGAGAGAGAGAGAGAGAGAGAGAGAGAGAGAGAGAGAGAGAGAGAGAGAGAGAGAGAGAGAGAGAGAGAGAGAGAGAGTAACTTATAACAGGAAAGCTATGCAGAATCAGGTCTCAGTAATAAAAGAGAAAGAAGGAATAGAAGGAAGTGATGATAAATATATGCTAAAGTAATGGCCAATATAAACGTTGAATAGATAGATAGATAGGATATAAGAGATTGTTTATAAAGTGCCGAAAGTAGACTCAATATGAACGAGGTTAAAAATAGAAGAGAAGTGGAGGTTGATCAATGCATTTTTTATGATGTGTGTGTGTGTGTGTGTGTGTGTGTGTGTGTGTGTGTGTGTGTGTGTGTGTGTGTGTGTGTGTGTGTGCATCATGGAAATTACCTTTGGCACCTGCGAAGAGAGAGAGAGAGAGAGAGAGAGAGAGAGAGAGAGAGAGAGAGAGAGAGAGAGAGAGAGAGAGAGAGAGAGAGAGAGAGAGAGTTTCTAAACACTAGACGGGGATAACAAAACACTTCGTCGGCACAACAGAAACACACACACACACACACACACACACACACACACACACACACACACACACACACACACACACACACACACACACACACACACATTTCACTCTCCGATAAGCCACCAGGATGTGTGTGAATGTGTGTGTGTGTGTGTGTGTGTGTGTGTGTGTGTGTGTGTGTGTGTGTGTGTGTGTGTGTGTGTGTGTGTGTGTGTGTGTGTGTACTGGTTCCTCAATACAGTCACTGTCCTCTTCTTCCCCAATCAGAAACAGGCGTCACTCCCCCCTCCTCCTCCTCCCCTCTTATCCCTCCTTTCCCCTCTCCTCTTTCTCCCTTCTTCCCTCCCTTTCGTATTGGTTTTCCCTCCTCTATCCATCCTATTATTTTTATTTTCTTCCTTTGCTTCATCACTTCTATATTTTCTTTATTTTCTTGGTGGAGGAAAAAGTGGATGGAGGAGGGAGTGGGTAGTGAGGGAGTGGAGGAGTGGGTGGAGGAGGGAGTGGGTGGAGGGAGTGTGTGGGCGTGTTCTCGTCACTTCATAATGTACAGTGTTGTGAAGTCTTAATGGAAGGTGTGAGGAACATGAGTTACCTGCTTGTTGGAGAGTTAATGAAGGTTTTGTACGTGCGTGTTCTGGATGTGTGTGTGTATGTTTTGTGTGTGTGTGTGTGTGTGTGTGTTGATTTTATTGTAATGGTGATTTATTTATTTATTTATTTTTTTATTCAAACATCTTATTGCATATTGATAGATTTACAACTTTTATTCCAATATTTTTTTTTTCACGTATCTGAGACGCAAATGGATTTTCGATTTTGTGGGTTTAAAATCTACTTCCTACGTTAAATAATTATAAAGATGACTTCTCTTTAACTAGATGGAGATTTGATATACTACTCTCTCTCTCTCTCTCTCTCTCTCTCTCTCTCTCTCTCTCTCTCTCTCTCTCTCTCTCTCTCTCTCTCTCTCTCTCTCTCTCTCTCTCTCTCACTGGCACCGCGGGGCTTGAGGCATTAAATATAGCGGTTTTTATCCTCAACCAACTTGGCACAAACAAAATTCTAACTTCAAGTCGCTTCTTAGTAGGTGCAAAGCCAGGCAGATGACGGGAGAGGGGAGGAGGCAGAGAGGGGAAACAGGAGAGGAGGGATTAGAGGAGAAAAACAAGGGTAGGAAAGGTAGGGAAAGGAGATTTGTAGGGAAACCGTAAGGGAGAAACGTGGGTAAGGAAGAGAAGGGAAAGGAGGGGAGGTGGTGGTTGGCCTGATGAGGGGAGAAAAAGTGAGGGTAGGAAAGGGACTTCCCATGGGTATAGGAAGGAAAGAGAGTAGAGGGAAAGTAATGTGAGGGGAGAAGAGAGACGGAGGGTAAAAAAGTAGAAGTGAGGGTAGAAGGGAGATCGTGGGAAGGGTAAGAGGGCGGTTCTGTGGTGAATGGAGGTGAGGGAATGTTGGGTAAAGGGAAGGTAGGGGAGGGAGTGAGGGGAACAGGGTGTGAGGGGAGAGGGCGTGAGGGGAGAGGGTGTGAGGGGAGAGGGCGTGAGGGGAGAGGGCGTGAGGGGAGAGAGGGTGAGGGGAGAGGGCGTGAGGGGAGAGGGTGTGAGGGGAGAGGGTGTGAGGGGAGGTGTTCAAGCATGTGATTTATGATTCTCGTGTTCTGATTTAGTAAACTTCTATCTTGAGGGGACTAATATAGGTCGTGGCGCAGTAATAATAATAATAATAATAATAATAATAATAATAATAATAATAATAATAATAATAATGGAAAGGTTCAAGATACGATGAAAAAAAAACATGATACCCACTTATTTTCTTTGTTCTTTTTCTTTGTTTATTGATCAACTTTCTTATTATTTATGCATTAATCATCAATTTCTTTTTTCTTCATCCACATACAACAGCCAGTTATCATCACCTCATTTATAATTAATTCATCTATCATCATTTTATTAACTGAACACAAATACCAAAACAAAAACTAATATTTATCTTCTCCCTTTTTTTTTTTTCCTCAAGTCTCCCCTTCCTAACGTACTTATCTTATTCATTTGACTTGTTTGTTATGCATTCACTTCATCTCGTCTGGGTTTAGTGGAGCGACAAACAGTTATCCATTGTGAGGACTAAATATTTTCTCTCTTTTTTTTATTTATTTCTTTTTTTTTACTTTGTGTCCATTCCTTATCCAAACCTTTAATCAAACAGTCACACAGTCATGGCCACACACGGACATAGAAGAAGAAGAGTGATGGGAAGAGGAGGAGGAGGAAAATAGGAGAGGAGAGAGAGAGTAATGAAGGAGGAGGAGAATGGGAGGAAAAATAAGGATGTAGAGAGGAGATGAAAGAGGAATGAGGAATGAGGAAGGAGGAGAATGTAGAGAGAAGAGGAGAGAGAAGAAAGAAAGGAATAAGGAAGAACGAGGGGAATGAGAGAAAGGATAAGGATGTTGAGAGGAATGAGGAGGAAAGAGGAGAAGGGGAGTAAGAATAAGGATGTAGAGAGGAGATGAGAGAGATAGGAGAGAGAGGAATGAGGTGGTAAAGTATAAAGAAGCATTCAGTTCTGTACATCATCTTCACCAAGCATTAGGCAACCCCGAGTATCCTTCTCCGCCACTTAAACCTTGCCAGAGTATCACTAATTATCTTGTTCGTCCATCTTGTTGGGTGACTTGACTCATTGCCTCACCTCACTGTGTTTAAGACTCATATATATTCAGTGACTCATGTTCATGGACTGTGGTTGCTTCTCTTACTCATTTTGTTATGCTCTCAAATTTCATCTTCTCTTTCTTATTCACTCATTGTTTTGTTATTAGCTTGTTTTTGTTCCTCATCTGGCAGGTCTCATACTTTACCTCATTTTATTTTTTCCTTTTACTCATCTTATTGTATTCCTAAGTTCGCTTTTTATTTCACTTATTGTTCATAGAATTTTGTACCTGACTCAACCTCATTCATTCACTTCATAACTTTCCCAGACTCACCTACAATCCTCACCTCATAATATCCTTAAGACTCACAATCATTCACTCATCCAACAATGATCCCACACTCACAAACACAACTTTATAACCCACCTTTTAACTGTACCATTCCTAGACTCCCTTTCTTTCACTCATTATTCTTGCCTCATCCTGAAACTCGGGGTGGTAGGAGCCAAAAGAGTTATATAAATAAAGAGATAATTCACACACATACACACACCTGCCAGCTAAAACAGGTGTATCTTTGTCTGACTTACGACCACACCAGAAAGACTTAAAATGGAACCACAAACTTAATAATAGTGGTGGTAGACGTAATGGTAATAGTGGTGGTAAGAAGGATATCAAAACGGTGGTGGTAGTAATAGTTATGGTGGTTTTTTACTGTTGTTGTTACTGTTTATGAAAGCATTTGTTGGTCTCTTAAAAGGTTTGCAGATTGACTGACCTTTACAAATATATTCCTCACGTATTTAAAACCAGGTGGTATATATTTTTTAGGGACGTTATAAAAGGAATCGAATGAGAGATAGGGAGAGAGATACACACAGGAGAAATGAAGAAGGGCAACAGTAGAAAGGGAGAGATGGAGGGAGATAAGGAATGATATACAATAAAAAAGGAATAATGAAGGCATATAAGGAGTGAAACTATATAGAAAAAATACTGATCATGTAAAATTTATTGGTGAAAACTGTGGATGGGAAAATAAAGAAAAATAATTAATTAAAAAGATAAAAGTAGAAAGTATGAAGAGAAAGTACGAATAAAATATATTAAGAAAAGTAAGAAAGTCACATGTAAGAAAATAAATAAATAAGGAAATAAGGGAGACTGAAAAGTGACTGGACGAAAATTATAGGGAGGAAGGGAAAGAGGAGGACGTGTTTAAGGGAGAATTATAGAGGAAGGAATGAGGGAGGGAGGGAGGGAGGGAGGGAGGAGGGAAGGAGGAAGGAGGAAGGGGAGCCCTGTGGCGTCCTGGGAATTCTGAGGTTTTGTGTGTGTGTGTGTGTGTGTGTGTGTGTGTGTGTGTGTGTGTGTGTGTGTGTGTGTGTGTGTGTGTGTGTGTGTGTGTGTGTGTGTGTGTGTGTGTTTTAGAATGTTTGTTTAAGATCTTTTATTTTAACCCACACACACACACACACACACACACACACACACACACACACACACACACACACACACACACACACACACACACACACACACACACACACACACACACACAGGTATAATAATGAGAGAGAAATATTCAGGTCCATTAGTCTCCCTTAAGTACACCTGTTCCATGTGTGTGTGTGTGTGTATGTGTGTGTGTGTATGTATGTAAGTATGTATCTATGTATGTGTGTATGTATGTATGTATGAGTAATCGGACATTTCACACACCCTGACTCACACACACACACACAAGCAGCTAAGGGAAATAAACAGGACTTACACAGCCCCTTGAACACAGCTGCCATTTAGAAGGTGATCTGTTTGGCATTCTCACCTCTTCCTCCTCCTCCTCCTCCTCCTCCTCCTCCTCCTCCTCCTCCTCCTCCTCCTCCTCCTCCTCCTCCTCCTCCTCAACATTTTTTTTCCTTCTCTGCCTTTACTACTTCTTATCATTGTCCCTCTCAGTCCATCTACTTAATTCTCCTCACGTTGCCTCCTCCTCGCTTTATTTGCTTATCTCTCTCTGATCCTCCACTCATCCTACCATCATCTTATCACCACACACACACACACACACACACACACACACACACACACACACACACACACACACACACACACATAGATGGGAGAGAGAGAAAAATATATATATGCTATGAAAACAAACATGAAAAGAAAATGAGTTTGCTTTGATAAGTCATGAAATAAATAGATACATAAATAACTTGATGTATAAATAAATGAATAGACAAATACTACTTTTTTTTCCGCTTGCCAACACGAATCTTGCCTCATCTCTCCCTCCTTCTCTCCCCCTTTCTCTCCCTCCTTCTCTCCATCTTTCTCTCCATCTCTCCCTCCGCTCAACAATAAACATAATACATTACTAACAACATATTATTATTCCTACCATGAATATTCTCTCACTCCCTCCTTTTTTCCCTTCCTCTCTCCCTCCTCCTCCTCCCTCCTGTCATCCTCCTCCCCCGTCCTTCCTCCTCATCCTCCTCCTCATCCTCCTCCTCCTCCTCCTCCTCCTCCTCCTCCTCCAACTCCTCCTTCTCCTCCTCCTCCTCCTCCTCCTCCTCCTCCTCCTCCTCCTCCTCCTCCTCCTCCTCTTCCTCCTCCTCCTCCTTCCCTCCCTCACAGTGAGTGGCAAATTTTGACAGGAATGTTTACATCGTCTTTGAATACTTAAATACCTTCACCATTTTCTTTTCTTTTTCTTCCTTCCTCCTCCTCCTCTTCTTCCTCTTCCTCTTCTTCCTCCTCCTCTTCCTCTTATCTAAGCTTGTCTATTTAAGTTCAGGTTTTTTTGGAAAATTTTTTTGTTTGTTTTAGTTTGTTAGTTTTTTCTTCGTTTTCCTGTGTGTGTGTGTGTGTGTGTGTGTGTGTGTGTGTGTGTGTGTGTGTGTGTGTGTGTGTATGTGTATGTGTATGTGTGTATGTGTCCCGTCCTCTCCTCTCCTCACTCACCTTATACTTTCACACTTAACTAAAACCACAACAATTAAAAGAAGAAGAAGGAAAAATAAAGAACATTGAAAGGTAAAAACACATCATTATAATTATCTTGTTTTCTTTGCATTCATCGAGGAGGAGGAGGAGGAGGAGGAGGAGGAGGAGGAGGAGGAGGAGGAGGAGGAGGAGGAGGAGGAGGGATGTTGTCTAGCGTGGAGGCTGTGTTACCTGTGTGTGTGTGTGTGTGTGTGTGTGTGTGTGTGTGTTGGGGTTGGTGTTTGTGGGGGGGATGGGGTAGAGGTTGGTTGCGTGCGGTGAAGGTTAGGTTGCGTGCGGGTGTTGTATGTGTGTGTTCTGCGAGGGTCGTCTTGCACCACCACCCTCTTGTTAACGCACTCTTTTCACACCCTAATCCACCCTAATCCCCCTCCCCCCCCCCACACCTCATATCCTCTTCGTATTCTCTCTCTCTCTCTCTCTCTCTCTCTCTCTCTCTCTCTCTCTCTCTCTCTCTCTCTCTCTCTCTCTCTCTCTCCTGCCCGTAGTAACCGAACTGAAGGTGATGCAAACCATTGACAGAAAAAATAAATAAAATAAGAATGAACGAAAGAAAATAAATAAAAAGACAAAGAATATAATAAAGACGAGAAAAAAAAATAAATAAAGTGTGAGTCTTGCCTCTTCATGTGTTACGTAGTTTTCTGGCAAAGATATATCGGCAGTGAAACTTTATTTTTACTGAAGGTGGCGCCACAGAAGAGAGAAAAAAAATAGTATTAGGGACACCAACATAAAGAAAATGGATATGTGTGTGTGTCTGTCGTCTGTGTGTGTGTGTGTGTGTGTGTGTGTGTGTGTGTGTGTGTGTGTGTGTGTGTGTGTGTGTGTGTAAAACCGTGTAGTCCCATTTCTAAAGGGAAAAAAATATGGACCTAGGGACGGAAAGTCTTGAAAGCTGACCGTGAGAAATGTACTGATTCTTGAGACCCGATAAATTAGGTGTTCAGAGTGTGTCCTAAGTCGAGGCTATTGCGGATTACCTGTGTGTGTGTGTGTGTGTGTGTGTGTGTGTGTGTGTGTGTGTGTGTGTGTGTGTGTGTGTGTGTGAGGTGGATGGTGATGATGAGGAAGAAGAGGAAAAGGGAAGAAAATTTAGTTAGAGAGGATAAAAACAAGGTAGCAAACGACTGTAGACTCTTTATAGTAGAGGAGGAGGAGGAGGAGGAGGAGGAGGAGGAGGAGGAGGAGGAGGAGGAGAAGGAGGAGGAGGAGGAGGACATTCAGTGGTAGATGAATACTAATAAAAATACTTCAATATAAAAATGTAAAACGGACGAAGAAGAGGAAAACGAGAAATCAATGAAATAAGATCAACACCAAAAAAACAAGAATAGGTAGAAGAGATAAAGAGGATCAAATCTAAAATAACAATGAGATGCAGTGAAGACATAAAGATCTCCAAACACTACTGAGTTAAGGCATTAGAGTGTTAAGAGGGCGGGAGGGAGTCGAACTAAGCCTTTAGAGGTGGATGGGCAGGGCAGTTTTTGCACAGTCACAGACAAATAGGAGAGCCATTATAAGGTCTGATTGCATGCTGTTCACTCATTAGATTACACTTGTTGCACTTCTTTCGTTATGGGCGTGGATAAATTACTGTTTCTTTGTTAATTGATTCGTCTGTACCCTTACTTATTGTGGTTGTTGATGGTGGTGGTCTCTCTCTCTCTCTCTCTCTCTCTCTCTCTCTCTCTCTCTCTCTCTCTCTCTCTCTCTCTCTCTCTCTCTCTCTCTCTCTCTCTCTCTCTCTCTCACTGAAACTCTGTAGTCCACGGGAGACGAGGGGACTGAGAAAGATGAAGTTACAAAGGCGGAGACGGCGGAGTGAGGGGAAGGGGAGTGGGGTGAGGGTGTGGGGTGAGGGAGAATCCGTTGGGGTGTGAAGGCTGGGGAAGATTGGGGTGAAGAAGTAGGTCTGGAGGGGTGAAACTGGGTAGAAATATTATTGGAGTGATGGGGACAGGTGTGTGTGTGTGTGTGTGTGTGTGTGTGTGTGTGTGTGTGTGATGATAAGGATAGTGAGGAAGGTGTTGAGGAATGAAGGTGAAAATGTGGAGGCGAGGAATCCTTTGTGGTGGTGAAG
>JAPQNM010000042.1:12166814-12169314 GCA_029783475.1 Metacarcinus magister
TGTGTGTGTGTGTTTACTGTTATCTCTTACATCTGTCATCGGTTTAAGCATAACATTGTAAACATTCTTAATATTTGTTTCCTCCTCCTCCTCCTCCTCCTCCTCCTCCTCCTCCTCCTCCTCCTCCTCCTCCTCCTCCTCCTCCTCCTCCTCCTCCTCTTCACTTTCCTTTTTATTATATATTCTTAAAAACTTGCACTTGGGTTTGAGAGAAAATGAGTTTGTTAGTTATATTTGAGACCGAATGAGGGAAGAAGGAAGGGAAGAGAAGGAAAGGCGAGGAAGAAGGGAGAGGAAGAAGGGAGGGGAAAAAGAGAGGGGGAGGGGAAGGAGGAGGAGGAGACAATGTGACAGGAAAGATTGATTAATAGGAAATTATATGTATTTTTCAGTTTCCCTTCATGTTATCCATCTTTTTTTTTAATATTTTTGAGAGAAAGAGAAAGAGAGAGAGAGAGAGAGAGAGAGAGAGAGAGAGAGAGAGAGAGAGAGAGAGAGAGAGAGAGAGAGAGAGAGAGAGAGAGAGAGAGAGAGAGAGAAATGAAACTGGTATGTCTAAATGGTCATGATCCCTCCTCCTCCTCCTCCTCCTCCTCCTCCTCCTCCTCCTCCTCCTCCTCCTCCTCTTCCCCCCCCCCTTGGCATGCCTCCTCCTCGGTCTTAATGAACAACACATGAGAGTCATTTAAGAAAACTGTGCGTCACTCAGATTTCACGTCTCTCTCTCTCTCTCTCTCTCTCTCTCTCTCTCTCTCTCTCTCTCTCTCTCTCTCTCTCTCTCTCTCTCTCTCTCTCGACCCATGAATCATTTCCCCTCTTCGTCCCTCCTCCTCCTTCCCTCTTTCCTTACCCTCCCTCCCTCCCTCTCTTCATTTCTCTCCCTCTCTGTCTTGCCTGACCTATTTTTACTTATGCTCTTCTCTAATCCTCCTCCTCCTCTTCTCCTCCTCCTCCTCCTCCTTCTCCTCCTTCTCCTCCTCCTTCTCCTCCTCCTCATTATCATCATCATCTTTCGTAAGGATTCAAAGTAAAGAACAAAAATAAATTCAAATCTTTCTTTTTTATTTTATTTCGTTTTATTTATTTATTTTTTTTACCCTCGGAGTGGCAACTTTTACTACCACTAGATAGACCTTCTTCCTCCTCTTAAGCTTGCCCAAGGAACTCCACCGCGTTAAAGTAAGAGGAAAGAGTAGTAAAGTTTTTTTCTATCTATCTATCTTTTTTTTTTTTTTTTTACAATAGGTAGCAAATTGAGCGTCCATTTCAATTTTTTTTATTACCTTTGCAACAGATCCTTATTTGGCCCATGTGTGTGTTTAGGTGTGTGTGTGTGTGTGTGTGTGTGTGTGTGTGTGTGTGTGTGTGTGTGTGTGTGTGTGTGTGTGTGTGTGTGTGTGTTTAACCTCTACAAAGAAAGGTGGTGCAGTTGCTCATATATCTCTTCCTTCCCTCCCTCCTACATTCACACTTTCCTCCCTCCCTCCCTCCCTCCCTCCCTCCCTCCCTCCCTCCCTCCCTCCCTCCCTCCCTCCCTTTCATCCCACCTATTCTCCCCTCCCCCCTTTTCAGTACCTGCCAAGAGTGACTCACCTGCCCCGCCCACCTTTACTGCCCCCCGCCCCCTTCTCTCTCTCTCTCTCTCTCTCTCTCTCTCTCTCTCTCTCTCTCTCTCTCTCTCTCTCTCTCTCTCTCTCTCTCTCTCTCTCTCTCTTTGTAAACAGACATCAATCAGTAAGGTTTTGTTTACACCTGACGGACCTCTCCCCTACCCCCCCTTCACCGCCTACTGCTGGAGTACACAAGAGAGAGAGAGAGAGAGAGAGAGAGAGAGAGAGAGAGAGAGAGAGAGAGAGAGAGAGAGAGAGAGAGAGAGAGAGAGAGAGAGAGAGAGAGCAGTAATAGAAAAGTCAAACAAAAAGGAAAATGAATAGCGTAAAAAGAGAGAAGGACTGGAGGAGGAGGAGGAGGAGGAAAAAGAGGAAGAAGAAGAAGAGGAAGAGGAGGAGGAGAAGAGGGGAGGACATGCTTTTACCTCGAGGCCTCTTGCCGTTTATCTCCCTATCTTTAGAGCGACAGTGACCGAGGGGAAATTATATAATGTTTGGCAGGAGGGAGAGAAAGAGAGGGAAGAGAAGAGGAAAAAGGAAAGGAAAGGTAAAAAGGAGAGGAAAGGAGGAGGGAAGGTGGGTATGTTTAAATGGAAAAGGGGAAAGAATGAGGGGAACAGGGAGAGGATAAAGTAATGGAATGCTAGAGAGAGAGAGAGAGAGAGAGAGAGAGAGAGAGAGAGAGAGAGAGAGAGAGAGAGAGAGAGAGAGAGAGAGAGAGAGAGAATGTGTAAAAATCTGAAACTGTCTAGGAAGGAAGACAGGAATTTTTTTGCGTGTGTGTGTGTGTGTGTGTGTGTGTGTGTGTGTGTGTGTGCGTGTTTATGTAAGAGAAGACCCACACACCCATCTCATTAGTTACCTGTAGACATCCAAACACCGGTGCTAAC
>JAPQNM010000042.1:12171814-12179314 GCA_029783475.1 Metacarcinus magister
CACCATTTCCTCCTCCTCCTCCTCCTCCTCCTCCTCCTCCTCCTCCTCCTCCTCCTTTACTCCCGGGTCGTCTGGGTCGTCTCTCTGACTCTGTCCTTCCTTTTGAGTCTCCCTCCCTGAGTTACGACGCTTATACAGTCTCTCTCTCTCTCTCTCTCTCTCTCTCTCTCTCTCTCTCTCTCTCTCTCTCTCTCTCTCTCTCTCTCTCTCTCTCTCTCAGTAAGCATCTCAAGGTATGTCTAACCAAGGTCTCACCTCCTCCTTCTCCTCCTCCATCTTTTTTCTCCTCCTCCTCCTCCTCCTCCTTCTCTTTCTTCTCATCAGGTATAGGACAGATAATAAATGTGGAGGTAAAAGGTAGAGAGAGAATAAGAAAGACTGATAAATGGGGAGGTAAAGGGAAGGTAGAACAGAAAGACTGCAGAGGACCACTAAAGGGAAGGAAGAGTAAAGGGGAGAAACTAAGGGGTGTGAATAGACTTAACTTCCCTTAGTGAGTGTGAGGGGAGAGGAACACCAGCCTGGGTTCTCTAATTGGGGTTAAAGTGTGTCTATTAGAGCGAATGAGGGGAATGAGGAAGAAAATGAGGGGAAGGAGAGTGAGGAGGAGGGGAAGGAGGGTGAGGATGAGGGGAAGGAGGGTGAGGAGGAGGGGAAGGAGGGTGAGGAGGAGGGGAAGGAGGGTGAGGAGGATGAGGGGAAGAAGGAGGAGGAGGAGGGGACAGACAGTTTGCTAGAAAGGGGAAACGAGGAGGAGGAGGAGGAGGAAGAGGAGGTGAGGGAGAAGGAGTGTCAGAATTAATGTTGTTAGTTAGTCTGTTCTCCTCCCAACCCCCATCCTCCTCCTACCTCCTCCTCCTCCTCCTCCTCCTCCTCCTCCTCCTCATTACTTAAGGCATAAAGGCGTGTAAGAGCCCTCTGTCTTGCCCTCTGCTGGTGTTGCTGCAGGAAGCTGATGCCTGTTGACTTAGGGCGCCGCGTGCTGGTGTGATCGTGAGGGGAAGTGAGGGGAAGTGAAGGGGAAGTGAAGGGAAGTGAGGGGAGGATTCGTTGCCTCACCCTTACTAATCCTATCCCATCCTGTCCTCTTTTTATCCAATTGTGAGAAAAAGATTAGGATGTGTGGATATATTGTCCCTTTTTTCCTCTTCCTTGTTTCCCCTCTACCTCCATCTCCCCTTCATTCCCTTCTCTTATACCCATTTCTCTCTTTCCCATTCATTTTCTCTCTCCCTTCTATTCCTTCCAGTCCTCCGCCCACCCCTTAGCCTCCTTCTCCCCTTACTCTCCCCTCCTCCCCCTCCCCTCACTTGGTTTACCTTGGGTTTAAGTAGATCCTTGTCACTACAAACACATATTTCTATTAAGGAGATTTAGTTTTGTTTCAATTATTTATATATTTTATTTTATTTGTTTATTTATTTATTATTTTCATCGTTGAGTATGTGTGTGTGTGTGTGTGTGTGTGTGTGTGTGTGTGTGTGTGTGTGTGTGTGTGTGTGTGTGTGTGTGTGTGTGTGTGTGTGTGTATATAGCTGGACGTTGATGACCGGAAGTGGGGGTGGTGGGGAGGAGAAGAGGGAAGGGAAGGAGGGAGGGAGGGAGGGAGGTAAGTGGGGAGGAAGGAAGAAGGGAGGAATGATCTAAGCTACTTAACGTTCATACACACACACACACACACACACACACACACACACACACACACACACACACACACACACACACACACACACCTGCAGAACAGAACAAGGCTAAGTTATCTCTTGCGTATATGGAGAGAGAGAGAGAGAGAGAGAGAGAGAGAGAGAGAGAGAGAGAGAGAGAGAGAGAGAGAGAGAGAGAGAGAGAGAGAGAGAGAGAGAGACCCCCCTTCATTCTAATAATTAATTCTTTCATCCCTTTCTCTCCTCCCATACCCATAACATTCTCCCTCTCTCTCTCTCTCTCTCTCTCTCTCTCTCTCTCTCTCTCTCTCTCTCTCTCTCTCTCTCTCTCTCTCTCTCTCTCAATATAAACAAGAAGTGGTCAGTCAAGGTCGCTGTATTCAAGGTCACGGTCTGTGGAGGATAAGCTCAAGGGTCTTGCGTGAGCCAAGGAATGATGGGAAAGATGGGAGGGGGAGGGAGGGAAGGGAGGGATAGGAAGTGGAGGAAGGAAGGGAGGAGGGAGGGAGGGAGAGAGAGAGGGAGGGAGAGAAGAGTAATGAAGGAAATGTAATAAGAAAGGGGAAGGAAAAGGGAGGAAGAATAACAAAAGGAAAGAGAGAGAAGCATAGAAAGGATAATAAGGTGATGAGAGAGAGAGAGAGAGAGAGAGAGAGAGAGAGAGAGAGAGAGAGAGAGAGAGAGAGAGAGAGAGAGAGAGAGAGAGAGAGAGAGAGAGAGAGAAAGAGAAACACTCGTTGATAAACACTCACTGTACTTATCTTAGTTTGGTTTGTTGGTCCGTTTTCGTCGATCTCGCTCTACTCTAGACGCTCTTCTGCGATTAGAAAAAACTATCTGCCAAGCTTTTGCTTGCAGGCAGCGGGTTGTGAGCGTCTTTTTCGACCTTGAAAAGGCATACGACACCACCTGGAGGTATGGCATTCTACGAGCTCTCCATACGGTTGGACTCAGGGGTCACCTCCCTCTGTTCCTCCGGTCTTTTTTACAGGACCGTACTTTTAGGGTGAGGGTGGGCACTGCTCTTTCTAGCTCTTTTGAGCAAGAAGAAGGAGTCCCACAAGGTAGTGTCCTCAGTGTCACTCTATTCAGCGTTGCCATCAATAGCATCACCGAGTGCGTCCACCGGGACTTTCGATGCACGCTATACGCGGATGACTTTTCCCTCTCCTACGCTTCCACTCGTCTCGATGTGGCCGAGCGACACATCCAGTTGGCTCTTGGCCGGGTCACCCGTTGGGCCGATAGTCATGGTTTTAACTTTTCCCCCACAAAGACGGTTGCTATGCTTTTCTCTCGAAGCAGAGGTGATTTTAGGGATCCAGACCTATACCTCTATGGCAGGAGACTGCCAGTAGTTGAAACGACTCGATTCTTGGGCTTAATATTTGACAGACGCCTTACATGGTTGCCACACCTGCGGGACCTGAAAGCGGCTTGCCAGCGACGGATGTCCTTGCTCCGTTTTCTTTCCCATGTGTCTTGGGGAGCTGACCGCACCATTCTCCTCCGTTTATATCACTGTTTCGTTCTGTCCAAGTTAGATTACGGTTCCCAAGTCTACGCCTCAGCCACATCCCCTCGCCTTCGTACTCTCGACTCTGTACATCACGGTGGAATCAGACTGGCGACGGGCGCCTTTCGGTCTTGTCCAATCCCCAGTCTACTCGTAGATGCAGGAGTGTTACCCCTCGACCTTCACCGTCAGACTCAGATGGCACGTTTGTGGTTCAGATGCCAAAGTCTCTATGGTGATCCCACTTACAGTGCTGTGACGGACACTTCACGGGACGCCACTTACACCCAGCACCCGCACTTCCCAAAGCCTTTTGGCTTTCGGGCTCGTGGCGTGATTGAAGAGTTGTCCCTTCCTCGCCCTGCCATAGCTGTCCCACGATTATTGCCTGTCCCGCCGTGGAGGCGGCTGGCAGTATCGTATTGCCGTTACATGCCGGCTAACAAGAGTGCTATGTCGGAGCATGCTGCGAGGACTTTGTTCACCGATCATGCCTCCGTACATGAGGGTTGCACGCCCATTTTTACTGACGGCTCCAAATCCGATGCAGGCGTCGGATTTGGAGCGGTCTTCCCTGATTTTACCCGGTGCGGCAGTCTACCCCCCTGTACATCAATTTTTACCGCAGAGCTGTGGGCCATTTTAGTAGCGATAAAATCTCTTTTTACCTTGAATGTTGGAGGTTTTGTTATTTTTTCCGACTCCAGAGCAGCTTTGTCAGCCCTTGAGGATTTTAATAACGTACATCCAATAGTCTCAGAAATTTTCAACTGGCTCGTACTAGCAGCCCGTCGTGGGCACAGAATTACTTTTTGTTGGGTACCAGCCCATGTCTCTGTTAAAGGGAACGAGAAGGCAGATGAGCTAGCTAAGACTGGCGCCTCACGTCAAGTCACTACCTGCCCCGTCCCTCACAGAGACCTGTTTCCCACAATTCGAGCTGCTATTGTTCTAGTTTGGCAAGAGAGATGGAATGCCAATAGAGCTACCTCCAAGATGGGTGCAATTACCGCAAGGGCTGTGAGCCCCTGGTCTTATGCGCACGTCCGAGGCCGCTGCCGTGAGACAGCATTGGCCCGTCTACGGACGGGCCATACCCGCCTCACCCATGGTTTCCTCATGTCCCGGGGAGTTGAGCCCTATTGTGATGATTGCTTAGTTCCCCTGACTGTGCGGCACTTGCTGGTCGAGTGCCCCAGTCTGAGGGAACTGCGAGAGCAGTACCTCGCCCAGTGTCGGAGCAGAGATGGGAGTTTCTCTCTCTCTCTGGTGCTGGGGGAGGAGGCACTCTCCCCGGGACATGAAGTATTAAAATTCCTACAGGAAAGTGGCTTTCTCCACCTCCTGTAGATTTATTTTTCTTTTTAAGTAGTATTTATGTAGCTTTTTAATTTTTAGTTTTTTAAGTACGGTGCCAAATGACCTCGATGTTGCGGCACCATGATCTATTGTCACCAATCAATCAATTGTTGGTCCGTAACGAGTGTGGGCGGGTGGGAGGGGAGGGGGGAGGGGAGGGAAGAGGGGGGAGGGGAGGGAAGAGGAGGAAGGGGAGGGAAGAGGGGTAGGGGAGGGGAAAGGGGAGATGGGAGGTGGGAGGGGAAAGGAGAGAGGACAGACTGGAGGAGGAGGAGAAAGATATGCAGGTGGGAGGGCGGCAGAGAGAGAGAGAGAGAGAGAGAGAGAGAGAGAGAGAGAGAGAGAGAGAGAGAGAGAGAGAGAGAGAGAGAGAGAGAGAGAGAGAGAGAGAGACTGCTGGTGGTTTGAGTGGGTGGTGATGGAGGGAGTGGAATGAAGGGGGGAGGAGATGGGGAAGAAAGGGGTGGGGATGGGTGCAGAGAGAGAGAGAGAGAGAGAGAGAGAGAGAGAGAGAGAGAGAGAGAGAGAGAGAGAGAGAGAGAGAGAGAGAGAGAGAGAGAGAGGGTAAGGTGGGTAGGAGGGGAGAAAATCGTGTCTGAGCAGCAAGTCACGCCTGCACTCTACTCTCCTCTTTCCTCCTCCTCCTCCTCCTCCTCCTCCTCCTCCTCCTCCTCCTCCTCCTCCTCCTCCTCCTCCTCCTCCTCTTCTTCTCCTGCTCTCCTACTATCCTTCCATGACCTCTCCTCCTCTGCCTCACCTTCCTCCTTCTTATTCACTTCCATCCCTTATTACTGCATTGTATCATTCTTCTTTCCTTTCTACTTTTTTTTCAATCATCTTTCTCTCTTTCACTTTCTATCTTTCTATTTCATCATCCCTCTTATACCTTATTTTTCTTTCCTTTGCGCTTCTCTACCTTCACTTTTTCTTGCGCTTTTTCATCTTCTCTTTTCTTGCGCTTTCCTACCTTCTACTTTTCTTTCTTATCATACCCACAAATGAAATGGAGAATATTTATATATCACTAAAATTAAACTCTGCCTTTGTGTTAGTGAATATATCTTCGTGAAAAAGTTAACTTAAGGCAGGAAATTTGAATATCAGTCCTTTTTTTTTTTCTTCGAGTATACTGACAAAAACGTGAAGGTCAGAAGGCGTGCAGGTGGAGAGTAAATTTGACAACACTAAGAATGAAGAGGAAAAAAAAGGACAATTTTATGCTTGACTTGTATCTGAGAAATTATTTGGTTCTTGGTTATCCTTCTCCTTTTTCTCCTCCTCCTCCTCCTCTTGTATTCAGCAACACTATTTCTAAGGCAACGATCACATTACTCATATGTATGTGTGTGTGTGTGTGTGTGTGTGTGTGTGTGTGTGTGTGTGTGTGTGTGTGTGTGTGTGTGTGTGTGTGTGTGTGTGTGTGTGTGTGTGTGTATCTAAGAGAATTTTTATTATTTTTTTTGATAATATACAAAAACAAATTACTGTATTTTTGATATATAACTAATTGTTTTTTTCTTTCTCTTTCCAGGTACGTGTTTGAACATGTTACAGCCGTAGGGTAAGCGAGAGAGAGAGAGAGAGAGAGAGAGAGAGAGAGAGAGAGAGAGAGAGAGAGAGAGAGAGAGAGAGAGAGAGAGAGAGAGAGAGAGAGAGAGAGAGAGATAATCAGGTATGGGCAGGTGTGGTTTATAGGGCGGGAGAGTGAGGGGTTTAGACAGTCATTGTTGTGGCGGCGAGGGTGTTCATCGATAGGTCCAGGAGGAGGAGGAGGAGGAGGAGGAGGAGCAGTTTTCGTTACTTCGTTTAAAAAGGGAATTTAAAAGCCCATTGTCTCCTCGGAAAATCAGTATTGAATCTTATGTTATTTATTATTCATGTGTGTGTGTGTGTGTGTGTGTGTGTGTGTGTGTGTGTGTGTGTGTGTGTGTGTGTGTGTGTGTGTGTGTGTGTGTGTGTGTGTGTGTAAGTAGTTCACTCATTGGCCCTTTAACCTTCAAGAACTGAACCGTGGATTATTATCATCATAATGATATGTGTAAAACTTTTATGTACTTGCATAAAATAATGTAAATGCGTTTTCATGCATGTAAAAAAGAAAAAAAAAAAAAAAAAAAAACTTCATCCTTATTTGCAGACACTTTCACCTTTCACTTGTAAGAAAAGAAAACATAACTCCACATTTCAACTCATAACAAATACGAAAAATATTAAATAAATAAAAAACAACAACATTCATCACTCACTCTTACATTTTTATTTTGACGTTATCGAGGTACTGATAACAATCATATCGACTCACCATATACAATCCATCATACCATACCCACAACACATACCCATACCCACAACACATCACAAAACACCATCCTTGACTTGGTACATACAGAATCTTAGACCACCAGCCAGCGAGTGAAAGTTCAATAGTTGTGTGTCTGTGCACGGAAGACCAACCACAGCTGAGGAGGGCAGGGGCAGGGGTAGGGGTAGGGAGGACAGGTAGAGTAGTGGTGTCATTCCTCCCCCTTCCCTGACCCTTCCACGGCCTCAGGTAACTGCATTGTGTGTGGGAGGCGTGCAAGGGTAGGCTAGGATGGGGAGATAGTAGAGAAAGGTAGGATATGTAGAGGGAAGATGTAGAAAGATGAAGTGAGAGATGCGGCAGGGTAGGCAATATGAGTTTACAGGGTAGCAGGGAGGTGTAGGTGGATGGATAGGCTTGTAGGGGTGACAGGGTGCATGGGGGTGGGTAGGAGAGGGGTGTGGAGTGTGTGACGAATGGGTGGAGGGGTAGAAAAAGCGTGTGGGTGGGGTGGATAGGGTTTAAAGAGGTGTGTAGGAGGGATGAGGGTACAGGGAGGTAAAGGGGGGTGAGGAGGGGTGTTCTGGGGGTGTTTAGAAGGGGAAGGAACATCTAGGTGGGCGGGATGTGTAAAGGGATGTGCGGGCGTCCTTATAAGG
>JAPQNM010000042.1:12184314-12191814 GCA_029783475.1 Metacarcinus magister
CACTCTTTTTTGCCCCTATTGCTCCCTACATACTCCCTCTACACCCTACCGTCCCCTCTACATCCTCCCCTCTATCTCTCCTTTCTCTTTCCGTGCCCTCTGCAACTCTATTCTTGTTAGCAGTGGAACCTCATTTAGTTTTTCTCTTTGTGACGAAAAAACAAGTTATCTATTATTTGTATTAGTAGTATTAGTGGTGGTAGTAGTAGTAGTAGTAGTAGTTGTTGTTGTTGTTGTTGTTGTAGTGGGGTCGAGTGCCTTATGATTTCCCACCTCAGTCTTGGTCTTAATCTTGATACACCTGCCACCTGTTGATCCGCTACCTCGTTACCTGCGGCCGAGTTACCTGTAGGAGCGGTGTCGCGTGTCACCTGGTAATGTTTGCGGTGAAATGATGCACCTGGCTGAAAAAATATGGCGTCAAGCTGTCTTAGAGAGAGAGAGAGAGAGAGAGAGAGAGAGAGAGAGAGAGAGAGAGAGAGAGAGAGAGAGAGAGAGAGAGAGAGAGAGAGAGACGAACACTACACCACTCACTCATACAGACCATCCATAAAGTAACCTTCCCCAGTCTGTCTATTGACGCTCAGCCTTTCTATCCTTCTATCCATATCCTCTTCCTTCCAAGTGGGTCCTCTGGTTCCCTTGGGTTCCCGCTGACTCGCCCAGACCTTGGCAGTTGTGGGCGTGTCTCGTCTTCCCTCGTAACCTGATCGCGCGGGTCCTGTGTCTCTTGGAATCTGGGTGAACCACTCTGTAGTAGACGGTGAAGGTCCGTCAGCTCATGGAGGGAGGCGGCCTGAGGGAGACAAGACACCCTGGCGAGTTGTATAAAGACCCAGTTTGTTTGTTGGGACTGGAAGAAAGGGAGGAAGGGAGGAGCCATGGTGGGTAAAGGGAGGAGTAGGATTAAGGGAGATCTGGAGAAAGGGAAGGATAAGAAGTATATGGTCGGTGAAGTGTCAAGCGCCACTAGGTCATCGCTTTAAGAATAGTTTAGCTCAGAAGTATGAAGTGACAGCAAGGTATAATAGTGACATGCATTAACATAGTGTCTGTATCGTATAACCAATGAGGTTTATCTAAGCCTTTGAACTACTGCCAAACAAGTACTACAAGACCAGCTGCACTATACTCTATCACCGTCTTCACTTCTCTTTTCCTCTATACTTCATTCCCTTCCTCCTAAGAGCGGCTCGTAAAGACAGTCAAGAAGAGACTAAGAGAGTGAGGGTCATTTGGGCCTCACTAGGAAGGGTCAGGAGTAGACACACACTAAGGATCGATAGTCATTGGTTCCTTGACGAGCTGATTAGTCCAGTTTTACAAGTTTTAGTATCTTGACGTGGCCAGGTGTTCCCCGACCGACCAGCACTGCCTCACCTCAGCTAGGGACGGGCACGAAGCTACCTTAACGGAGTCATTGTCACCCAGGTAACAAATGAACCCAACGACGTGTGGGTAAATGAAGACAGAGGGAAGAAGGGGGATGCACCAACACCTGAGGGATTACCTGGCAACACCTGAGTCACAGCAACACCAACGCAACACTACGATGAAGGTGTTTTGAAGGGGAAACGGAAACTTATTTATTTTCGTTGTTGACTAGAATATTAAGTCGAAGGAATTTTTGAGATTAAAACAACAACTGAAGACATTGAAAAACTAGGAAAGAAGAAGACTACGACAGCAAAGGAGGAACAGAAGAAAAAAGAAGAGAAAAGAAGAAGGTGGTTTTAGATCCGTTTGCTTGCGTGCTTGTGTGTGTGTGTGTGTGTGTGTGTGTGTGTGTGTGTGTGTGTGTGTGTGTGTGTGTGTGTGTGTGTCAATATGTATGAGTGTGTCCTTCATCTGAGCCTTAGACGGTGTACATCAACATAAGAATGACTGCGTGTGTATCTGATAAGCGGCTGATTGATTTACTGTGTACGTGTATGTGTGTGTGTGTGTGTGTGTGTGTGTGTGTGTGTGTGTGTGTGTGTGTGTGTGTGTGTGTGTGTGTGTGTGTGTGTGTGTGTGTGTGTGTGTGAGGTGCCATTCCAATCCTACAGTGCATCCTTTTGTATAATTGTTTCTGTTTGTTTATTTACACTACCCCCCACCCATTCTCTCTCTCTCTCTCTCTCTCTCTCCTCTCTCTCTCTCTCTCTCTCTCTCTCTCTCTCTCCTCTCTCTCTCTCTCTCTCTCTCTTTCTCAGTAGTAGGGCAGGGCAGGAAATGCTTAGCTGTGGTGACGTAACCTACACAGTCTCGCCCTTAGCTATGGACGGAGATGATTTCATAACTCTTAGAAAATAAATGACTCGATTTCTTTTCACTCTCCCTCCCTCTCTCTCTCTCTCTCTCTCTCTCTCTCTCTCTCTCTCTCTCTCTCTCTCTCTCTCTCTCTCTCTCTCTCTCTCTCTCTCTTTTCTGTGTCTTTTTAAGGTGAGGTTTTTGTGTAATGTCCTCCCACTTACTCTGACCTTTTGTTGGTTAGTTTAGTTTGTTTTTGTTTACGTGTGTATAGTTGAGTAAGATGAGGACTGAAAGAGGATTGAAATTTATTTATATGTGATATGATTTATAAAGGAAGGAATAATGATGGAAGGAGGAAAAAGAGAGGGATAATTGTAAAGAAAAAAATGTGATAAATGTGAAGAAGTGAAATAGTTATAAAAAAATGAACTACAAACGAATAGAAGAAAAAAAAGATATATTTAAGGTTTACTGAGAAAAGGGAAAAACACATAAATGATGAGAGGGAGGAAAGGTAAAGTAATAAAAAGGTAGGGAGGGAGGGGAAGGGAAGGAAGGAAGGAAGGAAGGAAGGAAGGAAAGAAGCCAGCCTTATAATGCGAAGGAATGTGAGGGGAAAAGGAAGAAGAGTTTAGGAAGGGACGTGTGAGTTTAAATAGACTTCAGATAAAGGTGGAATGAGGTGCTGAGAGAGAGAGAGAGAGAGAGAGAGAGAGAGAGAGAGAGAGAGAGAGAGAGAGAGAGAGAGAGAGAGAGAGAGAGAGAGAGAGAGAGAGAGAGAGAGAGAGAGAGCCATATGCCACATGGTCTACCCGTCTGTCTGTCTGTTTGTCTACCTTATGTTTACCTGAGTATATGTGGACCGGAAGTGATGTTTACTTTCCTCACCACACCCTTTTTCATCCACATCACCACCCACCTCCACCCACCTCCACATCTACACCTATTCCACATACATGACCACACCCAACATCACTCCAGACTAGCCTTCCACTTCCACTCCCGTCCACATTACCTACTCCTCCATCTACTCCATCCTTACATCCACCTAACCATTCCTCCACATCCCCTCAACACCACTCACCTCTCCACTCCATCAACCACTCCACTCCACCTAGCAACTTTCCCCTCAAATTCCACCCACCATCCACTTCCTACACCCATTGACTTCCCCATTCATCACTCCGTCTCTCTCTTCCCCATCATCAAACAGCTCCACCTTCCCCTCATGTTCTCCCCTCACTCCTGTATCACCCTCTACGTTCCCCTTGAGTCTGGCAGTGTAGGTGTAGCGATAACCTGAGTACCAATGCCGTGGGTTACAAGTGAGGGGAAGAGGGAGGGGAAAGGGGAGATTCATGGAGGGGAAAGGGAGATAGGGAGGAAGCAGAAGAGGGTCACGTTATCCTGTTGCTGAGACTAGTGAGTGATGTGCTATTTTTAGGCTCCTGATAGTGGTGGAAGTTGCTAGTAGTTATAGTTGTAGTAGTAGTAGTAGTAGTAGTGGTAGTGGTAGTGGTAGTGCGTGTAGTGGTTTTAAAAGCAAACTATCACTCCTATACACTTATTCACTTCTCTTCATTCCCTTCACCTCTCCTTGCAATCATCTATCCACTATCTTCTACACATGCCTCACGCTACCTGACTTACCGTCTTCCAACCCAGTCCTCTGCCTCGCCTCCCACCAGACACACGAGGAATCCAAGCGTCCAGCAAGTTTACCAGCGTTGTAAATATGAATCTTAAGGTCAAGGGTGGTGGAGTAGCCCCGAGCCACCACCACCTCCTGTCTCCCTCTTGCAGACGAAGGAAGGAATTGGGGAAGGGTGAGGAAGATAACACTGGTAGGAGGGATGGAGGGAAGAGATAAGGAGGGAGGGAGGGAGAGTGGATACAGGGATGAGGGACTAGTGGGGCGGTGTGAGGTGTGGTGTGGTAATGGTTTCTTTCTGTTTGATGGGATTGCGTGCAGCGGCTGTGTCTAAGTTCTCACAGCTTGGATCTCTGAGGTGGTAAATGTGCCTCTTTTTCTGACGTGGAGGAGGAGGAGGAGGAGGAGGAGAAGTTGTTATCTTTTCTGGCCAAGGATTTTCTTTACTAGGAGAAGACAAGGGGATGAAAAAAGGCGAGGAGTAAGAACATTTAATCACCATAACAGAGTGAAGATTTCCAGAAGGGGAAACGTGGTGGTGGTGGTGATGGTGGTGATGGTGGTGGTGGTGGTGGTGGTGGTGGTGGTGGTGGTGGTGGTGATGGTGATGGTGATGGTGATGGTGATGGTGATGGTGATGGTGGTGGTGGTGATGGTGGTGAATTTGAGGTTTGAGCTGCGTCTTAAAGGGAGGTGAGTGTGTGGCGGCGGGTCACTTTGGGGAAGGGTATGGGTGGTGATGTGGGAGGTATTGGGCATGGGCCGTGGGGGGTGGGGACAGGACACGATGGGCACACACGGGCATCTGTACCCTCGTGGCATGCCTCCCCTACCCTCCCTTGGCTCCCCTGTGTGTGTGTGTGTGTGTGTGTGTGTGTGTGTGTGTGTGTGTGTGTGTGTGTGTGTGTGTGTGTGTGTGTGTGTGTATAATAAAGATGGGTGAGAGGGATTAGGGGAAGGGGAACGGAGGGATGGACGTGGTGGGCGGTGGAGGAGCATGAATGGGTGTGGGTGGAGGGTGGGCTTCGTGGGTGGGAGTGAGAATGTTGGAAAGGAAGGAAGGGAAAGAAAACGGTAATGGAAGAGGTGATGAGAGTAGAGAGATAATTGAATATATATGGAAGGGAATGGAGAGGTGAAAACAGAGTAAGGGAAGGTTAGGAATGTAAAGTGAGATAGTGGGAGGCTTAGGTAAGATGAGGGGAAGGGAGAGGAGAGGTAAAAGGTAAGCCAGGAGAGGGTAGGAAAGACAAGGAGAGAGAGGGAGAGATAGGAGGGAAGATGAAAGATGGATTAGAGAGCAGTGCAATAGGAGAGGGGAGAGGAAGAGGGGAGAGGTAGAGGGGAGAGCAAATTGGCGACATACACAAACTAGGGCGAGATGAGGGTACCTGGCGACCCTCCAACACCCATTCACTTCCTGTTGAAAATGAGGGAACGACCCAGGTTTCCCTTCCCCTCTTTCCCCTCCCCTCTTTCCCCACCTCAACCACCCACCAAGCCTGCCTCTGCCTCTGCCTCCTTTCTCCTCTTGGCTTCACCCTTCCCACCCCCGCCACCTACCTCCTCCTCCACTAGCTGAGTAAGGAAGTTGTGGGAGGTTGGGGGGTTGGGGGCGGGACTGGAGATAAGGATGCTGTACTCCACCCCAGTAAGAAGGTGCTCAGGTGATGGTGCTGATTGTGACAGGGGAGGAGTGATTCTCTCTCTCTCTCTCTCTCTCTCTCTCTCTCTCTCTCTCTCTCTCTCTCTCTCTCTCTCTCTCTCTCTCTCTCTCTCTCTCTCTCTCCTTTTCTATCCATTCCACTTTTCTATAATCTCGTACTTTTTTCTTATACTTTATTATTATATATTTTTTTCACTCATTATCCTCCCTCTCCTTATCCTTTAGTCACACCACCACCACCACCACCACCACCACCACCACCACCACCACCACCACCACCACCACCACCACCAGAGGGGAAAAAAAAACCCCTTAGCCTCTGCGCTCGTATATAGATTCTGCATTTATTGTTTTCTTCACATTAACATTCGTGGTCTCAACATTCTTATTGCTCTCACTAGTTTCTTAATATTTTTTCTTCCTCGGTTCCTCAGAAGGGTTGGTGGGTGGGGGGTGGGGGGGGTGAGGTGACAGTGTTGCCAATTATTCCTTGCACATACCACCGAGTTTCAGGTGTACCAACAGAACCGGTTTAGATTGATAATATTGATGATGATGATAATAGTAATGATAGTTACAGAACGAAAAATATTATTAATGGTTCTCAGTTACAGTGGAATGGTTCATTACAGACTAACATACAAACAAACACACACATAGACACAAGACATGTTTCATAATCATCATCATTTCTTCTGGAGCCCACCCACCCGTCTGCCTGCAACCCCACCCTTCCCCACCCTAACCTTCCTCACCTCAGCCCTCCCTTCCTCAACCCTCCCCACCTCAGCTCCTCCCCAACCCATGTTACCCTCTACCCAACCTTACTCTGCCTCCACCTTTTAATCCTTGCATACCCTCAACTCTTCCTCGCATCCCTTCCTCCTTCACCTCACCATCACCATCCCTTCCACACTTCCCATCCCTTCTATCATACCTTCTTGCTTTGTACAGTTTATCTAATGCATTGTCCTCGTCTATCCTCGTCCCGTCTCATCCTCGCCCCACGTCCTTCCCACTAGCATGTCTTCCGCTGAGGAATTTGCATCACTGTGTCTCCCCCGCTGCCCTGAGGAACCGCTGGTGGCTTCTAACATCCCTGCGTCATTGTGCCTTCCCTCCTCCCTGCTGTGTGCTGAGGGTGTGGTTGGGATGCCGGGGGGGGGGAGAGAGAGAGAGAGAGAGAGAGAGAGAGAGAGAGAGAGAGAGAGAGAGAGAGAGAGAGAGAGAGAGAGAGAGAGAGAGAGAGAGAGAGAGAGAGAGAGAGAGGAGAGAGAGGAGAGAATAGAAAGGGGAAGTGTTTAAAGGGAAGGACTATATAGGAGTGAATGGGGAAGGAATAGGGATGAATGGGGAGAGGTTCCTTATATGCGAATGGGGATTTATGATGGCTCGATTCTCCTCTCCTCCTCCTCCTCCTCCTCCTCCTCCTCCTCCTCCTCCTCCTCCTCCTCCTCCTCCTCCTCCTCCTCCTCTTCTCCGTCACTTAGGCATTCAGTTACGGCTTCCTCTCGTTGGATGATGTGGCTTTGTTCGCTCGATTCCCAATGATGTGTCTTGTTGTGGCTGTTTCTATCCCTGTGTCCAGAGCCGCGGGAGCTAGGTTGGGACGGCTGCTGCTGCCTCCTCCTCCTCCTCCTCCTCCTCCTCCTCCTCTTTTCGATTCAGACTCCGACTCTCCTTCCGCTTACATCTCTATCGTCCTTATTGTATGTGTGTGTGTGTGTGTGTGTGTGTGTGTGTGTGTGTGTGTGTGTGTGTGTGTGTGTGTGTGTGTGTGTGTGTGTGTGTGTGTGTGTGTGTGTGTGTGTGTGTGTGTGTGAAAGCGTAAGAATCCGAAGAATTAGGAACAAAACAGTCATTAATCTTCACCAAATCTCCATCACCTGATTTTTTTTTTATCTTAGTCATTCCTTAAACCCACGTGTATTATTATTATTATTATTAT
>JAPQNM010000042.1:12196814-12254314 GCA_029783475.1 Metacarcinus magister
CTCACATGTCCAGCTCATAACACCCTCATGCATACAAACTCGCGCAATATGTCCTCATTTTTTTGCTCTCTCTCTCTCTCTCTCTCTCTCTCTCTCTCTCTCTCTCTCTCTCTCTCTCTCTCTCTCTCTCTCTCATCTCTCTCATCTCTCGCAATCTCAGTACAAGCAGAACAATCATAGTCTCTTTTCTTTCCCTTGACCTTATATTCATCTTCTCTTAACCCCACTCTTTTTGTCCTTCCTTCATCCCCCGCCATTCACCTTCATCTATTATCCTCCGCAGAGCAAGCAGAGCCCCGTGGAGGACCTGCTCAACCAGGCTGACCAGCTTATCTCCACCCAACACCCTCGCGCTGAAGTGTACGCCGCCATGGCCGAGTCTTTGGGTCTCGCCTGGAAGGACCTCAACTCACAGCTGGAGACGAGGAAGGAGATTCTAGAGATGGGAGTCACTTTCCACACGTAAGTCACCTATATCTTCGTGTCCCTTCTATTATCTTTTCCTCTCTCTTCCCTCATCTTTAACTTTATTTATCCTTCCTCCTCGTTTGCTTTCCAATATTCATACCTAAAGCCCTATTTTTTTTCCCATTTTTTTCTTGGTATGTGTGAAAAAGACTAACGATTCCTCATAACAGTGGATTTAGATTCTTCCTTCTATTCTGCATCTCACGTTACCCATTCCCCCTGACTTGGCGAATACGGTCAGGTGGGACAACCCAGGCGAAGGTGGAGGTAAACATGGGTTTCAAAAAGGTAAATTTACGACTAAAACCCCGACCGTCTCCCCTCCGCCACCACACGCTGCGTTGAAAGAACATTTATGCAACCTGACGTGTAGAAAGGATGAAAAGAAATCGCTGTTCTTTTTGGTTTTGAAATTTACGTTTCTTGTCACTCAGACCTGCATGATTTTTTTTTGTGAAGTGCTGAATCTATTTATTGTATTATTGATCCTCCATTTACCACTCACCATCACCACCGTCACCATCATTATCTTACTACCACAAAACTACACTCAGAATCACTACACTATCCACACCACTACATTACACTACTCTCTCCTCCTCCTCCTCCTCCTCCTCCTCCTCCTCCTCCTCCTCCTCCTCCTCCTCCTCCTCCTCCTCCTCCTCCTCCTCCCCCTGCCCCCACCTTCGTGCCTGGGTCATCTCACACCCACGCCCTTATTGGGGAGGGTGGCTGTTCTCCCTCTCCTCCACCTCCTCCCCTCCTCGTTCACCTCTTCACCCCCTTCTCTCCACCACATTCTTCTTCTCCTCCCCTTTCTCCTTCTTTCTCTCCACACAGACTCATGTTCACGAATTCGTTGTCGTTTTGCTTTACCATCTTTTCCTCCTCCTCCTCCTCCTCCTCCTCCTCCTCCTCCTCCTCCTCCTCCTCCTCCTCCTCCTCCTCCTCCTCCTCCTCCCATGCACGTTCCATCTTTACTCTGCCTCACTCATTCTTAATCCTTCTTCAGCTTCGCGTCTTTTATAGATATACAAGCATTATCTATAAACACACACACACACACACACACACCCACACACACACACACACACACACACACACCCACACCCACACCCACACACACACACACACACACACACACACACACACACACACACACACCTCCACCAGTCTAGCTTCCAGACGCAAAAAATTGTCTCCACTTTCCTTACTGGGATCGTCGGAGCTTCAGACGGACGGAAATGTAACGCTAAGAGGTTTCAAACGTTACATCCTTCATCTTAGTGAGAGAGAGAGAGAGAGAGAGAGAGAGAGAGAGAGAGAGAGAGAGAGAGTGAGAGAGTGAGAGAGTGGAGAAGTGTGAGAGAGGGAGACAGACGTGGTGGCAGTTGTGTTTGTGTTGTGATGTTATCTCACTAAGGGTGTTGACGTAAAATCCAGGAGTTTCAACATTCGTACTTGATTCTTCATACTCTCGCTGGTTGAGGAGAAACATAGATACTTAAACCAGGAACCTTAAACATGTCCTTTCGTGTACAAACTGTATGGTTTTGTATATACGTATAATGAGTCTTAATGCATCTAGTTAATTGAGGTTAAAGATGAAAAGAAAACGGGGCAGGTAAAGGTGATAATTAAGTACAGGTGAATTAGAAAGGTCATTTGTATCTTGCTTGTAGGGTAGAGGAAGGTCTTGGTAGGTAGCTGGAGTCCTGCTGGGCGGCATGGAGGATGGCATTGGTCTCTCAGGTCGCGTGGGTGACCTTGAACGCTTACTGCCATTTACATCACTATCTTGTGTTTAGTAAAGAGTTAAATAAATACATGAATAAGCGTTTCTTGTTTGCTGATCGCCTTTTTAGCCAATCAGGTGCCTTTACGATCACCGGCCCTGCTCTGATTGGGTGTTCAGGTGAATGCAGAGTGACCTGTGTGTGCCCTGTGTGCCCTTAATGGACGTGGCAGGGCAAGGGGCAGGATCGTTTCACCGCCGCCTGCCTTTCTACCTCCCGCGGCGCCACACTCAGGATCAGCGACCCCCCGCCAGACTAACAGAATCCAGATGCCTTTAAAATAGTTTTGACGACGCTGAGGAAACGTGCGGGAAGGACACAATCAGGCGTGGGGTCAGCAGGTGGCGTGGTGGAGGCGCGACGCCCACACCTTCGTCATATCCAGGGTGGAAATGGCAGAATCAGTGTTTGAAATATTAGTTTGCTTCACATTCGCTACCTAGTCCTCTTCCCTCATCTCAGTGACCTCAACTTGCACCCAGAGACATGTAGAAGTAAAGTAGCAAGGTATTGTGAGGTCCTACCTGTCTGTGTTACTCCATTTACTACTTCTATTGTCTCCCTTTCCTTTCCTCGTCATCACTCATTCCTCGCACCGCTGGCTCCCTCACACACCTTAAATCTCCGTGTGTGTGCCGGCGCGGATGCTTCTCTAAGATATCCCTGCCTGTCAGACCGTGGAGGCGGCAAAAACTCCGCCTCAGTGACCATCGCCGCGGGAAGTCATCGTCACACCCTGTCATCGGACGCACCGTTTAATCTGTCCGAGTCAATTAAGTGGATGAAGGACTGGAAGCCAACGCGCGTGTCCCTTCTGGCGTCATAACCCCAAATACATGTCTGGAAACAGGTTATGGAGATGTCTGGTGATGAGGAGACTGCGTGTCGCTTTCTCGATGCCTCTATAGCTCACATACAAAGACACACACACACACACACACACACACACACACACACACACACACACACACACACACACACACACACACACACACACACACACACACACACACACACACACACACGATAGGGACTGCCAATAAATTCCACACATAAAAAAGTAATTGAGTCTTGTTACCTTTGGCTTCACCTGGTAATGATTGGGGTGCGTGGAAGGGACAGAGAAGGGATGGCAGGATCATGTGTTCATCGCGGAGGAGGACATGTGAAGTAACACAGAGCAACGCTACATTTACCTTAATACTTAACAGATACCTGAAATAGAAGATGAACTCCTTGAATACTCTGACTCAAACATTAGATAATATACTCGATGCCCTTCTGTCATCATAGTGGTGGTGCTGGTGGTGGTACTGAACATCATCTTAGACTTGGTGAACTAGAAGAGGCTGGCTGAAAGGAAACCAAGAGTCGATATAAATGGTAGACACTTTCACCTGTGGCAGTGTTGTGTCAGTAGTAAATAAATACTCGGTCTTAAGTGAACCTTTTTACTTTTGGAGTTTAACATGTCATCACCTCCCTCCTTGTCCTCCTCTCACCTCCCACCCTCCCTCCCTCCCTCCCTCCCTTCTTACACTACCTCCCTCCCTGCCTCCCCTCTTACCCTGCCTCCCTCCCTCCCTCCCTTCTTACCCTGCCTCCTTCCTTCCCTCCCTCCTTACCCTGCAGTACCAGCAAGGCAATAATGGCAGCAGCCGCCGTGAACAAGGCTATTTATACCCTCGGGCCACACCTCACCTCTTACGGGTCATGTTCGCTGCCAACTCTGCCGACCCAACAACTTTTTTTTTTATTCTCTCATCATTTTTACTGTTTTTTTCTTCTTCCCCTGCAGCAGATATATTAGTAGACTTGCTCGATGACAGTGACCTGCCTGTCACTGCCCCACCTGTCGCTCGCTCACCCTCACCTAAAAAACACCTGTCTGACTCTTAAGCTCGATGTTATGTTACCAATGTGATAATTTGATAGGGAACTACTTATCTGTAAAATGCGCTGCAGCTTATCCAGACGCTGTTGGATACTGAATTTTAAAGTTTTTTTTTATATATATATTTGCAATATATAATTCATGTTCGTAATAACAGATACCAGACTATTGATAATGATAGATGATTATGGTAGTGAGGCGTGTTTAAGATATTAATGCGGTGAAGGTCTTGAGACTTACGAGAGTTTTGTGGTGTGTGTGTGTGAGGTTAATGGGATCCTAAATGACTAGTTGTAGATGAATGTTGAGATAGTGGAGCACGAGAAGGCTGTGTTATATGTCGGTGATGATGATTTAATACATGGAGTTCAAGGAGGGAGAGGAAGTTTTAGGAATTTCATTGAACGATATTTTAAGCTTATTATTTCCCTGCTCTGTGTTGTAGTGTAGATTTATTTTTTCTACAGTTGCATTGGTGGTATATTTTAACCACATTCTCTCAATCATCACATATTCCTTGCCTTTATCCCTTTTATACCTCAACGCAGCAAGTACACTTAAAAAAACCTCATACCTTCTGTACACCTACACTTTATATAATATATCCACAGCTGCCCACTTTAGGGAAGAGCCAAGGGACACGAGGTTCACTCCTGACACTTACATCGTTGTATAAGACGCATCAAACAGCAGCGACGCCAAACCTGTCTTTCCTTCCATCTTTGTCTCTTGTCCCCTTAATCCTCCCAGTGGTGTCGTGTTCCTCCGCTGTGGGTCGTGTGGTATCGCCGTGTGGGTGTCGTGGTCCTGCGTCCGTTGTAGGGATGTTGGTGAAGGTGTTTGTGTGGTTGTCATGTAACTCTGATGCTGATGTGAGGGTAGCAAGGGCGTAGGTTGTGGTAGGGTGGGTTAGTGGAATGCATAAAGTGTGGTTATTCCATATGTGGTGGTCAGGCATAGCAGATAAACTGACGGGCTGAGAGATGGATGGTGTGTGTGTGTATCTTTGACTTGTGATGATTATTCTGTGATATATTATGATGATATACCTAAGAGGAGTAAGTATATTCTCTTGTCTTTCTGAATTTTATTTGGACTGTGGGATGAGATGTTATGAATCTCTATTGACTTCCCACAATTAATAGTGTGTGGGAGAGTGACTCAGTAATTAATTAATGACCTTTGACGTAATGATTAAGTAAAAATGTAGGAAGATTGATAAATGTCAGTTGGGACTCACTTAGAAAGAGTATGAATCATGACTTTAGTGAATCTTTACTCATCCTTAACTCAACTTCCTTCACCTTGTGGCTTTAGACCACGAAAACCTTACTTGTTGCACCATCGACCTTCCATCCTGTCCTTAGAAAACTCCTCTATTGTACTTATAGAACCTCTTTCATTGTGTCCTCAGAATAGTCTATTACCATTATTATCTTTATCGTGTCCATGTGTTCTGGAGAGTCATCCCATACTGTTATCCATCCTGGTGTGTCCTCAGAGCACCCTAGCAGTACTAAGTGTTGGTCTCTTCATGTTCACAGAAAAGCCCAACACTACAACGACAGCATGGACGTCGCCGAACGAGCTTACACCGACAATGTAATGCCCAACGACGCCGAGGGGGCCAGGCAGCTACTTAACCTTCTTCATGACCACAAGCGGACGGTGCTCGAGGCCTCCATGCACACCCTGCAGGAGGCACAGTCGCTGCTAGGGCGGCTCAGGAATATGACCACCGAAGGGGCCACATTGGACTCCCGGCCCCTCCAAATCAGGACCAATATTGACTTTGGTGAGTCCTGCGCATTCTTGTCCATGGATGTCTTGCATTCAGAGACAATAAGTTGTTGGTATTCACTTTTTAGTTTTGTGATTTATGTCCGAGTATAACTAGAAAAATACCTGTTGCAAAAATAGGTATAGAGTGATGATGAAAAAAAATTGTTGATATAATCACGAACTATCTCTTTCCCTTTCTCTCCCGTGCCTTCCCCAGCCTGCTCCCAGATTGAGCACTACTTGGAGTCCCTACACGACCGCCGAAGGTTCCTGGATGGACTTTTCTCCGCCAGGAAGCATCACTTAGAGCAGTGCCTCGCCCTCTGTCTGCTCTATCAGGTAATGGAGGAACACATTGTGGAGCTCTTTTCAAGGGACCCCATTAGAGGCCAGGGATGAGGCCACTATTGATGACCTCAGGAAGGAACCTGTGGAGGGTTGGATGCATTAACACGTCAGGAACATGTTGCTCATGTTTATTGCACAACACAGGAATGTTTTATAATTTTATTGCGATAGCATTTAAGTTGAATTCTTTATTTACTGTATTCAGGGTGTGACAGGTAAAACATAGCTGTATGGGTGGAATCTATTCAAGCAAAAATATTCAGCTAAATAACAAAAATTTATGATTTTCACGTATAAGTGTTTTCATGATATTCTCAGGACCTGACAGAGGCTGTGACGGCTCTCAGACAATTGAGGGATGAAGTATCACAACACCAGAGTTTGGGAGACTCCCAGAGCAATGCTGAGATCCTCCTTCATGAACACCTCAAGAGAGAGGCGACAGCCAAGGTAAGTTCTCTCAACAATCACATTTTTAGTTTTTTGATAGCGCGCTGGCCTTGCATTCGCTTGGTCGGCAGATTGAGTCCCCGCCTGGGCTCGTGATGCTTAAGCTGTTTACTGAGGAGGAACTGCTGTGGTCGGCCACCACAGTGGTGCAGCGGTGGTCCACCATGGCTGTGAGGCATAGACCTCTAAACAAAACCTAGTAAACCTAGTAGTAATATACTAAATTCCATTGAAGTTCAAAGTCTTCACATGCAGCATGTAACAAACCACTTGTCTCACAGGAGCAGCAGGACAGATGCATCCACCTGCTGAAGACTGCTGAGGACATGGCTTCCAAAGGTCACTACGCTGGGCTGGAGGCACGTTCCAGAGCCTACTCAGTGCTGGAGGCTGCAACTGCCCTCCATGAGACATGTGATACCCGCTCAGCCCTCCTGCAGCAGGCCATCCTCTTCTTCAAGCTGGGACAGACTGTAAGTATATCACCAAGCAATGTTCATGAACTTTATTGTGAAATTTGTAATAGAAAAAATTATATGTAATCTATTTAATATTTATACGCATTCTTGCCCTTTTGTTAATTGATTAAAATGCACAATGAAATGCAGCTATAATTGTTAATTTCCCTCAGGCTCTGACTAAGCTAGACCAAGCCGAAGTGCAGGTGGCCAGCATGGGAGGTGAAGGTGCTCAGCGGCTTTCCCTGGTGGTTGGGGTGGTGGAGGAGGCAGTGCAGCCGGCACTTACTGAAGGCTATGGCATCCTTGAGGTTACTGGAGGAAGGAACCAACCACACAACATGGTGAGGAAATTACCTTTTTTTTTGTGTAGCAGTTAGGAAAAACTTTAATGGACATTGATATGCAATAGGAGAGTAAGTGTGAGGTAGGAAGGTGAGGGAAGCAATTGGGAAGCTAGAGATGAGAGAGGTGAATAGGAGGTGAGTAAGCAAGGTAAAGAGTAGTATTTGAGTTGCACTGACTCATCGTCTTGTACTCCTTAGGGAATCACACAACTGGTGGAGGAACTGGAGCGCCGCCGTAACCTGCTGTCCTCCACTTGTGTGTCCAACACTGAGGAGATCCTGCAGCGCACAGAACTATGTAATGCCTTCTTGGAGCAGCACAATGCGGTGAGGAGAACACTATAACCTCTTTGTTTTCTTTACATTCTAACAGTTTTTTTCTAGAAATGTTACTGTAGAACTTCAGTAAATTGTAGTACACTTGTTTTACAACTGGCTTATTGCCTCAAGCTTCAACACATATATACATTATATACATTTGATTTTTTTCAAAAATTGTGCAATTTTTATATTATTTTCTGGTTCTCTGGAACCAATTAATTTTTTCCCATACGTTCTTCAGTCACCATTATGCACATTTACCATAATGAACGCTACATTGGAACGAATTGTATCCATTATCGCGGACTCCACTGTATAGAATAGATAATTTATATAATTATGGATATTTATGTTTGCATATATCCTAGCAGGGAGATTGAACACATGATTATGAGTTCAACGAAAAAAATTACTTCAGTTATTGTATTAACTTCATCGTAAACTTCGTGTGTGCAGATTGAGTCTTGGTTGGTACGCATTGGAGACGCTTTCCTGCAAGGTCATCAGGACCCTGGCGGCTCCCTCAGCCTTGCCAAGGACTTCCTGCACCTCCATCAGACCCTCGACCGTGATGTGATGGTGAGTCTTAATCCTTGAGTACAGCAGCGTGGAAAGGCTCGTCTCGTCTGTAGAATGTAGATGCTCATAGAATGGTGAAGAAATGTCAGTAAAAGCATAACCATCATACTTTGCAGTATAACAGTGCTTTTTGTGTTCAGTACGTCCACATGATTTTAGTATGCCATATGCTAGTTTTTACTTCAAAATCTTAGCGTGCACAAATGCATAGTGTTTTTGTTGCACACAAATAAGAATAATCAAACGGTTACTGCCACTTTCATTGTGTGTTTTGAAATCGCTAATAATGTTTATATAATTATCAGCTAATATCAGTAGGTGTAGGCAACCATTCAAATTTTAAAGCCTTGTTTTTATTTGTAACAGGAAAAGAAAGGTGAGATTGACTCCCTTGCAACATTCCTTGAGAAGTTCCTGCCTGACCTCTCACTGGAGGAAGGAGCAAGCTTCAAGGACAAGATGCAAGGACTGTACGATCACTGGGATGCACTCAGGAAATTGCTTGGTAAGTCTCACCTCTACTGTAGATGTGATGTGAAAAGTGATTGAATGATGGTGTTAAAACAGAGATACATAAGTGAATTTCATCCCAATCTTTGTCCAACAGATGCACGCATCGGCATCAGTGAAAAGTACGTCAAGTTCCACGAAGATGCTGAGGCACTGAATAATGAGTTTGAATCCTTTGAGCTGCTTTTGAAGGAGGCTAAAGGTGAAGATGACATGGACTTGGTGGAGGCCAAGTGGGAGCAGCTGCAGAAGCACTACCTGAACCTATGCAACACTGGAAAGGCCTTCTGCCAGGAGGTCAAGAATGTAAGTTTATGCAGCTCATTTATATACCAGTAGAAAATGTATTAATTTAGGAAATATCTTGACTACTTGCATGACTTCATATAAATAGAGACTTGTTGGACAGTTAAGGAAATGGATGTAAGATAATTGAGCTGGTCATCAGTGGGAACATGATTGTCTATGTCCAACCAGGTGGAGGACCCATATCTGGATACCAACCGAGCCATTTTGTGTGTGGAGAACATCCTGGACCACTTGGGGAAAAGACGACTGGTGATCACTGACCTCCACTCCCACTTCCACATGAAACTCACTACCACCAAGGAGATGACGATGCTCTTCAACACATACAGGGATAACATTAGAAAGGTACGAAAAGGATCAAGAATGAGTTTTGTTATAAAAAGAAATTCATTAAAGATTGTAAATTCAAACTTTGCTGTATGTAAAATGATGGTCAGATTGTTGAAATAGATAGAATACTCAATGAAAACTTATTTATTATTCTTCGGTGAAATCAAACATCCTCAATTCCAGATGCAAAGAGAGATGAGTGAGATGGAGAACAACTTTTGCCCGCTGCTGAGAGGTGACTGTAGTGATCCTGAGGGCATGGCAAACACCCTGGAGCAGCGCCTCAAGATCTATGTCTCCGCTGTGAAGAAGATACAGGAAGACATTCAGGAAATGTTGACGAGGGCAGAAGTCATGTCCTACAAAGGTGTGCCGTCGGAAACAGATTTAAAAAAAACATTTATTAAAGTAAAAATAGTTGTCAAAAATCTTTACATGGGATAAAGCTTTTAATCAAATTTTCATACATTGATGATTATCTTCAATGATGATATCTCATAGCTTTTGTTAAAAGATTGTTGCAAATTGTATTCATTAGTTGTTTCATCATAATTTTTTGCTTTGAATTGTATTTAGTTGCCATCTTAGGACTTGTTACCAGAATTAAAGTCTAGATCACAGTGTTCACTATTAAAAGCAGGTGTGGAATGGTGAATTTTGCATACTAAGTATCATTAGTAGGATTTAAAATTATTTTTCTACAACATTTCATGACAGGTGATGAGCCAGGCCAGCGGGATGAGGTGATTAGTTCCCTTCTGCAGCTGTACCAGAACCTGCAAAACAAGGCCACGGAGTACCAGATCCTTGGACACATGCTGATCCAGTGGTGCCGCAACATTGCCGAGGTGAGGCACACGTACCTCATGTTGTATTTTTTTTGTGTGTAACCTTTAAAATATTTTTTCTTGTATACAAAAGAAGAATATTGAATTAAGAAAATCATGACTGTAGTCTCCAAGGGTGTCCATTCAACAAATGTTATACTTGAAGAAATTGAATGATTGCTTGCCAAACACATCTTAATTCCCTGAATTACTGTGTCTTCTCATGTTTATCAGATCCACCGATCGTGTGACAAGCTAGAGTCTCAGTTTGGTAGTGTGAGCCTTGACATTGGTGGTGTGGAAGCTCAATTACTTGAACATGATGCTTCAAAGCAGGCAGTCTGTGAGCTCCTGAAGTTTGCTCAAAATGAAGCTGATACCATTATGTCAAAGATGAAAGATCAGGTAAACATATGGCATTATTTCCTATGCTTAGTTGAATTTTTAATTGAAAAAATTAATCTTAGGTACATTATATTGGCATGAACCTTTTTGTACTTGTATATTTATTATGGGTTTATTTATTCATTTATACATACATTTATAGATAGTTTACCAGTATTGTGAATTTACATCAACCTCTACCCTACTTGTAGTGCCCTGCTGAGGCTGGAGCACAGGACATTGCCACCATGGAGGAGATGCTGGTGCGGCGTGGAAGGGAGTTTGATGTGGTGTGGACTCAGTACCAGAAGATGTTGGAACGACAACTCAAGCGATCACAGTACCACGTTGACCTTCAGGTGATCCTCCAGCCTGTTCCTTTGTCATTGTTTTACAAGTATAGGCATTACAGTAGTAAGAATAAATGAAACTAAACCAGGTATTAAACGGAAGGTTTCCTTTGACAAACTGCAGTTCCTTCAATGCACGTTCATTTGGTGTATGTTCAAGTTCAAGCTGAAACAATCCACGCTTTGACCAGAATTACTATGCAATTGGATGATTTTGTTTGAAATTCATCATATAGTTATAATTTATCAACATTACCAAAGCAATCCTCATCTCACACATAGCACACATCTTCCCTTGGCAGGTGATCAGCGATCAGCTCCGTGATCTGAGTGAACAGCTGAGTCGCATGCGAGGTCACTACGGCGACTCTCTGGCAGCAGCAACAAACATGCAGGGAGCATTCAACCAGTTCCAACAGACTGTGGATGTGAGTGTTGGGGTGGACAGGGTGTTGGGTGTGGAGTGTCCACTCAATGCTATGTTGAGGCAGATGGGACATTCTGGCTCTCATTGGAGAGAATTTACAAATGACAAATGGTTGTCATATACTTTAAAGTCACTGATTCAATTAATATTACGCATTTCATTGTCAGTAAAGCTTATTTATAATAAAATACCTACATAGGAAATTATTGACTGTCATATAGTTAATGTATGAGTATATTGTCTTAGTAACAGGTGAATGACTTACAGTTTTGTAATGCTTTCAAAATTGTGTCAATTTACATATTGTTTTACAGTACATGATTAGCATGTGATAATTTGCAGTACTTGGTCTGGAAGTCACAGATGAATAAGTGATTAATTCTTACAGGCATTGGAGAAGCGCATCCAGTCCTTCGTCTCCACCACTACCAAGATGCTGGGCCCCGAGGATGACTCTGGGGAAGTGAAGGAGGACCTGGCTGAGCTGGAGAAGAAATGGTCCACCTTCCAGATGCAGGTCGGACAGGGAAAGAAGTCCATTGAACTCTCCATCGTGTTCTTCAAGCTGGTGGATGAGGTGAGTCCTATACTCATAAAGTTAATCTTGTCAGTCAGTAAGATTACACTCAGAGTCTTCGTATTAATCTTCATGACATCTTGGATCTAATATTGTATTTACTGAAAGATAAACCATTTGAAGAGATTGAAAAAAAAAAAAAAAAATTGAAAATGGAATAAGTATAGAGAAAAGATCCACCAAATCTGATTATTTTTCCCTCGCTATTACTTTTCCAGGCAGAAGACTGGTTCAAGAAAGGTACCAACCTACTGGTGGAGGTTGCCGGGGAAACTGTGCACATCAAAAACCCTGAGCAAGCTGAGCGTCTGAGGTCTCGCATTGAACACTTCCTCAAGCCAGGGGAGGAAGCACAACAACAGAGGATAACACACATCGCTACCCTTGCTCATGAGCTCTATGGCGACAATGTGCCAAAGCCGGTTTGTAGAAAAATCTATGTCTCAGTTTTTGAAGTTAGTGGGTGGTGATTCTTAGGGAACATCAGAATGGTGTTGAAGTATTGTTAAGTTGTCTTGAGTTCTGGTGTTGAGGGTACATGTCATTA
Source organism: Metacarcinus magister (assembly GCA_029783475.1). Taxonomy (NCBI): domain Eukaryota; kingdom Metazoa; phylum Arthropoda; class Malacostraca; order Decapoda; family Cancridae; genus Metacarcinus; species Metacarcinus magister. The sequence continues at coordinate 12,209,519 of JAPQNM010000042.1, forward strand.
GTAATACGTATAGACTTAAATGAGGCAGTGCAGTCCTGTATTGCAAGTTTTGTCACATCCAGTAAGGGGTTGAAGTGAAGGCCAGAACTCATGATGTAGTGCAGGTTAAAACATCATGTATGAGCCTTTTCCTTTTTGTGATAATTGTTGCATTGGTTGGCAGAATACATGTGAACCAGTGACACTATTGACCTTAATTTTTGCTGGAATGATAATGAGAAAGATCTAAGTTCCTCTGTCTTTCCCTCCCTCCATCCATCCCTGCCACTAAATATGCATCAAGTGTTGTAGCTACATTAAAAACAGAGAGGAGGATACCCTACCAATTTTTTAGATTAATTGCAAGTTAGCAGAGGATTGTTTTTTAGTAGAAGTGTGAGTGAATGTTGTTTATTTTTTTAGGTTGAAGTTATGAGCCACCAAAACACTCAGATAGTTGAGAGTTTGACTGTCATCATGCGAAATCTGAATGTGGTGGTGGAGAACCTTAAGGCCGCTGAGGACCTCAATGAGACACAGAAGAAGGTGAGGGAACACTCTGTGCCAAGGCCAAGGCTGTGCATGCTCATCTTCAAACTATTGATGTGATGTTACCTGCAAGTTATGGCTGATGCTGCTACCCTAGTTTGCATCCCACTTATTCATTGCACTCATATATTTTAATTCTAATTATCAATTAAAGGGAAGGTTGTTTAAGTGAAAAAATGAACCATAAGATGAGAGCATAAAGTTGTAAAACCCTATTTGTTGATATCCACTCCTTAAGAACAGGCATACGTAGTTTGTATATGGTTATGGCTTTTAAGTAGAAATGGTGGCTTGATTTTTTGCATAACTTTGCCAACAGGAGAAGGAAGAGCTTGCTGCTTCACTAGCAGCAGCTCAGGCAGAGGCTGAGGCTGCTCGTCTGGCAGCTTTGGCAGCAGATGAGGCCAGGAGGGTGGCAGAAGAAGCTGCACAAGCAATGGCTATTCCTATAGAACCAATTGTCCCTCAGAAGGTAGGTTAAAGGGAGCTATGTGTGATATTTTGTATGTTTACGTTACTTCTGTCTTGTGCTTTCTTAATTTCTCAGGTGATTTTTTTAAAGCTGTCATTCAATTTCAATAAAGTTCAAGTATAGAAACACAATTTCTATATCCCTAGTCATACGAAGCACTATAATGGTATTTATGAATTTGATTGTCGTGACGCATCAAGACTCATACTGTAAAAATATTTGAATGATCAGGTTGAAATTGAGATCCAGACAGAGGCCATTCCCTTACCCCCCATGGAGGAGGAGCCACCAAAGAAGGAGGAGTCTCCACCCATTAAGAAGGCAAAGATGATTGATGATGAGCCTCAGCCAATGCCGCCTGTCTTCCTCACCCCGCTTGTTGGTGCCACTGTGACCGAGGGAGTCAAGTTTAGCTTTGAGTGCAGGTGAGTGGTGGTTGTGTCTCCTAGAATGTAGAAGGAACTCAATGGGTGGGAAAAGGGGAGAGGAAAGGAATCGGTGGGAACTAGAAGGACTAAGGGATAGGGAGTGTATGCATTCTGTTTATGAAAGGTTTGAGGCATTATAAATATAGATAATAAAATGCATTTAGTGAGTCGCTCTATTGGTCGCTCGCATAATATATACGTAGATGCTGTCTTACTGTTCATGCCGGAAGCACATTCTTATCGGCTTGAAACTTGCTATGAGGTTACAGTTGCCTTGAATGTCCTCCCACAGGGTACTTGGGATGCCCATGCCGGAGGTGGAGTGGCTCAAGGACAGCCGGCGTGTCACTGACAACCCTGACTACAAGACCAGCTATGAGAATGGTGTTTGCACCCTCACCATCGAAGAAACTTTCACTGAGGACTCGGCACTCTTCATATGCCGAGCCGTCAACGGTGCTGGCATTGCTGAGACCTCTGCCACACTCATTGTCAAGGGTAGGAATCATGTACTCAACTTCAGAGACCTTACTTACTAATTACTATATTATGTTGACTTGGCAACATTCTTTCCATGCTGTTCCTGCTAAAAAATAATAATGTAGTCTCGTTACTCATAATCCTTGTCCCTTTTCAGAAGCAGAGCCGGTTGAGGTTCTTTCCCCACCAGTGTTCACACGACGTCTTGAAGACACAACCACACAGGAAGGTTCATCCTTCCAACTGGAGGCTACTGTGGAGGGCAATCCACTCCCCACCGTCTCATGGGCCAAGAACAGCAACTGCATTGATGAGTCCCCTGACTATGTGATCACCTTCAACAACGGGGAGTGTGTGCTGAGGTTTGAGGAAGTGTTCCTTGAAGATGAGACTGAGTATTCCTGCAAAGCCACCAATGACCTCGGGGAGGACACCACCAAAGCAAGACTCACTGTCACGGGTGAGTCAGAACCTTTTTTTTTATATTAATTTTTTATCCACTATTTTTTGTATAGAAGCAAAGATAAGTAATGAGGATAAAAAGAGATTGTTAGAAAGGTTACTAATAGATATGTTGCATTCCAGCTGTGGAGGTTTCCGAGCGACCCAAGTTTACAATGCCACTGAGCAATGTGATGGCAAGGGCCGGCCAGAAGTTCAAGCTGGAGTGCCAGTTGACAGGCCTCCCCACACCTACTGTCACTTGGTTCCACAACAACAAACCAGTAAAGGAAACACCAGACTGTAAGGTGAGTTGGACAAAATGGATGAAGCCAAAACAAGTCTTACGAGTAGTTTTGTTTCAATTTCATCGTATCGTATCTTTTAATCTGTTTTATTAGATAAAGTACTGTATGTGGTAGGAGCTGCAAGGATACTACAACTGTATTTTCTGTGGATCGTAAAAGGGGACAGAAAAGGACAAAGCAAGGTGTCGCTCCTCTGTTTTTTATGCTTTTTTTGTATTCACTACAAGATGTACAAGATCTACGTCACTCTGAATGCCATTTAAAAAAAATTATATAGCAGAGGATATCTTTTATGAATCATTTATGTGGCATCAGTATGCTATGTGTAGTTTTAAGTTTGATTCATTGTGTTTTATCTTTATCATCACAGATCACCTTTGATGGCAGTGTTGCAACCTTGGTGATGGCTGAGGCGTTCCCCAAGAATGCCGGCATGTACACAGTAGTGGCAAAGAACTCAGCTGGGGAAGGAAAATGTTCAGCCAATGTGTCTGTCAAGGTGGGTGAACAGTGGCACATGTGCAAGTTGTAAACCTAAGTTCTGTCTGACATAGTTCTACTTATATTTTTAAGGTTTTAGTACACCTTTGAGACAAATAATTTAAGTTTCAGCAAATTTGTAAAATTAGATCCAACTCTTTTTCATTAGGGTCGCATCCCAACTGAGACAAGTGACTCTGAAGTAACATCTGATGTTGATGTGGAGCCAGTTAAGCCATCTGTGCAGCTGGCACTCAAGGACACCACTGTGACAGAGGGCCAGAGTGCCAGGCTTGATTGTGTCATTGTGGGACAGCCTGAACCTGAGGTGAGTGTTCAAACTCTTCTTTATATAGATGAGCCTATTCCAGATGAAATGTTAATGCAATTGATACAGGACTTCATTGTTTTGTATTTATCCTGTGACCACCACAGGCTACAGTGTCATGACCCATTGTTTGCCTCACCAGGTGATATGGTACCATGACGACACACCTGTCAAGGAATCCAGTGACTTCAAGTTGCTGTTCCATGGTGACCGCTGCTCCCTAGTCATCCAAGAGGCTTACCTGGAGGATGCTGGGATCTATCGCGTGGTGGCTGTGAACTCTGCTGGCGAGGCATCCACTGCATGTTTCCTCAATGTGGACCGTAAGTCTTGCTTGGGTTCAAAGTTCTTGCCTCCAATCTCTCACTCCCGCCTTGGTTCGAGAGCAAAGGCCACAGTGAATAATCTTAGAAATCTATCCAATACCAAAAATAAGTTGAATGAGTATATGTTTATTTAACTTTTCTTGCTAAAAACTATATAATCTTTTATTTTCCTTTTACTCCTTTCCTCTTCAGCAGCCCCAGAACTGCCACCACCACCTCCAGCCCCTGAGCAGCTTACTGTTGTTGCTCCAAGGTTCTCACTGCTGCCAACAGACCAACATGTAGTTGAAGGCAAACCCGTCACCATGCGAGCCGCTGTCACTGGCCAGCCCAGGCCCACTGTGGCATGGTTCAAGGACAGCATGCCACTCTTACCTGATAATGAACTGCAGGTGTGTATATATGTATTTGTGTGTGTGTGTGTGTTTTTCATGCCTTTACACATGAAATCACTGAACTACCCCGAAGATAATATGAAGAACATTTTATTCCAATTAGAATGTCGTGTGTACAAAATCTCCAGTGATGCATCAGGTTTATGAAATGTTAAATAGTTTTTGTAGCTGTATCATTACATGGAAATTAATTCTTTCTACTGTGCTCTTTTAATAGAATTATGCTCTTTTTTTTTACCTCCTCCTGAGTTTTCCCAATATCCTTTTTCTGTTTTTTCAGATACATGAGAGTTCAGATGGCAGTTTGAGCATGACCATACACTCCACAACCTTAGATCACACTGGCCAGTATGAAATTGTGGCATCAAACAGCGCGGGAACATCCAAGTGTGTGGCATACCTCAGCATTGAGCCCCGGCTGCCCACACCTCCTCCCACAGATAACATGGAACCTCCAATGTTCACCAAGCTCCTCAGCGACACTGTAGTCACTGCCGGCAACAGTGTCAAGTTTGAGGCGGAGGTGACAGGCGTGCCAGCCCCCACGGTGAGTGACCTTCAAGTTTCCTCTCCCACACTTTCTCAGGAGAGCAGTGAGTCTGTTTTGTGTAATTTGAATATTGATACCATGACCACTGCATGTGTTGATGGGATTAATGACCTTGAAGGGGAAAAAGTAATAGATGAAAATGGGAATGATACTTCATATATTGATTCTCAGCACACACTTGATAGTGGGTCAGGCATCTTGGGAATGAACTATTATATGAAAATGATGTCCAAGTTTACACTGAATAGTCTTCATTGTGAGGTGAAGGAGTCAGAATCAGATTGTTTAAAAGAAAGTGAAGAAATGTTGCTTTATGAAGAGAAAGACTGTTGTGATGATAAGGAATACAATGAAAACTGTAAAGATTCAGATGAAAGTATGACTGGTGATGGAAGGGAGTTACATATTAAAGATGATGATGAGGAATTTGAAGAAAAACATAATCATAGCAAAAATGAGTCTTCCACTAAGGATGAGACTGAAAATAATTGTAAGAAGGAAAACAATATTAATGAAGATAATAACACATCAAAGTTTCAAAGTATGAAGATATTAGACATGGAGACTTACTCTCGCATGATGATGGAGAATGTGGTTATTTATGGATCACTTGATGATTCAGCTGACATGGATTCAACAACCTTCGATCAGTTTGAAAAGTATGATGATATTACTGTATTGTCTACTGAGGATTACTCCAGTCTAGTTGTACCTGACGGAACCAAGAATGACTCTGTGACTAACACTGACCAAGGAGAGGAGAAGGAGGAGGAGTTTGATGTGTTTAGTGATACCGAGGAGGGAATGGCTATTGCTTCCCAAGAAAAACCATCTCAGTTCATTGACCTTGGCCTGAGTGAGGAGATGCAGCCAGTCAAACTTGCAGACTTGTGGAATCTCATTAAAGACAAATTACCCAATCCCAAGGTAGGTGACGCCAGCAGCAGTGAAACGACTCCTCAGCAACACACTGATGGCAGCACATGTGTGAAGAACAAGTCAGAGTCTCAGTACTCAGAGGGTGATCATGACTCTGGATATTTTTCTATTTCCAACACTCCAAATTCAGATTCAATTGTTGGTTCACCTCAGTCTGGGAGATCAAAGAGAAACAGCTTCACACTCAATTCTGAAGACGTATCAGGCTGCAGTAGTCCATGTGAAGATCATTTATCAACTACTTCACCAGTTTCCAAAAATGTTGGGACTGAAAAGAATGCCATTGAGTCTATATCTTCTGAAAACTCAAACACACCATCTGTCAGTGGTCAGATTTCTTCAAAAATTTGTCTCAAAGAAACAAGTGAAAATCCGAAATTAAATGATTCAATGATCACTGGAGGTGTTAAGAGTCTTGGTGAATCAATGAAACTTTATGGAAAAGAACTAAATCCCATTAAAGAGTGTTCACCTGATTCTGATGAAGGTATTGATGAGAAGCTAAACTGTACCATGATGAAAAACGATAAGTATGAGGATGCTTATGTTTCAAAAGTAGATATGTCTTTAAAGACAGATACTAAGGATAACAAAGACTTGTCCAACACACTGAATCAAACATGTCTTGACCATAAAGAACCGAAAAGTAAGAAATCAAAGGATGATATTGAAGTCACTGTGAAGCGATTCTTGGTGCCAGAGTGTGAATATGTGTCTGAGTACTTGAGGTGTCCAAGCAGCCTCTCCGTCATATCAGAGGAGAGCTATGTCTCTGACTGTGAGGATAACTCTCAGATAAGCAATGATTCAAACAATAATGAAGATTGCACATCAAAGTATTTAAAAACCGACACAACCTGCAAGACGAATGTAGACGAGCAGAATCTTGGCTCACAGTCTGTCAGCAAGAAAGAGGAATCTATCACTAATGAGGATGATGATCATGAAAAAGAGAAGAAAGCAAAAAGAGCTGAGCGTCTCGCTAAATTGAAGGAACTTACTCAAATGCTTCAGAAGCCTTCAAAGATATCAGAAAATTATGCCAGTCACGTAGAGGCTCATGATGCGCATTTATCATACTCATCAGTTGTCAACAGAGTCAACCTGAATACACAAGTTGATAATTCATTCAATCTGTGTGACTTGATGGAGAAGAATGCTGCTCATCATCCTGAGAAATATGGAGATCCTAAACAACCAAATAATGCCATGGTGTTTGTTATTAAGACAGTAGATAAATTGTCTAGGATGGAATTGAAGCAGATCGTAAATGATAAAATGCAAGCTACTGTTGGTGCCGGCCGGGCTCTGGTCAGGGCCATTGTGTTGCCATTTTCTGAAGCAATGTTCATTGATCTAAGTAATCCTGCACGAGTCCATGAGGCTCCCGGCAGCCCCTTAGTGGAGTACGGACGTAGTGTGGTGTTTGAGACTTGCCTGCACGCCACCCGAGGCCAAGGTCTGGCCTTTGATGGAGAGACTCTTGATCAAGACATTCCTTTCTTAGTTCAAGCTGGCTACTACCTAGTATATGTTCTTTATTACAAGGCAACAAAGGATAATGATTAAATACCTCACATTTAAAACAACTACCTTATGCTAACATGAATTTTGAATATACAATTGTGAGGATTAGCCAATGTTTGAAATATGAAATAATTGTTATAATGTCAAACGGCCTCTCTTGTGCAGGCAATACAAGGCTTATAGGTGATGAGTAATTTGAAATAATAACTAGCGTGAATACTATGGAAATTTTTTCTATAACAATGCAAGGAGTTGCCTCGTGTAGGTCATTAACTGGCCTCTTGCAGTCTCCTTATTTCTTTTGTTCTTAAAATGCCTCCCTAAGCCATACACCATAATTATACACACTAACATGAATGTAGTGTGACAAGGTAGGTACTGACGTGATTTACTTGACATAGTTATACCGTCATGAACATTTAGGATGAAGTTATAACACAATCTAAACTTTTTACTTCTAGGTTGTCTGATGTATTTATCTCTTTTTCTTAACTGTATGTATACTATTTCCGTCGTAGCAAGTGTTATTCTTAGCAACTTAGCAACAAGAGGTAAATTTTAAAGGATAATGTATTATAACTTTATGTCTTTCAGATTAACACCAAACTTGTCTGTCAATATTGATCAGTAATAGATTTTGAAGTTTAGAAATTCTGTTGAAACAGTTCATGAAATATTCAAATACCAAGTTGTTTTGTCATTCAAAATATTAAAATTTTAATATTTATTATATATATATTATATATATAGTATATATATATATATATATATATATATATATATATATATATATATATAATGTTTCGAGTTAGTCTGAATACGTTATTATTAAAAATATATTAGTAGCTTCTGACGGAAGTCTAATGAAGATGTAAATATATGGGAGGCAGATGATGTCTTGACATTACATAGTTTTAATAGATTTGAGTTGATGTAGTGTGCTACATGTCTTCTTAAACAAGTGCAGGTGGTAAAAAGTCTTATATTACTGCAGTGTCAGGACTATAATTAAAACTCCCATAACGTCTGGGTTGATGTCATTGTTGTGCATCACATGAGTCACAGTTACTGTGTTGACCAAACAGGTATTAGTAGTAGTGTGTGACGTCAATAAAGGTTGTACACAGGCACATCATTTATTTTTTCACCACAGCTCAGGCTGATGAACTCAGGGTGGGAAAAGGAGTTTTCTTCTTTTAGATATTATTTGCACTTCATACAAGGAGAATAAATAAATTGATATATCATGTAAACTTTATTCTAGGGAAAAAACACGACAATGTTTACACTATTTGACATGAAACATTTGTGCAAAAATATATAATGATAAAATATCAGAACTATATATTTGGTTGCATTGTGAGTGAAGGATCAGTGTTCACTCGCAGATACTATCTCAGGGTGTTCAAATATAATGACATTCACACCAATTGCATGGAATTTAAATAGTAGCTTTTTTTGCTATAGAATTAATTGTACCAAAACGTAATGGAAATTATTTATATAAACAATTATATAAATATTATATGAGTGTTTTCTATAACAAATAGACAAAAAATATAAACATCTTTGAGAAAAAAGCTTATGCATTTCTTGCATTTGTAAATTTTCCTCTATATTACAGTATGAAATATAAATATATACATATCAGATTATGTTTTTTGGCCCAGGCTACGTACGCTTCACTACCTTTGGCCTCAACACTCCTCTGTGTGCCTCCACTTCTGTCCTGCCTCAAGGCTCCTGTCATCTTGTTGTCCTTTACTTATTGTTCTCTTTTCTTTTAGAGACTTTACTTCTATGCCGCTCTTTGTGTGAGGTAGACTTAAAACATTTGTATTGGAGCCAACACACACACACACACACACACACACACACACACACACACACACACACACACACACACACACACACACACACACACACACACACAAAAAAGACACTAGCTCACGTTCATGCACACACAACTTACACTTATTTATAGATTATGTCAAATGCGTCGTTCTAAGAAAAATAGAGAATATACACATACTTGTCATTTTTTCTTTTTACCAACAAAAACAACTGGATGCAACCTGAAATGTACTTCTCTGTAAAACTATATAGTTTCTTTTCTAGGTGATACACATTTCTATTTTTTCTGTTGCTTCTATTGCCAAATGTATCATTGAATTAATTTTGAAAATTTTGGTAATACAGACGAGTTAGTCATGACTGTACTGATAATTTATATAAACATTTTGCTTCATCAAATGAATGTTGAAGTATTATGACTAGACATATTTCATCGTCTTACACGTGACGAATTTTGTGTTCTGTTAAACTTGAAAAAAGGTAACATATGAAGTAACATATATAAAGTCTTACATGGAAGACCATGTAAGATTTTAGCAAACAATATTCTGTTTGCTGTCAACTGAATATTTAAAAGATAAAGAAACTGAAAGGCAGCCACTGAAAATATTCGAAATAATTATTTGTTTTTTGATTGTATCAAAATGAAGTGCTAATTTTTTTTCCATATTTTTTGAGGATGGGCTCAGACTCAGTAGACATATCATAAACCTGAATCCTTTACCCTACTCGGTCATAGAAGTGATAAAGACAATGATGGTGATGATGACATGAAGATGGCAGCCTTTACACATCCATTTTCTTCTTCCCAACACAGATAACGTGGACGCTGAACGACTGTCCCATCACTGGCCAGGAGTACCAGCGGGGCCACCTCCAGTACGTCCACGGCGGCACTGGCAACAGACACACGCTGGAGGTGCCTGTGACCTCCATGATGCAGGCTGGCAGGATTTCTATCATCGCTGAGAACACTGTGGGAAAGGCTGTGTCTGCTGCTGCCCTCAGAGTGATTGGTGAGTACCTGATGTGGTGACAGTCTTTGAATGTGTCTTAAAAACAGCTCTTCAGAACTGATTTTAATTATGGGTCAAGTATTTAGTACATTTTATTACCCACAGAACACAAAACTGTATTGCAAAAGTACTGTGATTATTCCAGTCCTCAATGCTTTAAAACTTTGTGGTAATACATCAAGAACCTTAGAATAGTTAGTGACCAGTGTCCCGTAGTTACCCTGTTTTAGGGTCATGTAGCATGTGAACAGAACCTTTCACTGTTGCACTGCAAAAAAAACCCATCACTAAGTATTATCTTCAAAGCAGTTTTAGTGAATCAATGAGAAAGTTGGTTAACTTTACGAATCATTATAACCTTAGTCCTAGACCAGTACCCATTTGTGTACAAGATGTCATTATGTAAACCACGTAACTTGAGGAAAATGTGCATCTTTGGCAGAGTGGTTCAAGGTGGTGATCCGGGAGAGACCGAGGCTGTTTATAAGTGTGACTAACACTGACTGGGTTCACGTACCAGGGAGTAGATTGGTCATGCCCTAAAAATATACAATGAGGATTGGCTGACTGTATGGTGGATTGAGTGAAGGAGGAAGGAGGGAAGTATAGGGAATCAGATGATGTACATGGTGGTAGCCATGTACTGCGGAGTTGCCATAATGGGGTCCATGTGGACATGTTTACATCTTCAATTTGCTTCCAAGAAATCACTTGCATGAGTAAGAGAACAGCAACACAATATTAAAACCTTTACCAGTAGAGGTGGAATGTTTAGGTAAATGTTAGTCTCTTGTGTTATCCCAATGTAATGGTTTGCTGCAGCACCACACGCCTCATTGTGGCACCTCCCTCCTCCTCCTCCTCCCGCGCGGCAGCAATGTCTGGCATACACAGGAGGGTTCACTCTAATTGCTTTTTATTTTTAGCAGTAATTATAATTGTTGTACAAGGTTGTCAGGCATGTGTCCGCCCAACTCCTAGTCATCACAGAATACTCTAAAGCTATATGATATACAGTAATTACTAAAACATTCTTAGGAGTTACACCTTAGTATACTGAGAGAACTTTGGGTTAGTTTACATCGATCACAGAATAAGTGCAGTACATCAGTTATTTCATGTTGGGATTAGTAAATATTTTACTTAGCAAACTTAAGATTTACCTTAAATGTTCAGTAATGAATGTTTAATATTGATACATGCAGCAGACATTCTCATATTGACATTCTAGATTACTTAACACATCATGTCACCACCAAGGAGGTTGACGTAGCCTTCACATGACATGAATGGGTTTATCAAGGTGTCATGTGATTGGCTGGTGATAAAGATGGAAGTTATGTAATTTTGAAACACATTTTCTTCATGCATAAGTTAACTGGTGATTGTTGCTTCGTCAGAACACACTCATTGCAGGGCCAAGTTTTTAGTGTCTGCTGGCAGACGCATGTGTTTCTTCTTTACTTCCTTCATGCTCTCCTTCCTAGCCAACTAGAACGCAGTGTATGCCTTTAATGAGCGCCATGTTTGTTTTGACAAGAAGCTCCATGCTGCTGCAAGTCACAATGGTCGTGATGCATCAGAACACCGCCACGAGGCCAATCATAAATTTAGATGTGGAATGATTCACTTCCTTATTGAAAACTTAAGAGTGGAGTAAGAAATATGAAAATATATTACAAATCTTACATCGTCAATGTGTTTTACCTCATCGAGTATCTACACTTATTGATCGCCATTTCCACTGTATATACATTAACAATATTCTCACTACTGGTGTACGCTGCTCCCGTTGTTCGGCGCTGCAAACACGCTGGAAGGTCGCCGTGTGGCGGCCGGCGGCCCGGTTCACTGACGCATGGACGACATGATGACCATGGCGCCCACGCAGCCAAAGCCCATCCAAGCGTCCCTAAGGACCTGTGCGTAGGAACTCTGCCAGGCAGATCGACCCAGCGCCGCAAGGTGGTCGTGGAAATAGATAGTAACAGTGAGGCACTGACCGATTCCTACTATGCCTGAGCGAGAAATATCCAGCACGCCAGGGTCCAGCACCTCGTTGAGGGCCAGTAGGGCACCGTGCAGCGCGACATGCTGCAGGGACTGTCCTTGTGATGACTTGTCCTCACACAGGTACAGAGGCTCGTGTCTGGCCACCGATACTGCTTGTTCGTTAAGAAACTCTAGGATTGTCTTCAGCATCTGTTCCTCGTCGCCATTCAACACGTTCTTGAACCCCTGCACGAAGAACAGATACACAGACCCATCCACTTCATGGCTGCCGACGCTCGGTACTCCCGCCCAGCGTCCGCCCGAGTCAGCTTGTGTCTGGCAGGGCGCGGGGCGTTTGTCTCTGCGGGCAAGTGGAAGGTCGCGCACCAGGTGTTCGTAGCTGCGGAGCTTGTGTATTCTACGCCTGGCGACGCGTTGGTCCGCACTACAACGCGTCTTTACCTTGCCTGAACGGCGTGACGGCGGGCTGAGGCTTCTGCCCCGCTCATCAAGGTTCAGATTTATTATCCTGAGGCGTATCTGAGGCACTGAAGAGTCAGTACGCGGGATTTCTTCCACCTGGTTAACGGTGGTCGCCATGGGGGTTGGCTGGAGGCGGCTTGACACAGGTTACACTAAGAGTCTCATGACGGAGTGTTTCCCTCACGGGTGTTGAAGTTATGGCCTCCACTTGTGTCTGTCTTGTGTGTTATCTGTTCACTGCCTTGTTTGTGACTACCTCCACGCGTCACGACAACTACCATTTCATTAGAAGGGGACAGAAGGGAGGGAGACTCAGTGAGAACGAGTGCCAAGAAGCATCGTGAGCCGTATCAAGCTGCCAACATCATGTGCCTTCACGCCAACACAGGCGCAGCGTTGACTCCGAGCACGTAGGGCGGCCGTTCCCCCAGTCACGAAGGCTACACGTCACGGTGGTAGAGTCAGGGTCCTCGCGGCCATTACGAAATAACATCACAGGGCCGCGCCAACCCCGTTATCCCGTCCCTTCCCTGGAGAACTGGACCAACTAGAATCAGATGCTATACTTGCAACGCCTAATTTTAGTTTACTGTTCATTGGCTTTGCTCAGCTCCGCCCTGCTCCGCCCTGCTCACCTCCCAACGGTTCAACCCATGCCGGCGACGAACGGCAGCTGACAGACTCCCCATCCATCGCACCACGACACCTGGAGGGGACTTGGAGGTCACGTACGATTGTTTCATAGCGAGGACTGACGTTGGACTGATGCATGTGATGACCAGCCACATGCTTACTCCCTGACCTCCCATCAAGCTGACGAATCGACTGACGCTACACAAGACATACATACAGGCAGACAGACATAAATAAGCAAGCAGATAAAAGTGACGATTGAGACCAAACCTTGCGTCAGTAAGATAAACTTGCTGACAGCGCACGTGATAAGAACCATTAAGATTGTGTTGTTTTGCTTTTTCTTCATCGTGATTTGATTTCATTTAGTTTTAGATGCAAATTTAAGGAGGTTCTTTACTTACACCACCTCCACCGCCAACCAATTACACGTGTCGATGCTTCTCGTGTAAAAACCGAACCTCGTGGCATAATTTTTAGCTCTAATAATCTACATTCACTTCCTTTTATTCTTCTTTCGTCTCTACCAATATTATCAGTGCCACGAGAGAGAGAGAGAGAGAGAGAGAGAGAGAGAGAGAGAGAGAGAGAGAGAGAGAGAGAGAGAGAGAGAGAGAGAGAGAGAGAGCGTGTAACATTTGATGGATGGAATGATGGAGCAAGAATGAAGCAATAAAGTGATGTGAGGCTTAGCTATGACCGACACACTCCTCTTAAAATAAATATCAACACGTGCATTACTTGGCTGAGAGAGAGAGAGAGAGAGAGAGAGAGAGAGAGAGAGAGAGAGAGAGAGAGAGAGAGAGAGAGAGAGAGAGAGAGAGAGAGAGAGAGAGAGAATGAAGAAAACGCAAGTAGAAAGATCAGAGAGAAAAAAAAAGTAGATGCTGAATTTAGAGAAAGTAAAGAAATCGAACTGTGGTCAGAGACTAAAGATAATAGCGATAAGGAAAGTGATAATTACAGAAGGGAAAGAGGGAAACACTATAGGAAGGAAGGAAGGAAAGATAACATAAGAGTACAGGATGAATGAAGTAGAGAAAGAAAAGGGGAACAAAAAAAGAAAAAAAAGCGAGAAGACTTCAATCTCATAATATGTAAAACTCCCTAACATAATTTTCTTTCTTTTTTCTCTCGCTCTAAAAAAAATAAGGAAGTACAGAAACATGATGAGCATAAAAAGTAAAAAATAGAAAAAAAAAAAAAAAAAAAGGAATGAAGGAGACATAGAGTAAAGGAGGGAGGTATACAAGTAAAGAAGAGGAGGAGAGGGGGTTAAGGGGGGGTACAGGCACGGCGCCAGACAGGTACACAACGGGTATGCCAAGTCGATGGGGTGAAGGGGTGAGGGGTGGAGGGACGGGTGGAGGAAGGGGTGAGGGGGACTGCATGGGAGATAAGAGTGGAATGGGTACTGTGAGGGGGAGGTTAAGGTGTTTGTAGGAGAGATAAGGTGGTTGTATGAGGGATGACGGGTGAAAGGAGAGAGCAATGAGAGAGAGAGAGAGAGAGAGAGAGAGAGAGAGAGAGAGAGAGAGAGAGAGAGAGAGAGAGAGAGAGAGAGAGAGAGAGAGAGAGAGAGAGTTGTACGTTTATATAACTTGATTAGATCTGAACTATATTGGTGATGTGTGTGTGTGTGTGTGTGTGTGTGTGTGTGTGTGTGTGTGTGTGTGTGTGTGTGTGTGTGTGTGTGTGTGTGTGTGTGTGTTCAACAAGGCACAGACATCCCTTACGTCCACCTCCTTTCCTTGGACTGGCTGCCTCCTGCTGGTGTTGCCCTTTTTAAATACTCCACCACCACCACCACCACCCGCTGTGTGTGTAGGTGTGTCGGTGGGTCGTGGGTCGTCTCTGCCAAATCCAACCCACCCACCCACCCACCCACCCACCCACCCACCCACCCACCCACCCACCCACCCACCCACCCACCCACCCACCCACCCACCCACCTACCTCATCGACTGCTGTATATTTTTGTAGTAGCTTTCTCTCATTGTCTTTTTTCTATGTTACTCTCAGTTTCTTTTAACTTTTCCTCTCTTTTCTCTTCTTTCGTCTCGTCTCCTCTTATCTCCCCTCCTCTCATGGTTGAATTATAGACACACACACACACACACACAGAGACACAGACAGACACACACACACACACACACACACACGCACCTCTTTTCCTATCTTCACATTCCTGTTTTTCCTTCCCTTCCTTCCTGAATCCCTTCTTTCAGTATGTCCTTCTTCCACTTCATCCTTTCCTTCCTCTCCCTCCCTCCCTCCCCCCACCCGTCCCTCCCTCCTTCCCCGTGTTCTCTCTCACTCACTCACTCATTCACTCTCTCATTTGCTTCCTCTGCTTATGTTATGTTTTGGGAAGAGCGTGATTCGATGCTTAGAGAGAGAGAGAGAGAGAGAGAGAGAGAGAGAGAGAGAGAGAGAGAGAGAGAGAGAGAGAGAGAGAGAGAGAGAGAGAGAGAGAGAGAGAGAGAGAGAGAGAGAGAGAGAGAATGAGAATGTATTGAAACAACCATCTTGTCACTTTTTTTCTTCTATTACGTTTTGGTGTTGCTACGTACCTTGGATAGATGGGAAGTCTGTGTGTGTGTGTGTGTGTGTGTGTGTGTGTGTGTGTGTGTGTGTGTGTGGTGTGTGTGGGTATGTGTGTGTGTGTAGGTGGGTGGGTGGTGACGGATGCCCTGAACACTACACTTGTCATAACCTCTTTGGCTTAACCTCAGGCGAGTATTTTTCCCTCACTTTTTACCTCTTCCTCCTCCTCCTCCTCCTCCTCCTCCTCCTCTCCTCCTCCTCCTCCTCCTCCTCCTCCTCCTCCTCCTCCTCCTCCTGACATCATCGTTACGCCTTTAGCTCATCGTTTGTATATTTGCCTCACCTCCTGACCCACCTGCCCGCCCACTGCAGGAGGGTGTTGCCGGTGATCAGTGTTGTAAGCTTGTAAGAAAAACCTCAGAGACTCAGTTCCTACACCGTCAGGAGGTTGTAGGGTTGAGGAGATGGCAGGAACCCAAGCCAAAAGTCATATATGTGGCAGCTCAGTCCAATTATTTACGACTTTAGTGAAGAAATGTTAAATGTTGGTTCCTAAGGGAGTGACAGACACACCCACAACCTTATTTCGCCATTCAAGTAGATGAGAAACCTTTGCATATAGCGACTCTCCCATGACTAGAAATGATAGGGACTTGAAATGTGGTAATACTGCTGGTTAAGATCTATGGAGGAAAGTCTGCGCGAGAGGGAGGGAGAAATATATGGGCGTTTATCTTGTACACGACGACCAAGGCCGCTGGTGTGAGATGTGTTTTTGATCTGAGCGTCAGCCAGGTGGGAACCGAACCACAGTGAGGGTGAGGGAGGACGGGTGTTGGCGAGGCGGTGAGGGAGTGAGGATGAGGGAGAACGAGAGGGTCAGGAAGTGAGAACTGTGTGTGTGTGTGTGTGTGTGTGTGTGTGTGTGTGTGTTGAGGATTTTGAGAGTACAACATAAGGGAGTTAAGGTGTGTGATGGTGTGACGCTAAGGTAAGGCAGGTAAAGGGTTTGTGAGGGCAGGTGACGTGATTCCGGTAGTGAGAGTGGTAACAGAGGCGATGCGATAGTGAATGAGTGAGATTAAGACAAAGTAATAGTGAAGGAAATGAGAGTGAACTTCCGGGTAGAAAAAGAGAAGGAAGGTGAAGGAATGTACCTGAGAATGTGACGGTTTTTTTTCTGTGGAGAGGAGGAAAAAAAAATACGGTGTGAGATTCTACATGACTGATGAAGGAAGGTGAGGGGTAATTAGGGGTAGCAGTGAGTGTGAGGGTGCGGAGAGGTTGGGGAGGGGAGGAGGAGGAGGAGGAGGAGGAGGAGGAGGAAGAGACGCCTGAACCTTCTTTTTAACATACAAACTGATGAGCCTTAATTTGGGCACAAACCATCACCCCCTCCAACCCTTCCCTTCCCTTACCCTCTCCAACCTTTCCTGCCTTAACACGCCCTTCCCTGGTGAGTGAGGGGAGTGGGGCGTGGTGGGAGGGTATAGGCGTGGGTGGAGGTGAGGGTGAGGATGAGGGTGAGAGTGACCCCTCCAACCCCAACCCCTACGTGGGAGGAAGCTGGAGTTCATTTTTAAGACGGATACGTAAACATGAGCGATAAATAAACTTGGTCTTGGCGGAAATGGCGCCTGAGGAGGTATTCCGCAGGCAGAGGAAAGACGTTCTTGACAGACGAAAGAATCACATCCAGTCATGATATATTTCTGGGATTTACGTTGAGTTGTCTAGTTGTGACTTTTATGCTACTTAGTTTTTTATTATGTGGCTTTAATACTGATGTGGTATGTTTATTGATGTCAGTGTTCCTCGTATGTCACCAGCGTGAGAACTGAGTATAAAAAAGGCTCATTGTTTTTGCTCCTCTGCGTCACCCTTTGACAAGTATAAGAAGGAAACTAGCGATCCCACATACCTCGGGTCTCCCCGTGTGAGGTGAGGGTCCCTTGGGTGAGCGGTGATGATTGACGGGATGCGCGGGGGATGGGTGAGGGGTGAGGCAGCTTGTTGTGTTGGCGGGTGTGAGGTAATACAATCAAGTGTTTAGCGGTGAGGGAGCGTTGGTACCCCACCGCTGCTCCGCCTCCCGTTCCCCCTCCCCCCCTCTGGTCACGGAGGACTCCCGCGTCAGAGTGAGTCACCGCGGCGGCAGCCAGACGAAAACCGAGATAGCTTTCGCATGTCTGCAAATATATTTTCTTGAACTAAATCTTTCGTTTCTTATAGGATATCCACGACTGTTGGTGCATTTTGTGTTTGGCGTATAAACTGTTGCGGCACATTTGCTCCGAGAGGTTCTTTGGCGCATGCGTTGTGATCTTGTTCCGCCACAACCTCGCACTGTTGGAATTTAGGGTGACGGGAGGTGGGCAGTGCCTCGTCGTGCCAGTGTCGGTGGTGGTGTGCTGGCTGGTGCCACTGTGGCTCTCGCGCGTCCCGCTCTGTGAAGGTGTTTCCAGGTGCACCGCCGCCCCTACTCCTGGAGGGCGTGCGTCAGGTCTGCTTCAGGAAGGTGCTAGTGGCCTCACTAGAGGAGAGCGACTGACTCCGTCCTGTCACGCAAGTGCCTTAGGAAAGGCGGGACACTCGCGGCCACGCTGCAGTGACCCGCCAGCGACACGACCATTGTCACCAACCTCGGCGCCTCCGCCTGCGCCTCCTCCAGGCAAGTTTCCCTTCAGGTATTTTGGTGTTAAGTTGAACAACTTGGTAGGACTGAATGTTGTCCTGGTAGGACTTGGTAGGACTGGAAAGCCGCGGAACAGGCAGCGAGGAGGGAGATGAATTCCTGCAGCGCGATAACCAGCAGACAGTGTGCTGGAGATTACGGGGGAGGGGGGGGTGCAGGGGCGGGGGTGGGAGGGCTGTGACCACTGTTGGCACCGGCACGTCCCATGCCGGCGGCCGCCACCCTCACTCCCCATCACCTCCCACTCCTCCCCCTCCACCTCTCACCGGGCCCTGCCACTTTATAAATACCCGGCTGCCGCCCGCTGAAAGTAAAGGTGCTCTAGTAATTGGATACACAGATCGCCGCGTGTGTGGCAGGAATGAGGAGAATTTTGCACCACTTTCGTGACTGACAAACAAACCATTTCTCTGCAGAAGCAAATGGTGGCGTGAAACTGCCTAGTCCTCTTATGCAAAGGAGGTCGTGGGTACTTTACTGGTCCTCTTACGTATGAAAGACTATAAGTGTACTTTGGGTACTGTTATTATTATCAGCCCATGATGTAGCCCAGAAAGAGGCTTATTTAGCTTAGTTTTGGTCTCCGGCGTCGCAGCGCTGATGATGGTGCTGCATATACTGGTGTGTGTCACGCCGAAACATTTTAAGGCCACACCAAACTATGCTCAATTAATTCCAAAAATACAAATGTAAAGGAGAGAGAGAGAGAGAGAGAGAGAGAGAGAGAGAGAGAGAGAGAGAGAGAGAGAGAGAGAGAGAGAGAGAGAGAGAGAGAGAGAGAGAGAGAGAAAAAAAAAACTCCTTCACAGCTTAAATATAATATGTAATACTGTACAGGCAATAAAAATTATATAAATAGTTAGTGAATACCTTGTGACATTCACCGTAGAGTTATTGGCGACTATTTTAGCTCCTCTCCGCAAATTGACGGTGACTCAGTGTGGGAGAAACGTCATATGATTCAACAAACCGACATAGATCGATGGACAGGTAGACAGATTGAGACGTGGTTGCCCTAACACATCAGTCCTGCTTCGTTAAGGCCACGTAACCCTCCGCCAAGACAGGTGTTTGCTCACCCAGCCATCTGACAACCTGTTCCTCAGTGACCAACACATCGGCCGGGCAGGTGCCGCAGACAAGTATCGTAATTCTCATCTAGTTGTGTTTCCATAGATGTGTGAAGTTGATTCGTTATACAGAGGCAGAAAACTTTTGTATGGGATCTTAGTTTGTACTTTTTGATATAGAATTAGTTAGTATTGTACAGTGATGACGACTAAGCGCTCTCCTTAGCCTCAAATGGTGTCTCTGACGGTGTTGTTCATAAGTAAACTATGAAGTAAATGGATATAAGAGTGAATTACTAAGTGGTGACGATGATGAAGGTGGTGACACACACACACACCTATAGTTTCGTTCAGTATATGTACCTGCCCCACACATCGTCCTCTATCCTCATTTAGCTTCTTGCATAGTTGTCCATGAGTCTTTGAGGGGGGCTGGGGCTCCTTACTTGTAAATATGGGTCTCTGCTGATCATGCCAGGACCCTCTGCTAACGCCTCCCCCAGCATCACCTACGTCAGACTATTTTTTTTTTCTTCTCTCTCTCTCTCTCTCTCTCTCTCTCTCTCTCTCTCTCTCTCTCTCTCTCTCTCTCTCTCTCTCTCTCTCTCTCTCTCTCTCTTTTCTGTTACCACCTGTTAGACATAAGTTGGCGCAGCTTTAATCTCTTCCGCGTTAAAAGTCGAATGTCGTGGTAGTCCTTTTTTCCTGTCTCGTTACCATTATTATTATTATTATTATTATTATTATTATTATTATTATTATTATTATTATTATTATTATTATATGCCCATCTTCCTTTCTTCTTTTCTTATTCTTTTCTAGTTTTTGTCCTACTGCTTTTTTTTATCGTCTTCATCGTCCTTATTCACGTCCTTCCTATGCTGTGGCTTCGTCCTTGTCCTTCTTATTCTTATCTTACTCTCCTCCTCCTCCTCCTCCTCCTCCTCCTCCTCCTCCTCCTCCTCCTCCTCCTCCTCCTCCTCCTCCTCCTATCCTCTTCCTCCTCTGCAAAGCTATTCGTGGCCGCCTGTAACCTGAGACGGAAATAGTGTAGTAGATGTTACTGTTTGTTTTTGGGAAGGTGGTGTTGGGTGAGCATCGAAGGGTGTTGGATACCTTAGAAGAGTGTGTTTGCTGGGCGGCGAGGGAAGGAAACAAACACACACACACACACACACACACACACACACACACACACACACACACACACACACACACACACACACACACACCACTCACTCGACCGTGTGTGTGTGTGTGTGTGTGTGTGTGTGTGTGTGTGTGTGTGTATATATAGTATACACAAAAATGCACCACTCACCCAGCCCAACTGTCAACACACACACACACACACACACACACACACACACACACACACACACACACACACACACACACACACACATACATACATACACATACATACACATACATACATGCAAAACCAAATTTAGAAGAAGAAAAAAAACATTCAATTAAGAGTAAAAATATTGAACCATCGCGACTTAAAAAAACATTTGAAGGTGGTTTTAGTCTGGTAATTATACATAAAACTTCTTATTTCCTCTTCTCTCCGGTAAGGTTTAAATCAGCAGCTTCGTCTTAGTGAATGTTTTTTTTATTTCTCGTTTTCTTTGAAGATGAAAAGGGTACCTAAGCTTTTTTTTTTTTTGCTGGGCCGTGTGAGAGAGAGAGAGAGAGAGAGAGAGAGAGAGAGAGAGAGAGAGAGAGAGAGAGAGAGAGAGAGAGAGAGAGAGAGAGAGAGAGAGAGAAAGAGAGAGAGAGACTATTAATAAGCAGGCAGGTATGATGCTCTGGAATCTATCTGCAAGAATGTTGACCGAGAGGATAAACAATTGTCTGCCTCTCTCTCTCTCTCTCTCTCTCTCTCTCTCTCTCTCTCTCTCTCTCTCTCTCTCTCTCTCTCTCTCATGGTCGTTTGCATTTGTGAAAGTGAAAATAAAGGCACTTATGATCGATCTTAAATAATTTTTGAAGACATCTTGATTTGACATTGATGCAGTAGGAGGAGGAAGAGGATGAGGAATAGTTTATGAAGAAAAGAGTTGTAAATAAGAGCATTGAATAAGAGGATGAAGGTATTATAGTCTGAAGAGGAGGAGGAAGAGGAGGAGAATGAGGAGTTGTATAGAAAAAGCAGGAAGATATAGAAAGGAGTAAAGGAGGAAGAGGACAGAACACAATATTTACCATAAAGTTTGACACACTTAAGAGAAATGTAGTGACAGCCACGAGTATTGAACGCCCAAAATACTTGCCTAACTTACATCCGGGTTACAGCAGCGACTTTGAGGCACAATTGTGGAGGGGATAATGAAGGGTGGTAGAGCGGCCAACACGGGAAGGCGTGGGCAGGTGAAGGGGGCTAGGGTGTAGGGAGGGAGGGGAAGGGGATAGGGTGTAGGGAGGGGAGAGGAGAAGGGTAGGGGTATAGATAATGAGGGGAAAGAGTGAGAATGAAGAAGAACTAAGGAGGGAGTGTAGAGTGCGCCAGTGAGTGTGGTGTAAGGGGTTGAGGGGAGCCGTGCTGTTACCTCCTATGTGTGTGTGTGTGTGTGTGTGTGTGTGTGTGTGTGTGTGTGTGTGTGTGTGTGTGTGTGTGTGTGTGTGTGTAAGGTCGTTCAGCAGCGTCACAATCAACAAGGTCAGGCAGATAAGTTCCCTGATAGCGGCAGTAGGAGGGAGTAAGAGCCGTGTGGCCTTCCCAGCTAGAGAGGTGTAGGCCGTGGGGTTATATTTGATCGCGCGAGACATGCATAGACTGCTTGTGGGAGTTGGCAGCGGGTCGGTGCCTGCTGGGCGTGACTGGCGTTCTGCTGATGCCATGACCGAGGTGTATATTGGGTTTTGACTTCATTCCAGGGATGTCTCGACTCACTGCCTTAGTATGTGGTCTGTCCCTCTTTGATCTGATACACTAGATACGATCATACGTCCTGGCCTTGCCTGGCTGCGCGGTGTCGGCGATGGTTTGAGGTTTCTGAAAAATGCGAGAAAGTAAAAGGTGTTTGATGCGATCCAATGCCAATTTGTCATCGAGAGTCAAGATAATAAACTATCGCAGATGTTCGGAGAGGAAGTACACGTTTGATATAGGAAATAAAAGTGTTAAAAGAGCACCAGTAGTCTTCGTGTTAATAAAAAAAAAATTCTTCTAAGTAAGAGCATGAACAAAGGGTGAGCGTTCATATTTCATGCACTATTATCAGCATTGTATTTATTTTCATGTTGGCGTTATAATGGGCGTCATAGTGGTGTTAGTGTGGGGGGGGGGTGAAGAGTGTTGACACCTGTGGGTAATGCATTAGTGGCAGGATAGGGTGGGTAGGGATGGGGTGAGCGGCTCGCAATAACCTCCACATTAGTTCACGTTGAAGTATTGTAATGGGATGGTCAGTGGGAGTGTTAGCGTGTTAGCGTGGTGAAGAGTTACTGGTAGCGTGAAAGAAACCGTCAGCTTACCAATCATGTACTGGAGGGTGAGGGAGTGGGTCAGCATACATGAAGAAACATTGGTGGTGTGAGGAAGGAAGGTGATGCATATAAACTGTTGTTGGCATTAAGGAGTCTGTCAACAGGCTATATGACCCAACAGGGACCTCACTCTCCTTGTTTCTTCCCTCAGAGCCCCTGGTGTTGGTGACTGAGACAGCCGCCATGCCTCAACACGTGCGCGAGGAGAGCCATGTCTCCACCACCACCTCCTCCTCCACCAGCTACCAACAGTCTTCGATGGTGACGACGAGTAGCTTCTCCAAGGTGATCACTTCTGATGGCGTCGCCGATGAAAAGAAACACTCAATGTCCTCTGCTGCCTCCTCGCAGGTCCAGATGTCGACAGGGCAGCCCACGGTCGAGGTAATGACTAAAGTGTGTTATGCGCTGGTACTGCCTCGTGCGCTCTTTACTCTCTCAGTCTTTGCTTATCAATCCTTGCCATGCCTGTGCATCTCACTTCATATGAGGAGTAAAATTTAATGTGAAAAATAAAGGAGTAAATAAATATATACTAAGTATCAAATAACCTGTTCCATTCTGGGTAGTGTAATACATCGTTATACTACTACTACTACTACTACTACTACTACTACTACTACTACTACTACTACTACTACTGATAATAATTACCCCAGGAAGTAAATGTACACCCCCCTCACCTACCTCTCACTTGTCCTCCCCAGGTCCACAGTGCCCGCCTGCAGGAGATGAAGCAAGAGGGAGATGCTCCTCCTATGATTTCAGATAAGGTAAGAAGTGACTTTATTAAACCTTAAACGATAAAGAAATATTGGCCACCATTTATTTACATTAGTCTGTTTTGCAAGTCATGTTTATCACCACAATAGTAATAGAGGAATTCTGTGATCATGTAATTTATTAAAGCATTATTTTGAGTGTTGGGATAAAGTTTCCATGATAATCTAGCAGAAGTGGAGCTGGATTCCTTGTGTGTGTGTTCCTGAAGTGGGTTTATGTATGTGTGGTGATGAATCCCTCTCTCATATGCAACACACACAAAGCTTAACTCCAACCCTTCCTGTCCTTCTAAGATGAGTCTGATCAAGAAGGTGGATGAAGTAGTGACTCAGGAGGTGACCCAAGACTCTGGTGGCATCCCACTCTCACCACCACCACACGTCAAGAAGATTATGGCGGCCAAGAAGAAGTCATCACCAGCACGTTTTGTGTCACCCATGCAGGGAGTCATCACCAAGGAGGACAGCCAAGTGGTGCTGGAGTGTGGTATTGATGGTAAGTGTGTATATAAGTGTGTGTGTATGTTCTCGTGTAGTTGTTTGTGTCTTTGTTGAAATCAACAAGTTGGGTGAACGTGTATCCGCAGTTTGAAAAAAAGTTTTGAGTAATATAAGCATAATAGGTTTGTAAGAAAAGAGTGGGTATTACAAATATACTTTAGTTGAAAATTTGCTCATCTTCTTTGGAAACTCACATTTTTACATTTTACGAGTGGCATACATTAGGCTCTTCTCCCATATTTGCCTTACATCCTTGACCTTCTCCTAATATGTAAGAAAAAACACCTGTCCTGCTCAATCAACTCACTCTCTCTTTACCTCCTCTCCTCCACAGGTCATCCAGATCCGACTGTAACATGGACTCACAGTGGTGGTCCAGTGAGCAACGACGCGATAGTGGAGACACGGCTCAACAAGACAGTGCTGACCATCCCCAAGGTGAAGCAATGCCACTCCGGCCTCTACTCCTGCCACATCGACAACGACGCTGGCTCGGCCCAGTGCACCTGCGACGTTATTGTTAAGAGTGAGTGTCGTGTTCCTGTGTATGTGTGTTGATGGTGATACTTTTCTCCTTCTTATGGCTGGATTGCTCTTATTGAAGTGAATTTGTCAAGTATTGATACAGCTTTTCTATACTAGCTCCTATGAATTTTCAAAACTACTTAATTTGTCTTTTTATCTTTGTCTTTTATCTTTTATAATAGAATATACACTTTTATGAAACTATACGTGTTTTTCCTATATCATCAATGATCTGCATACGTAATTGGTATGGATCTATTTAGTTACTTACATATTGTATTTTACATTGTGAAAAATCTTGTCATTGATGCAGAAACCCAGTTCCCTCCAGTCATCTCGAAGCGCCTTCAGCCCAGGGTGTTGGGTGTGAATGAACGGCTGCACCTCGAGATTGATGTGACCGGCACACCTTCACCCACCATCACCTGGAGCAAGGATGGCCACACTCTCAAACCCAGTGACCATGTTGCCCTCAAGTCTGAAGGCACCAGACATCTGCTCATCATTCAGCAAGGTTTGGAATGTGTCTCGTATTGGATTGGTCATGATTAAGGTCAGATGTTAGTGTGAAAGATACAAGTTAAGTGCATTAAGCAATTGTGATAAATAAGGTTACAAGATGATGACATTTACTAACAATGGCTGACATCTGACACTTACCAAATTCAGCTGAACCGGGAGACTCTGGTCGTTATGGTGTGTTGGCCACAAATGCAGCCGGACGCGCTGAGTCCTTGGCCGACGTGATGGTGACACCGCTCATCCTGGACAAGGCGCCAACCTCACACAAGATCACCTTCACAGACATCAGTGACGAGGCAAAGGTATGTTTTCCTCAAGGTACCTGGATACATCCCGGGGAAGGAGTTAGCACCTAAGGCACTGTGAAGGGAACATGGCAAGGCTGACAGACATTCTTGAGTTGAGTGATGCCAAAACACCATTATGTGGGCAGTGCATGCATGATAAGGGGTAATAGAGACTTGTTTGCTGTATCACCATCAAATGCACTCTCACTATATATATGTTTACTGTATTTGATGGATGTAAGGCAAGTGAGAAAGTATAAAGGTGGTCATCCAATTCAGAAATGACGGTGTGGTTCTGCTTTTGTCATTTGTCCTCAAATGTTTTATATAGAAATATTCATTAAATTATTATAGAAGAAATATGAAAGTGATTGCCATGTTCCACAATGTTCACTGTTGTTCTGCTATGTACAGTCAATCAAGCTTTATTTGACAATTAAGTGTACAGTGTACATATGTATGGTAAAGAATAGCCTGGTACTCACTTTACTTACTCTTTACATTACACAGATGTAATTCTTGTACATTAATTCTGGAGTTTTTACTTCCTGAAAATATGAGAAAATCACAGACAGACTTGCAGATGGACAATGACTGTTGCTGAGAATGTTACAGTTCTAGCTGCTATTTGACTTTGATACTGAAGCTATTTTATCGTGGATGTAGTTCGTGGATACATCTAAAAGCAGTTTAATTTGGCCTGTTTCCCGTCAAGATCTGTCAATAAATTCTGGACAACTTTGATTTTCGGTCTCGGTACCTGATGCACATTTCTGTTGAACAAGTATACCGATAAACGGGGTCATCCAATAGAAGGAAAATTGCTCAAAATTAAACATTTTTCTTGAAAATTTTGTGTCGTCTCATACAACCTTTTGTCTAATAAGTCGTCTTATGTGGTATTTCCCTGCATGAGGAGGCAAAGTAGAGTACATTAATAACTTTTTCCCTGGTGCTATTTTTTATAGTTATGTAAGCTGCTTTCATTCACCCATTAATATAATGGTACGACAGTATTTCAGGTGAAGCTTGTGAAGAAAGTCCTTCCTATGTCACTCACCTCCTAGAGTAGTTTAATGGTGTGATATTCTTAATTTTGATACATGTCAATTAAGGGAGATGACTATAATTTTACAATCTGAGGTGATTCAATGAACCAAATCAATGAAGAACTAATATGTATCATGGTACAGACAGTTGTTGATTGTGTTTGACATGATAATGTAGAGTGCTTCCCTTCTTTCTATTCTTCTTGTCTATCAAGGTGACATCCGTCAAGATTCATTAAGTGGTTGGAGCTTTTTAAGCAAACAAAGTGCATATATATATATATTATTGAACAGGGTTCATGTTGACATGCATATAATCTATGGTTATCATCAAGGAAGCATACTTCCATCATATTATTGAGCTGAGTATCCCATTTGGCTGTTGTTCAGCTGTGACTGAGCTCATTAAAGAAAGTAATAACTCCAGAATTAACTTTTGGCATTGTTATGTATTTATCACCAGCACTTTTCACTGCACTTAGCCCTTAGTCACATATTTGCACTGTATTACAGTGAAAAATATATTTCTCACTGCACATACTGTTCAGCTACAATGGGAATGCCTTGCGGTGCTGCCAGAATGTTTGGCTTCAGGTTGTAGAAGTGAAGCACATGCCATATTATACTGCATTGCTAATTTTTCTTTCAATTCCTTGAGGTGGTGGGAACTGTTACCTTTCCTTTTTCATCCTGCTATACAGAAGACTATCGAATCTCAGGAAGAAGGCCATGTGAAAACTGTAAAGCGAACTATAGAGGAAGTTGCAGTTGAGGCTCCCTCTACCTCTACTGCCTCCCCATTAAAGATCCAGAAGGCTCCTGCTGAAGAGCTTTCTGTTGTAGAAGCTCCTAGTGTTCCCCAAGCCCCACCCCCAGAGCCCATCCTCAAAGCGGAGGATGAAGTCAGACAGCCTGTCGGGAAGCTAACAAAGTCGTGGCCTCCTCTAGAGGGAGACACCGGGAAACATGCCCCAAAGATTGACGCAAGTGTGGAAATATACTCCAACAATGTGTCCTCCATCATTTCATCCTTCTCAGCCTTGACTGAAGAGGAGGAGTACACAAGCCATGCACCTGCTCGGGAGATCAACAGGGCCCAGCAAGCTTCTCAGGTTCCATGGGCGATGGATGTTGACATGGAGCCAGAACCAGCACCAGAGTATGATATTGTAACAGACTCAGAGCCACAGACAATACAAGAGGCACAACCCGAACCACAACCACAAATAACACTGGAGGAGGCTCTTGTCCCTGAGCCACAGCCAGTGTTAGAGGTCTTGCCACCAGAAACTCCTGCTTTCTTGGATACTGAGCTTCAGATGATGGAGGAATATCAGCGTATGCCTATTCCTACCCTAGAAACCCACAAGGTTTTGTCTCCTGTCCCAGAAGCTGTCCCAGAGCCTGTACCCACCCCAGAGCCTCCCCGGAATCCTCCCCCACAGCAGCAGGTTATAGTGGAGGAGACTAACCAGGAACCTCCTTCCTCTGAACCACAGAAAACAAAAGAAGTGAAAACAGAGACCAGCACGATTGAAACAAACTTTATAGAGTCTAAAAAGTCTATTTCAAAGTCAAGTTACTCTGTTGTGGAAACTAAAGTATATACAACTGAGGGTGTGACCAGCCCTATCGAGGAGACACAGGGAGCCACCATGGCATCAACACAGGTAGTGGAATGTGTTGCTCAACCAATTGTTTCAGAGATTGTGACTAAACCAGTGGCTGAGCCTGAACCAATGGTGGAAGCCAGAGCAGAACCAATTATTGTTGATGACTTGATGCAGTATTTTGTTCCTGAAACAGAACAGGTCATTGAATTTATTCCTGTGCCAAAACCTGCAGAGCCAACCCCTTCACCAGAGCCTCCTCAGCCTGCACCATCAGATGCAGAGCAGACTAAAAAGGAAGAATCTTATTCAGAGAAAGTTTCATCACAATCATCATCATTCATGTCAATGAAGAGTGAATCAAAAACTATATATGTATCTTCATCAAATGTAGAAATGAAAACTACACCCCAACCAGTCCCTGTATTTGAGTCAATACAGCAGGAAAAAGTGGAACGCAAACCTCTCCAGCCACTTATCATGCCGGAGCCACAGTCCTCTGAACCTCCAAGTGGAGATGAATCAGTGAGGCCTCCTAAACCACCAGAAAAAGATGATGGTAGAGAATCCAGAAAACCAAGGAGAAAACGAGAGTCTGTGATTCAGATTGCCAAGAGACTAGAAGATAATATTGTTCCCATGTCTCCAGATGAGGTGCCAGGAGGCATCCGCATGTTCCCAAGCCCCAAGCAGCCCTCCACTCCTGTCCCCACCACTCCCACCACAGTGATTGAGCCTGTAACAGTTGAAGAAATATCTACCCTTGAAAAATTCCCAGAACTTCAGCCTTTTCCCTTCACTGTTGAGGAGAAGCCCAAGCATGAACGCCCAAGGAGTTTGCCCCCACCAATACCAAGCAAATTCATACCTGGTGCTGTCACGGATAGTGAATATGAAAGTGATATGGAGCCTGAGCGCCGTTTTAAATTTAAGAAGATTAAGTTTGAGGTTCCTGAACGTGTGCCACGTTCACATTCAGCTGGCAAGGAGCCTCTGCCACCATCTGCATTTGACACTCCGCCAGTCTTGGATTCACTGAGACCAGAAGTTGCCAAAATAGTAGAAAAACCTGTGGTTAAGAAAGAGGAGCCAAAACCCAAACTAAATTTTGCACCAAAAAAGAAAGCAAAAATTGTGGAGAAGTTCTTGACATCAGCTGGTGAGATGGAAGAGAAAGAAATTGTGAAACCTATTCCCAGGAAGACCAAAGTACAGGAGACAGTATCTACACAACCCACGGTACAGGTACAGGAGAGTGTCATCAAAACAGAGATTGTGCAGAAGCCAGAGAAAATAGTAAAATCGTGGCCTCCAAAACAAGAGTTTGGGGAAACAAAACAGACGTCAATGTCATCCTCCTTTGAGACCAGGACACAAGTAACGTCAATGAGCCATCATAGTCAAGTGAGCAAAGTGTCTACAATGCAGCAGCAGTCTGTACCAGAACCTGTGGTCTTGGTGCCAGAACCAGCACCAGTATATGTAGTCCCAGCACCACCTGAGCCAGTGTTTGAGCTTCAGCCAGAACCTGAACCAGTGTATGAAACTATCCCAGAACCACAACCAGTGCAAACACCTGCCCCAGAACCAGAACCAATCTATGAACCCATAGCAGAACCAGAACCACTATTTGAACTGAAGCCAGCATCTCCTCCTGTGTATGAGACAATACCAGAACCTGAACCTGAACCGGTGTATGAGACAATACCTGAACCAGAACCTGAACCGGTGTATGAGATAATACCTGAACCTGCACCTGTGTTGGAGTCTAAACCAATTCCAAAGTTTAAACCCGTACAAGCCCCAGTAGCCAAACCTAGTCCAGTGAAGGCATCTGCTGCACCACCACCACCTTTTGACTTAGTTCTTCCTGATATAAAACCAGCCCCAAAACCTATCTTAGCCCAGACACAAGCATCTGTCAGCCAGAAGGTAGAGCATGTGAGCTCCACCAAAAAGGTTGAAAGTACAGTCAGCAGCAGTTCAATGACTAAATCATTCAAGGTTCAGACAAAATCAACAGCATGGCCACCTAGTCCTCATGAGGAGGTGGTCACTGTTGCTCCCTCAGTTAAGACACGTTCCCTCTCCGCTGAACGTCCTCGTGTCACAGAGGCTGTTGTCCTTCCTCCTTGGTCTCTGGAAGCACCAGCAGTGTACTGGACCAGCAGTGTAAGATTGGAGGAGAAGGCAAAGCCATGGGTTCCACCAATGGCTGTAACAGAATCAATTATAAACACTAGCCAAGAGGAAACAACAAAGATTTCAAAACAAATGACTCAAACAGTGAATAAACAAGTCAAAATAGAAACACAAGCAAAACCATTTGTTGTAAAAATACCAAAGCTCAAACCAAAGAAGGAAGTCCCAGTAGCAGCTCTACCTCCTCCCATAGAGGCTGTAGTGGGTCCTCCTATACCCATGCCATCACTGGAGCCTTTCCCCTTCACTGTTTCTCCAGAGAGAGACAGAAAACCAAGAGGTACTCCACCTTGCATGCCCTCGAGGTTTGTTCCAGGTTCATTCACTGAAAGCGAGTATGAAAGTGATTATGACTCAAAATCAAGTTTTGCCAGGTTGTACATGAGTGACAGTGAGACATCTGGCTATAAATCATTGAATCTTAAAATGAAGAAAGGCAGAACGCGTAGGCCTAAACAAGCGTCTCCTCCTGCACCAACTACATTTGGTCCTCCACCACCTTTCCAAGTTAAGCCAATGTGTGTCAGCTTCTCAGATATTGAGTCTGATTTTCTCACCTCAAGAGAGTCGACTCCCATCCCTGAAAGAAAAGTTATTCAAAGCAAACCGTTAGTGCAAGTGCATGAGCTGAAAAAGTTAGCAACTGAGATTCTACCTGAAAACAAGCCCATAAGAATAGCTCAGACATCAACTACAACTAAACAAGTGGCAGTTACTGTTACTTCTAAACCAGCACCAATTATTACTCCAAGAGTTGTACAACCTCCAGCCCCTGTTGTAACACCTCAGCTTGTCCAAGAACCTCCAGCACCTATTATAACACCTCAGCTTGTCCAAGAACCTCCAGCACCTATAATGGTTCTTGAGCCTGAGCCACCAGCTCCACTACTAACAACCGCTACTTCTGAAACAGTCATCAAGAAGGAAGTCAAGCAAATGACCTCAGAGTCACAGGTTCATACAATTGAGAAGCAAGAAAGAGGAGTTAAAGGAATGAAGAAAATGTTTAATGTAAGTGGTCCACCTCCTATGCCACAGGGGATCACCGCTTCTACCATTAGGGTACAGTCTCCTTCTCCAGTGCGACCTGAACCTGCCACTGTAAAGTTTACAGCTCCCATAGGATTTTCTCCAATCCAGCCTCCTGCTCCTACACCTGCACCAGTGCCAAGTGATGCTGTAGTCACAAATATCCCTGTTGTTCAAGAATTCAGTACTGTAGAGATGACATCAAGCTCAAGCGCTACCCGGTCAAAACCCACATCTCCCAAAGCAAAGAAGAAGACAGAAACAACTCAAATGGTTGCTCAAGAAATGGAGGAGAGTGGTTATGCTGCAGACACTGAAGGGACACTGCCACGCCGCACCGCAAAGACTGCACAGACCATGGATTCAAATTTTTCATCCAGCTCATCCTTTGTTAAGAATGAATCCTTTATGTCATCATCCTTTACAAGTGAATCCAAGAGTTTCTCAAGCTCTCAGACTAGCAACAACATGGAAGCTTCATCTTTCCCTATGGGCTCTGGTTTTCCCTCCAGCAATGGCTTGACCCCTGGTTCCTTTCCTTTCCCTACTCCATCCCCTCCTGTAGGGGAGACCTCGCAATTCTCCAGTTCATGCAAGTCATCCGAGAGTAAATCTTCCCAGGTTCGTAAAGCTAGTTCACCAACGCCTCTAGAGTCTGTTGGCAATAGTGTAGTATCAAACATCATTAGTTGCGTTAGATGTCGATATCACTAATGATGTTTAACCCGGGGTTACATCTCAGTAGCCTTTTGATTTTAACATTTTTCCAGTTCACAGTGGCTTGCATGCATTTCTGCATGATGTTCAGTTCCTGCATATTGGACATAAGCGCCTTCCACTCCAAAATTTTGTTCTAATGCCATTTTCTTTCTGGACAGGTTAAAAAACTATGGTCATTTCCCTGCTAAACTGCAATTGATCCAAACGTGAGATTTTAAGTAAGTTTGTTTTACCCCAGTAAATGAAAATGTGTGATTTTCTCATGGGTCAGCTTTCCCTGATTGCAACTAATCTGCTTACTAAGACTAATATGCATTTTTATAATTTTATCTTGCATATGAATGTCGTGCTTTATGAACACTCTTAAGTTCATTCATTCAAATTTGGTTCTTTCCACCTGATACATTTTGACAAGACTGAAGCATTAGTAGCAGATCTCATCCCTGTAAGTACTATGGAACAAAAATCTCATTGGTATTATTTAGGAGAATGTTGATCTTAAAAATAGCATCTTGGTAACTGACATGGATTATTGAAAAAGTTTTATATTAGTGAACTGAGGTATAATTTTTTTACTAAATTAGTTTTAATTATCCTGAGAGATTGCAGAATGATTTTTATTAATAAAATTAGATTTGGCAACCTTGATCAAATAACAAACACTGATTTTACTAAAGTTTGATAATTAAGTTCTTGAATTTGTCTGTTACTGATGAGGCCGAGGTCATGTGATGGTCATGTGATGGTGAGGTAACATTATAACATCTGATTGTATGGGTGATGTTTGTTTTGCAGATGTTTACGAGCAGATCAGAAGAGACTCGTGAGGAGAGACGAGGAGGTGAACATCCCAAGACCAAGGCACCACCTCCACCACAGCAGGAGAAGAAGAAACCAAAATTTGAGGAGTTTAGGAAAGAAAGTCATGGAAAACCTGGATCATCAGGACCTTTCTCTGAAGACACCTTCTATTCCATGAGGGATGAGAGTGATGATGTCGGTGACGGCACCAGGACCCAGAAAAAAGTTGAGTTTCAGACCGAAACTCATGTTGAAGTAATGTCAGACAAAAAAGTTGAAGTTTTTGAGACTTCAAGTGTAAATGTGTCCCCTCAACCACCGAAGAAGCAGACTTTCAAACATGAACAGAAAGTAGAACAGAAAGTAAGGACTCAACCCAAGGTTGAGAAGATGCAACACGCTTCAAGAATTATCAAACAAGTTAAAGAAGCTCCTAAACCAGCCTACTCCAGAGACACAACTTCAGAAAAGTCAAAAATAACAACTATAGTAGTTGATCAGGAATCTCACAAAACAAAAATGGCATCTCAAGTCAAGGCCACACCCAAGCCAAAGCCTGAAGAGAAGATTCAGCCCATCACCAGAGTTCAGGTAAAGCCTGAGAAGAAACCACAAGTTATTGCAAAAGAACCTAGAGTGGAAGTGCAGACCTACGTCCCCATTGTAGAGCCACTCAAGTCAACAGGACTTGTAAAAATGGCTGTCACTAAGCAAGAGATGAAAAAGGAAGAGCTTGATCTTAAGCCTTTTCCTTTCAAGCCTGAGCCTGAGAAGACCAAAAAATCAAGAGGATATCCACCCTCCAAGCCAAGCAAATTTGTGAAAGGAGAATTTCATGAAAGTGATTATGAGAGTGATTACGAAGGTCGCCTTGCCCCAAAATGGAAACCAGCTGACAGTGATGGTGACGACCAGACCTATGGGACAGTTACAGCACCACATGGCAAACCCATGATGCACCGACACCATGCCAGGACACCCACGCCACCTACTGTCTTTGATCAACCTCCAGAATATGAAGGCCCCCCAAGACCCAAGATAGACTTTCCAGAGTCAGAACCAGAAGTGGAAAGAGAAACCACCCCAGAGATAATCGTACCAGAGAAAGTTGAAGTGGTCAAGCCAGTCCCAAAAATAGTGGCAAAGGAAGGAAAGATTTTCAAGTCTCAGCCAAAGAGAGCTGAACCTCCACCCAGGAGGTCACCCTCCCCAGTTTTAAAACCTGGCTCTCCTCCAGTGGAAGGGTTTGTTCCACCACCAAAGCGACAACCACCACCACCACAGCCACAGCCACAGCCACAGCCACAGCCACAGCCTTCCCACTTTTCCAATGCAGTTGGAGTGGAGTCAACTAAAATAACAAAAATAGCAGATTCAAGTCAACACCACAAGCGTTTTGTGACAATGCAACAGACAACACGGGTCATCAAATTCTCTGACAGTAGAACTGGAACCTCCTCTAGTGAGGTTAAGGAAAGAAAGGTTTCCCAAGAAAAACCAAGGGTGGTCGTGAAAGAGGAACGTAAAGAGAAGCCTCTCCCACCCTTAGAACCGTTCCCATTCACCCCTGAACCAGAGCGGCAGAAGAAAGCCAGAGGAGCACCACCAGGTATGCCCAAAAAATTCAGGAAAGGTGAGTTTACAGAAAGTGATTATGACAGTGATTATGAAGGGCGAATAAGACCTAAGTGGCAACCACCTGATAGTGACACAGAGGATCTATCTTACTCCAAAGTAAAGCCTGACTTGTACTCTGATCGAACTCCATCAAAAACCAGAGAGCGAACCCCAACCCCTCCAACCCAGTTTGACACTCCTTCTGAAACAGGTGGACCATGGCGGCCAAAAGTTGAGGCACCACCTCCTCCTCCTGTTATTGTAAGGGAGCCAAGCCCTGAGTTGGTAGTTCCCAAGGAACCTCCAAAGAAAATTGAAACAGTAAGGAAAATGGTTAAAAAAGTAGTGAAGGTTGAGGAGAGGGCTCCATCTCCCCCCCTTCCTCCACCTGGCACTCCCCCAGAGATTGGAGTCATTGAGCATAGGACTGAATATGTAGTGGATAGAGTGGACGTAAAGTCAAGGGTCCATGCTCCTCCTATGCAAGTGGTGCAAACATTCAAAGAGAAACCCTTCACTAAGGTTTTAGAGAGGACTGAGAAAACCATCACAAGCATGAAAATGGAAGAAGAAATGCGAATGAAGAAGGAAAAGAAGGAAGTAAAGAAGACAACTGTCACTGAATATGAGCCAGTTCATGTACCACGAGAGCCACAAGTTATAATAAGGGTAGAAAAACAATTGGAGTTGGAGCCATTTCCCTTTCAGCCGGAGCCATCAAAGCAAAGACGGGAGCGAGGTCCACCACCACCTAAACCAAATAAGTTTATGAAGGGTGAGTTCAGGGAGAGTGACTATGACAGTGACTTTGAGGCCAAAATGCGACCCAAGTGGAAACCAGCAGATAGCGATGCTGAGGATCCTGAGTATACCTCTGTGATACCACCTCCCACTTCAGACA
The DNA here is from genome assembly GCA_029783475.1 of Metacarcinus magister. Classification (NCBI taxonomy): domain Eukaryota; kingdom Metazoa; phylum Arthropoda; class Malacostraca; order Decapoda; family Cancridae; genus Metacarcinus; species Metacarcinus magister. Next base: position 12,245,052 of record JAPQNM010000042.1, read on the forward strand.
GACGTCCCTCCAGGAACAAGGATCGCACCCCGACACCACCAACAAAGTTTGAGGTTCCTCCCTCAGGTGGTGGTCCATTGCGCCCAACCATTGAGCACTATGAGAAGCCAGTGCCAGTGGTAAGGGAACCTTCACCAGAGGTCATTATACAAAAAATAACTGAAAAGTCCCTGCCTGTAACTAAAAGAGTGGTGCCTAGAGCCCCAGCCATCAAGCAGCAGGAACCACCACCTCCTCCACCCAGATCCCCTACACCTCCCCTGCCTGAGCCAGGACCCAAACCTGAGATTGGATATGCCCCAGGGAGGGTCATACAGACTAACCAGGAGGAGAAGGAAGATGTGCACATCAAGATGATCAAAAGGAAAATTGAATCTAAGAAAGCTTTGCAGATTGACATTGATATCACAGATGTGTATGACTTCGTCTCTGAGACTGAGGCAGAAAAGATTGACACAGACTCAAGTATGGCCAAGCCTTTCCCCACTCTGGAACCTTTCCCTTACAAGCCAGAACCTGGCAGACCAAAACGCACACGGGGTCCCCCTCCACCTCAGCCAAAGAAGTTCATGAAGGGAGAATTCCGAGGAAGTGACTATGAGAGTGACTACGACTCTCACATTGCTCACAAGTGGGTGCCGCCTGACAGTGAGGGAGATGAACGCGCTTACCGCCACGTCACCCCGCCCACCTTAGAGACAAGCAGGCAACGGGAGGAGCATTCTGCTAAGGAGCCATCTCCGCCCTCTAAATTTGACCAGCCACCACAGTTTGAGGGTCCTCCAAGGCCAGTCGTGGACCTCTCAGACCTGCCCAGAAGAGAGAGGAGAGAGTCCTTGGAGGAATATTCCATTCCAAGGTTCCCTAAGGTAGAATTTAAACCTTTTGATCTTGAGGATGAACAAGCCAGGCAGCCGATGGGAGCTGGCACTACTGACACAGAGACGGAGCCAGAGTTACTGCAAGAAGACATTGATCAGAAATATGTGAAGTCTACTCAAAGTAAGTATTTTGACTTTCATTGAGATTTCACAGATTAATAATTTATATGGTCACTGCCAGTATATCTTAATTTTTAAGTATTGTACATACTGCATATTGAGCTGCAAGGTTATGTCAAAGAACAGTGCCTACGATACACTTGTTTTATATAAAGATAATCTTAACACAGAAGAAAACACAGATCAAGGATATTAACAGGATTCTTATTTTGTCTTACCAGAGGTTGTGAGTCACCAGTTTGAGGACATGACTCAAACATTCCGTCATAAAGCCCAGAAGTTTGCTGAACAACTGGTGACTGAAGTGTTTGCTGCTAGGGAGGGCTCAGTGCCTGCTGAGCCTGCCGGTGAACCTCCATCTCTTCCTGAGGAGCTCAAAACACAGGCACCCACATCAGATGATGCCCCCCAGCCACCCACCACAGAGGACTTGTCTGCTCTCCAGGAACCACAGGCTTACCGAGATGAATCCAGAGTCTCGGAGTTTGGTGAGTGTTGCCGGGGATGCTGATGGGTTAAAGATGATAGCAGTGATCATTCATAAAAACAAAAATAACAAATAATGGAAGAATTGACCAAGAAATTAAAAGGAAAATAAAAACAAAAATAACTAAAATACTCATAGCTCTATATGTCTTGATGTAATATGTACTTTCATTATTATTTTCCTTCAAACTCATTATTGAAAACATGTATTATTGATCACTGCTATTCAATTGCAGTCATGATGGTTATCAAACTTCAGCTTTCATCCAATGCTGTACATAAAATGAAGTATCATCATGATGGTGTGCATGTGCATGTTAAGGGTATTTAAGTATATCATTTTTATTTGGCACATTTGTTGAGCTAGGTGTTGGCATCTAGCTGGTCACTACATACACTGTAAACCTGGCAAACCACCAATCAATATTACATATTTATCACACTTCATTGCAACACTAAATCACAGTCAGTCACAAGTAGGATGGCATGATAAGGCTTGTCCAAAACCTTGCATTCCACTCTCTCCTCTAGGCACGAAACACATTGATCCGGACACAGGTCTAATCTACTTCAAATATGACTTTGGCTATGAGTTTGGAGTGATCCTGCCTGGAGAGGCTAAAAAAGTTGACAAGAAAAGTCAAATGAATGGTGACCACAGCACCGATGTCCCTATTCCCATCATACATGAGAAGACTAATGCCTCACACAAAACAGAGAAGCAACCTCCCAAAGCAAATGGTCATGTCCACCATCTAGAGACTACCCAAGGCCAGGACCACTCAGCCCTCAATGATGTCGCACCAAAGGGCTCTTCTGCTTTGGGCTCAGGCACAGACCACCTCTCTCCCCACCCATCACAGCAGTCGGACATCTCAGAGACAGACCGTGAGTATCAGCAGTACATGGGCAAGATGATTCCAGAGTTTATCCCCAAGAAGCAAGCTCAGTTCCGCCCCATCTCTGGCGACCCATACTCAGACAGTGAGGTGGAGTCTGACCACCCGAGTCCAGCTAAAACCTCAGAGCAGAGTCCCAGTATTCACTCGGGTCCAAAAAGATTTATTCCTCTGGTTCCTGGTGCAGCTGTCCAACCCAAGCCACTTCCCCAAGGTGCCCCGGCTGATGCACTCTGCTCCACCACTGCCCTGGGAGGTACTGCTGGCCACACCCTCTTGCACGACCGGTGTTCCTCCTCCTGTGTGTCCAGCTGTGTGTTGTAGAGTAACACTAACACTCGTATTCCTTGGCGTGATGCATGCGATGAAGCCTCCTTGCACTTGGGCTTTATAATGTTGTGTTAGTTGTCCATAGCAATAGTTTGTCCACTTGTATATCTTTAGTTTTTTCCTGTGTTTGTGTTTATATATATGTGTGTGTGTGTGTGTGTGTGTGTGTGTGTGTGTATGTATGTATGTGTGTATGTGTGTGTGTATGTGTGTGTGTTACCTTTTGCAATTTTTTCTTGTGTCCTCTCAAATATCCGGCTTCTCCTTTTCTTCTCAATATTAGATCTTTTCTTTCGGTTTCTTTCTTTCTCTGTTTCCTCTCTTCTAGTGTTATCAGTTGCATTTCTTTCAATCTTTCCTCGTGTGTTAGATCTTCCAAATCTGGCACCATCTTAGTTGCTATTCTGTGTGTGTGTGTGTGTGTGTGTGTGTGTTTGTGTTTGTGTTTGTTTGCTTATTTCTCTATCTGTGTGTTTCTGTATCAAGGATCATGGTACTGTAGAGGAAAATCTTTGTAGATCATTGTTCACCAGAATGTTTAATGGATGTTATTAGAATTCCACATTTAGATATGTAGCATAACCTGTAATTGAAAGAACTTCATTCATGTTTATTTTCCAACCTTAAACCTGCATGCTTAGTGTCTTCAGTTATACCGTAGCTTGATCCTGTTTATGTTCTCTTCGTGTCATTTATTATGTTGGGAAGATTGTGCTCAGTAATATTGTAATTTGTATTTCTTTGAAGTTATTTTGTTATCAAGCTTTTAACCAAGGTATTATGTCATTAATTATAAAGAAAACTAAAAAAATGATAACAGCCTAACCAAAATTTGAATATTACAAAGACAAGCTCAGCTCATGATGCTTCTAAATGTGTGGCTTAACCTTCAGTGTTGTCGGTGTTCCCTTGTGACAAAAAAACCAAACAAACTTATGATCTGCTAGCCTCCTGGCTAGTACAGTGGTAGCGCGCTGGCCTTGCATTCCCTTGGTCGGCAGATCGAGTCCCCGCCCGGGCCCATGATGCTTAAGCTGTTTACTGGGGAGGAACTGCTGTGGTCGGGCACCACAGTGGTGCAGTGGTGGTCCACCATGGCTGTGAGGCATAGACCTCTAAACAAAACCTAGTAAACCTAGCAACATCAACAACACACAAAAAGAAAATAGATAAAAATTTTCTACCATAAATACGCTTTTCCACCATTCTTTTATACATTTCTTTTAATTATATAAATGAAAGTTGTTTGAAATGGTATGTAATCTAGACTGTCACAAGGGAATTAATGGCAACAGAGGAAGGCTTAAGGTTGCGTTTTCTTCTCACCACACTCACCCGAGGCATCTCTGCATCATCCCCCACAGTACTTGGATCCCCCCTCAGCGCCACACCCCCCTCCACGCCCTCCACACCTTGTTCTGGCCCCCTTACACAACCCACCCGGCCTCCGCAGTACATCACGGTAAGTTGATGATGGCTACAAGGTGCCGTCCTGCCCATGTTTTTGCATCGAGTACAGGAAAAGTTTCATTAACTGTTCCTGATTGGGTATATATATATATATATATATATATATATATATATATATATATATATATATATATATATATATATATATATATATATATTATGCAGCGTTGTTTTTGGGATTGCATTATTACAGATTCATTTTATTTCAATATATGTGTATTTCTTAATATTTGTTTAATTTGTGTAATGTTTGCCAAATTTCACATCTGAACTGGTATAAAAAATTACCACGTATATATGGAAAACTTTAATAGTTATAATATTTCACTGCAGAAAAGGTAATATTCGATGGTTTCCTGTGGTTGTGGTTTTAGTACAATGTTTTAACGGATAATGGCAGAAAGTTTATGAAGCATCGGTCAGTTCATCTTCCTTATGGTATCAGGTGAATATTTGTTATGTTGACGTAAAATATTAATTGCAGAGTTTTTATACATTAATAGTCTGCTGCTTTGAGTTACTGACCTGGATGGTGTGTGTTGGACAAAACTAATAGAAACTGAGCATCTATTGGTTATATGGAGCTTGTGTTTGAAGAGTCTGCTGAGGAGTGGCTTGTGGGTGTATGCAGATAATGGTTTAATATTATGTGGAAAAGGAATTAGTTTGTAAGAAGAGATTGTTAGGTTTTATTTTATTACTGTTGTGATGGAAACCTTAAGTGTTAACAAAATATGTAAAGGGGATTCCACTTTGTTTTTAATGAATAGTTTTATTTTCAGTCCACATTTGATCTGTAAGGTCATGTTGATCTTTCTTTCCTCTAACCATGTGACGAGTGTTTACAAGGGTGATTCAAGCATAGTGGTGGATATTTCAGAAATTGAACATAATTAGTAAAGTACATACAGGAAGTCTTCTTCATTTAGAATACTTCTTGAGTGATTTATAACAAGTCATTATAACATGTGGCATTTATTTTCATGCTTAATCAGACTGTCATACACTTTGGTAAGGACAAATGTTGATTTATTTCCTGCATTTGCAAACTGTTGAGGCAGTAGAAGCAGGCATTGCTCAGTAGCAAAACACATATTGATGTGATGGCATTCATTTACTTTTTTCCCTCACTTTAGAATGGACAGAATATTGGTGTATGTGTTTTCCTATTTCTTTATAAGTCATCAAGTTTCCAGTTTCATCCGTGCATCATAGTAATTAAGATTATTTGTTTTTGTGTATATGAGTAACTTACGATGTATAGCTGCTAGGGGTCTTTTATCCTTGGCTTTATAGTCCATCCCAGGTGTAGTAGAGGAACTTATGATGTGTTGTTGTAGGGATGTGTCATAGGCTTTTCTTCACAAGGTATCCTGTAGGAACTAGTGTTGAACAGCTGCTGGAGTAGCCTCAGCTTTCCCTTTCCAGTATTATCGTGTTTTGCCCATAACTATATGAGCTTCATAGCGTTGCAGTTATAATAGTTTTTATGTATTTTTGTCAGTGGCGAGTGGCTGCCAAGAAAATCTTTTTAGTTAGTGTATCTTTTGCCATCTTGTAGCCACTTCGAGACCTGTCCGTGGCAGCCGGCGAGGCATTGCGGCTGGAGTGCGTGGTGCAGGCCGACCCACCAGTGCAGGTTACATGGGCCAAGGGCGGGGATATTCTGCAGAACGGACCAGACTACCAGATAGTGTACAGAAACGGCGTCTGTAGACTCATCATTCCCCAAGTGTTCTCAGGTGCGGCTTGGCAGCGAACAACTCTATTTATTATATAACCCTTTAATGAGCAATCAGTTCAAAGACTTTTGATATCTAATGTTATGTAACCCAAAAGTATAGAAATAAGATATGTATGTAGTATTACCTACATGAAATTATAGTATGATTTTTATTGTATATCATCCAAATGAAACTTACTTAGTATTCTATCATGGAACATTCCACTTCTGAGATTCAAAAGTCTACTTAGAATATGAGAATAATCACCATAATATTGTAAGGATTTCTTTTCCTATTTGTTCTGTGCTTAACCATTTTGTTACTGCAGATGATGAAGGTGTCTACTCATGCACTGCTGTCAACCTGCTTGGGATGGACACGACCAGTGCCACTGTCTGCATCACAGGTGAGAAGAAGTAGCCTTCAAGACAGGTTGGGTCTGCTCAGCCATCTCCTTTCACAGACTCATTGGTGATGGTGGTAGTGGTGATGGTATTTTGTTGGAGTCTCTGTGGTCTCGTAGAAGGTACCTCTTTTGCCACCTTGCCTTGGCCGGGGCTCAGGTTTTGTACACTAAGCAGAATATGTGTAGATTACAATATACAACTTTCCCAGTAACTTGGTGCTAACGACTTTGTAAACAGTATTGTGCATTAGAAAAGATCTGTCCATGTGATTATCATTGAAAAGTGGCTGAGGTGATTCCTTATGTAGACTGAGGTACATAATAAAGTTGACTTGTATTGTAATTGTGATGCAATTTGTTTGGTAATATAGGTCACAGAATGAGGACTTAAAACTAGAATCTCTATTCCCAAAACACTGCCTCTTGCAAAGCTGACTTGTAAGTTCCTGTCTCTGTAGTGTTTTGTATCTAGTCAGTGCCGTTATCAGCTGAGAGTGATGTCTGTCTGTCTGTCTTACTCGTAGTGAAGCTCTTAGACATCACTGTTATCTTGTCCTGCCTAACTTGGATTGGAACTAGAAATACTACTGCATTATTGCCGTGTTTGAAACTTGAAAAGACTAATTCAGCCGTAGAGCTCCGAATTGAAGGGGAAAAAATGCAAGTAATTGTGAGCTGCTTCTGTGCTGTGAACATATCTCCGTTTTGTACATAAGTATATTTACTGCTGTGTCTTCCATGCCTGTCATACAAAGTGCCTTGAACACTGCCGATATGCTTGTACTGGGTGATCACTTGACATCCCTGAGGCAGTCCTACTTCTGCTTCGACCTCTCCTCCTCCATTGTCTATTTTTCTTACTTTAAATTAAGCTTCATACTGCCCTTGATGCATGTACGGCATTGTAGACTGACTGCAGACTTGCAATGTATGTTGACAATGTTCATTTACGGTCTCTCCTCACTTTCTCATCATTTGAAGCATTGGTCAATGTTTCCCTAAGTATGAAAGCACTCCTGCCAATACCTTGCGTCCGCTATTTCAAAGCAGACGTTTCCAGCATTTTAAGTTTTATGGATTGATAATTAATAAATTGTGCCGCATGTATGTGTAAAGTATCGCGCCAATGTTAAGTTTCTGCTGTACATATGCTATATTTTCAGTTCCTTCCCCACATAGTGATAAATAACCCTGGTGAAGAATGACTGTTTTGATCACAGGAATTAAGTGAACTTAGGGTACTAAGAGGAAAATTGAGTTGACATGATTTTGTAGTACAGTTCACATATCACTGTTTAAGAAGAATGACCTTTCTTCCTTTAGTCCCATAGCTGACCCATTGTCAACGTCACGACAAACCCAGTGTAGCCTCAAAGGTGTCACAAGATATACATTTAAGTATTGAAGATGATTTTATATATGAGAGAAATATTTTAACGAGTAAATGATTTAAAAATATTTGTGCAGTTTTTATCATGTTATTATGATAAATTTGAGTCAAGTTCTCGCTGTTTCTTGATCAATGGGAGAGCCGCCTCCTTGCTGTTGTTTTTAGCTGCTTAGGCGACTGTCTGGCCTCCTTTCCTGGTGGCTTGATCAAATAAAACTATTAAATTTTAGGACAATTTTCTTGTTCATTCCCATTATTGACCAGTCTTCAGCATCGTACCGGAAATGTTATACACTATACATCATGCAATATATTTATCTTTGAACCACATTTCATTGAACTGTGAATACTAATAATTACATTAACTCAAAACTCAACTTGATCCATTATTTCACTTCGATGAAGGGTCATGTTTGTGTCTTTGCTGCAGATGTCAATGACAACTTTATGATGATTCACTAATCCAATGGGTTTTACTTCCAATGTGTAAAAAGATTTTTGTACATAACAAATATGTGGAGTTTCGGATGATAATTTGGTACATAGAAATTATACATCCAGAGGCATAAAGACATATAATTTGGACCATTCATTAATGGTGAATGTACATATATAACATAACTAACTTCTCTCCCTGTGTTTTTTATGATAAGTAGAACCTGACTCATTAAATGATTGTTTAACAAGCTGAGTCATGGTGATTTATGTTAAGCAACACAACAAAACACTAACTCCCAAGGTTTTTACTTGTAACACTTTTCAGAAACCACAGATGAAAAAAAGTGGACTAAAGGTTCCACTGAGAATATAGTGATGCATAATGCAAAGAATGGAATATGAAACTCCATTGTCAAAAGGAGGTTAGAAGGTTACTGGCTCGACAAAATAAACATTTTGATATGGTTTGAAGGTGACTTGTTTATCTTTACTGTTAAGTCACAGCTCATACATGGCAGTTCATATGGAGCATCACATCACTCAGCTAATCATGCCAGGACTAAACCAGTAGTGTGATGCCAAACTGTTGAACACACATTTCTTAATTAAATGTTGAATTAAAAGCTCCAGTAATAATTCAATGACTCACATGAGTTCTTTTGTGCTCTCTGCATGAGTCAGGAGCAACACAGAACACCTACACACATCCTCAACAGGCTTAGCTTCCACCCATAAATGACAGCAGATCCAGTAACACTTATCTTTGTACCCAGCCGATGTACCCCTTAAAGTTGTGTAACTGAGTCAGGAGCAACACAGGATACCTACGCACACACATAAGAAAAACATTAATGCATAATGAAATTATAATATATAATGTCATATGCTGCTCTTTTTGACACCACTAAACATAAGCAAAACATGATACTGAATCGACATAGATAGCTGTAGACTGCAAACACAATCATGCTACATTTGCTAGCAATTGGAGCATAAAAGTGAATAATGAGATATCACATTCAGATCCCACAGCCCAACAAATAAGATTTTCCAAAGTTATAATGTCACTCTTCAAGCCAATGCCATCCTGAAACCTACGGGTACTTACTATTTGATGCA
>JAPQNM010000042.1:12271814-12281814 GCA_029783475.1 Metacarcinus magister
AGGCTGAGAGGAAGACTGAAAGAGAAGAAAGAAAGAAAGAAAGGTATTAAATATTGGTAGATAGTTGAAAGATAGAAGAAAGAGGAGACTGAAAGGAAGACTGAAAAGAAAGAATGAAGAAAAAGGCATTACATATTAGTAGATAATTGAAAAATAGAAGAAATAGGATTGCTGGGAGAGAGGGAGGCAGGGAGAGAGAGAGAGGTGAAACATGTAACTGATCAGCTGGCCTTCAAAAATAGCAGTGCTCCGTGGGCTTTCGTAAGTCCCAGCGATGCTTTACACAACACACGGGGCTGTATAGCGATGGGCGTCCCTTGAGGCGGTGAGGATGGGCACGTGTAGAAGAGGACGCTGGAGGGGAGGAAGGAGAGAGAGGGAGAGAAGGAAGGAGTGATAGGAAGGGATGGAAGGAGAGAGGGAGAGAAGAAAGGAGTAGGAGGGAGGGAAGGAAGGAGATAGAGGGAGGTAGAGAAGGAAGGAAAGAGAGAGAGGGAGGGAAGGAAAGAGAGAGGGAGGGAAGGAAGGAGATAGAGGGAGGGAAGGAAGGAGAGAGATGGAGGGAAATAAGGTACTACATGAATATTACCTTGATAACAAAAAAATAATCTGAACTAAGAAAGATAGTAATGATATCAATTCCTTATATTATCATCACCTTGAACCCTCGATAGATTATGAAAATTACCAGGTAGATATCATAAGGACGTGTATTTCACCTTTGTTCTTCCTCTAATTACAGATGAGAGGCGGGTAGGTAGGATGCATATAAGGATAAATCTCATAGTCTAATATCAACACCTTATTTCCTGCTTCTGTGTGTGGGGGAGGGGGAGAGGGGCTGAGTGCGTGCGTGTGTGTGTGTGTGTGTGTGTGTGTGTGTGTGTGTGTGTGTGGGTGGGTGTGTATGTAGATGGTGAGTGTTTGTGTGCAAGTGAGTGTTCTTAGAAGTTCTGATATTTTGAAGAGAGGAATTTTGGTTTTAGGTCATCTCAACATCCTCCTCCTCCTCCTCCTCCTCCTCCTCCTCCTCCTCCTCCTCTTCTTCCTCTTCCTCTTCCTCTTCCTCTTCCTCTTCCTCTTCCTCTTCCTCCTCCTCCTTCGGAAATGATGCATTACGATGTGGAAACCAAATTACTGACTGACAATTTATATTTCATGATTCAGTGTCATGAGAGAGAGAGAGAGAGAGAGAGAGAGAGAGAGAGAGAGAGAGAGAGAGAGAGAGAGAGAGAGAGAGAGAGAGAGAGAGAGAGAGAGAGAGAGAGAGAGAGAGAGAGAGTAAATAAATACAAACCATATCAAAATAGTAATGTAAATACACAAACAAGAAAAAAATGAGGGAGAAAATAACCCATGAAACAGGAGGAAAAACAAGATGAGCGAGGTGAGAAATGGAGGGAAGGAAGGAAGGAAAAACACGACGGGGAGGAAAGGTGATGATAATATAAGGAATTGATATCATTACTATCTTTCTTAGTTTAGATAAAAAATTTGTTATCGAGGAAATATTCATGTAGTGCCTTATTTCCCTCCATCTCTCTTCTTCCTTCCCTTCCTCTTACTCCTTCTTTCCATCTCTTTCCTTTCTTTCTTTCCTTCCTTCCCTTCCTCTCTCTCCTTCCTCCCCTCCAGCTTCCTCTTCGACACGTGCCCATCCTCACCGCCTCACAGGGACGCCCATCGCTATACAGCCCCGTGTGTTGTGTAAAGCATCGCTGGGACTTACGAAAGCCCACGGAGCACTGCTATTTTTGAAGGCCAGCTGATCAGTTATATGTTTCACCTCTCTCTCTCTCTCTCCCTGCCTTCCTCCCTCTCTCCCTCCCAGCAATCCTCTTCCTTCTATCTTTCAATTATCTACCAATATGTAACGCCTTTTTTTTCATTCTTTCTTTTCATCTTTCCTCCCAGTCTCGTCTTTCTTCTATCTTTCAACTATCTACCAATATCTAATGCATTTCTTTCTTTCTTTTCAGCCTTCCTCCAAATATCATTTTCCTTCTTTCTTTTAACTATCTACCAATATGTGTGTGTGTGTGTGGGAGGGGGGTATGTAGATGGTGTGTGTGTGTGTGTGTGTGTGTGTGTGTGTGTGTGTGTGTGTGTGTGTGTGTGTGTGTGTGTGTGTGTGTGTGGCTGGGTGTGTATGTAGATGGTGTGTGTGTGGGGGGGGGAGGGGTGTGTGTGTGTGTGGGTAGGTGTGTATGTAGATGGTGTGTGTGTGGGCGGGGGGGAGGGGTGTGTGTGTGTGTGTGGGTAGGTGTGTATGTAGATGGTGGGTGTTTGTGTGTGAGTGAGTGTTCTTAGAAGTTCTGAAGAGAGGAATTTTGGTCATCTCAACATCCTCCCCCTCCTCCTCCTCCTCCTCCTCCTCCTCCTCCTCCTCCTCCTCCTCCTCCTCCTCCTCCTCCTCCTCCTCCTCCTCCTCCTCCTCCTTCGGAAATGATGCGTTACGATGTGGAAACCAAATTACTGACTGACAATTTATATTTCATGATTCAGTGTCATGAGAGAGAGAGAGAGAGAGAGAGAGAGAGAGAGAGAGAGAGAGAGAGAGAGAGAGAGAGAGAGAGAGAGAGAGAGAGAGAGAGAGAGAGAGAGAGAGAGAGAGAGAGAGAGAGAGAGAGAGAGAGAGAGAGAGAGAGAGAACAACGAAAACTATCAAAATAGGAATATAAAAACACCAAGAAGAAAAAGGAGGGAAGAAATAACCCATAGAAACAGGAGGAAAAACAGTTGACGGAGGTGAGAAATGGAGGGAAGGAGGAAAAAAAAAACATGGCGGGGAGGAAAATGTGGAGGAGGGGAAAAAATACCTTGAGGGAGGGAGGAAGGGAGGAGGGAGGGAAGAGAGAGAGAGAGAGAGAATGAGGGTGCAGGTTGGTTTTGTCATAGTGAATCATGCTGTGTTATTTAGCTGGGTGGGTGGGAGGGAAAGGTGGGGAGGGAGTGAAGGGAAGGGTGGAAGGGTAGTAGGGAAGGGAAGGGTGGGTGTGAAGGGAAGGGAAAGGTGGAAGGGAAGGGAGGGAAGGGGTAGGAGGGGAAAGTCCTTCAGTACGATTCATTAGTGTTTAAGGAATGGCAAGATCCGTGCCCAGGTGTGACGCAATGAGACAGGTGAAAGGATGATTTAGTGACACCCAAAGCATGTGATAGAGAGAGAGAGAGAGAGAGAGAGAGAGAGAGAGAGAGAGAGAGAGAGAGAGAGAGAGAGAGAGAGAGAGAGAGAGAGAGAGAGAGAGAGAGAGAGAGAGAGAGAGAGAGGAAAAAAATCAGACAGACAAGCATACAGACAGACAAACAAACAGACAGACAGATAGACAAGTAGATAAACAAACAGAGACAATTATTTTATTTTTATTTTGTAGGAGGAAAGACAGATTGTTATTCGTTATAGGAATGAAACGATAGATTGGTATTATTGTTAGTATTATTATTATTGGCATTAGTATTAGTATTACCAACCTCTACTTTGATCAAGCTGAAGTACCTGTTGGTGTAATTTTTTCAGGTTGTTTGTCTCATCACTTCCTATTCTTTGACTGAGTGTATTTAGTTCCAAGTGGGATGCAGTGTTGATTCTCTTTTTTTTTCGTGGTTACTGTCTTTCTGAATTTTGTGACTGTATGCCTACCCCCGTCCTATGGCCTCGCTCGACAAGACTTACTGTTTATTCTTACTTCTCTGTCAATCTCATTAATGCAAGAGTTAATCAGTATCTTCATTTCATCTCCTTCACTAGCAGTTAAACTGTTCGCGTTCCTATGTTTCTCCACTGAAAATTCTCATCTATTTTCCGTTTGATGAAGTGAAGGAAGAAGGAAGACATTACTTTACCTTCCACTTTGTGCCTTCAAGAATTGCTCGAGGAATATTTACATCGGTACGCGTAAGGAACACGTCGGGTCGGCGGCGACATCGTGCCTGCTGATTGCAATAAGCTATAAAGGTGCCTGATGGGCGTGAGGTCACCGGGGTGGAGGGACGCCGGTGTTCTTGAAGGGGTGAGGCCGCCCCTGCAGCATGGCCTTGAAGGATCTTTTGCCTCAAGACATTTGCAGGACTGAAGGATACGCTTGTTTGGTGTCCTTTTCCTCTTGTTGTTTCCCTTGGTTGAGGTGAGTGGCGGTGGTCCTGCTGCTGGTGGTTGCGGCGCCCCCCGTGACGTCGTGTCTAAAAGTGGCACCGGGAAAGCCGAACGGCGCCGAGGAGAGCCGAGTGCCAGCCAAGCAGGGGGCCCGTAGGTTCTTCTCACCATTTCGCCCCGACGGCTTCGGAGGCGAGGGTGTGCTAAATGGGGCTTCCTGACTCACTGGCCGCAAGCATATTATAAACCTCCCGCTGTATTATGCTCGCAGCTCAGTAGTCAGTGGCGCTCAGCGAATATTCACGATCCGGTCTTGACTCTGCCGTGTGCTGTCCAGTCACCAGTGTTCGGTGCTATACCCCCGTGTGTCCCTTTGTGTTAATCTCCGACCACCACCGAAACAACCATGTCGCAGCAGCAGCAGCAACAGCAAGTGGTGAGGCAAAGCACCTCGATGCAACAGACCAGCAGCAATGTCGTCCAACAGCAGTCCAGGGTGCAGCAACAGAGTCAAATGCAGACCCGCACCGTTCGCCAAGGTAGGATACCCTCCATCCCTCACACATCCCGCCGGCGGTCATGTTCAGAGGCTGCAGAAGAAGGCGCTGTGCTGGGGTTTCATAGGGGCAGGGTTTCAGGCGGTGCTGGGCGGAGAAGGGCGCCGACCAGTGTACAGAAAGGGTGAGGGGACCGAGGAAGATGGAGGAAGGAGATGAAGAAAGTTACAGTCTTGTCCCTCGTGTCCTTAACTGCTGTGAAGGGAATGTTAATCATCATTAAGGCTTTAAAAAACACCCTTTCCTTCCCATCCTCCTTCCTCTTCAGCCCGGCAGCCCTCCACCCCCCTGCCGCCCCGCCCCCACCGGCACGTGCCCAAAATACCCCGGCCGCTCTCACGGCAGCCCGCACCCAGCTTGCCTGTATCGGGTGTCGCCTTGACGCTAAAGGAAGCAATGATGGGAATTAAACATTAGACGATCGTGTAGGATGAACGTGTGTGTGTGTGTGTGTGTGTGTGTGTGTGTGTGTGTGTGTGTGTGTGTGTGTGTGTGTTTGCATAGGATTCTTAGGCCTGATTTGCTACTTGTTTTGCAAAAGAGAGAAAAAATAAAATAAGAAAGTGAAATAACGACATAAAACGATAATTAAGTCCCTCCTTCCTGCTTCTCTCTTGTTTCATGGTTGTAAAAGTTTTAAGGGGAAGGGTGTCCCAGCCCTCCGCCCCTGTCTCCATTTAGTCTCCTTTCTAGACACGCGAGGATTATAGGCATGAATAATTACTATCTCTTTCTCTTTCTCTCTCTCTCTCTCTCTCTCTCTCTCTCTCTCTCTCTCTCTCTCTCTCTCTCTCTCTCTCTCTCTCTCTCTCTCTCTCTCTCGGCCGCTCTAATCCTCTAATTTCTTTCCTAATATCTTCATAATCTCCTTTATTGTTTGTTCTTACTTACATGTTACTCTATTTGTCTTTTTTGTGTGTTTTCATCTTCTTTCCTTCCATCTTTTTCTCTCCTCTCCTCTATCCCTCATTCTTTTCCATTATTTCCTTCTTTCTCTCTTCTCTCCTCTTAATTTGTTTATTCTACTCGTGAAAGAAGAGAGAGAGAGAGAGAATGAGGAACAAAAACTCATGAATGAACCTTCCGTAATGAGTGGAAGAAGGGGAATGAGGGATGAAGAAGAGACTGAATGTGAGGGAAAGACGGGATGACCTTGGAATGAATGAGGAGAATGAGGGAGAATGACAAGGGGAATGAATGGTCAAGTGGTGGTAGTAGTGTGAAAGAATGTATAAACAGAATGAATGAGGGTGCGTGAGTGTGCATCTTCCTGCTGTACATTCCTCTTTCTCTCTTTCTATTTTTTCCCTCAACCCATTTTTCCCCTCTCTATTCCTCTGCTCTTCATCTCTTCTTCTGATCCTTTTTTTCCTCTCATATCACCGTCTTTTACATCACTTTATATCTTATCTCCTTTCTCCGTCCCTTCTCTTTTTACTTCCTTCTTTCCCCCCTTCCTCCTCCATTACTTGTCCCCATCCCTTACACTTCTTTCCTCCTTCCTCCTCTGATTCTCGTCCCCTTCCTCGCACTGTATTAGGTCAGAGGTTCTTTTACTGGTCTCCAAGCATCGTCAGGAGCACTCAAAGGGATTTTTAGTGTTAGGTTATCATCATTATTATTACCATTATTATTAAGGTATAAAGTGATGCCAGAATCGATACTTTATATAAACTTTACTGTCACGCGGGTGTGTTCGGCGTCACGAGGCCTGATTATTATATGTGATTAAATTAGATTAGTTCGAATTCATGCCGATAGAGGGTGCTGTTACCTATTTTAGTTCCACTTATCACATGTAGATGGCAGGAACGTTTCTCTTATGTTTAATAGCTAAGCCGTGAGTTTCTTGTCATTATACATCATCTCAGAAAAGTAATTATCATGTTATTTGAGATCATTACACCACGACAGCTTTAGTGATAGCCAGGTAAACAATGGTAATATGAAGAGTAATGTAAGCCATCGGTCATTCAAAGTGTGTGTGAGTACAGTACACACTCACCACGCGTTAGGGAATCAATGGTGTGTGTATGAGTGTGAGGATGTGAGGATATAGAGAGGTTTGTGAGGCACTGTGTATCTTGGTGTTTGATTGTCTATAATTTCTTCTTTTTTTATCTCCTCTGTTCACTTCTTTTGATGTGCTTATTTGAATTATTTTGTTTATTGTATATTTATTGTGAAGGGAGTGGTGAATTATTATTACTTGCTTACATTGAGGTCTCGGATGTTGTTGGTTGGTTTGTTTGTCTTTCTCTTGATGTTTGTGTTGTTGTTGTTGTCGCTGTTCTTGTTTATTTCGTTTTAATGTCGTTAAGTTTAATCAAATGACGTACACTCCTGTAGACCGATAATTAAAATGTTTTTGTACGTATTATTATTATTATTATTATTATTATTATTATTATTATTATTATTATTATTATTATTATTATACTATCATCATTATCATCATCATCATTATCGGCAATTCACACCAACAAGACCCATTCCAATCAGCTTATCGGGCATGGTAAAGCTAGCTGGGCCGATAGAGAGACGAGGGGAGATTTTTAGGGTGTGGTGTGGTTTGGAGACACGATCTGTGGTGAATAAGATTGTGGTGGTGGTATTTTGGTTGTTTTGGTGGCCAGTGTGGGTTGTTTAGGTTAGTCTCACCTCTCTTGCTCTCACTCTTTCTTTCTCTTTCTCATTTATTTCATTCTGTTTCTATTCTATTCATTCTATTTCACCTACATAATTTTCTTCATATTATTCAAAGAAGCATGAAAAATATTAATAGTTATACTGAAAGAAAGATTTGTATAGGAGGAAATGGTGAAGCTGAAGTGAGGAGGAGGAGGAGGAAGAAGAGGAGGAGGAGGAAGAGGAGGAGGAGGAGGAAAAGGAGGAGGAAGAGGAGGAGGAGGACATGCCCCACGCGATGAGGAAGCGTTGGGGTTGAAGGGAAAGGGTCAAAATAACCTGTGGGTGTTTAGCTTCGTGGGTGAGGGGAAGGGAGGGAGCGAAGGGGAGACTGAAGGAAGGAAGGAAGGAAGAAGGGAAGGAAAGGGAATGAGGAGAGGGAAAAAACTATGACAGGGCAAAAAATCATCAGGAAGGGAGAGATTGTCACGAGAGAGAGAGAGAGAGAGAGAGAGAGAGAGAGAGAGAGAGAGAGAGAGAGAGAGAGAGAGAGAGAGAGAGAGAGAGAGAGAGAGAGAGAGGGAGAGAGGAGAGCCGGAGAGCTAAGTCGCCAGGGACCTCCAAATAGATACAGGTGTGTGGGATGCCAGCTGTCTAGTGTCCCTGTGTGTGTGTGTGTGTGTGTGTGTGTGTGTGTGTGTGTGTGTGTGTGTGTGTGTGTGTGTGTGTGTGTGTGTGTACGGATTTCCTATGTGCGTCATTAAAGTTTTTTTGTTGAGTTTTTTTTTCTTATTTTTTTTTTTATGTACGTAAATATATATGTAAGCGATCTTGTTGTGTACGTAAGTGAATGGAGCTGTTGTGTATGTACGTGTGTATGTAAAAGAGAGAGAGAGAGAGAGAGAGAGAGAGAGAGAGAGAGAGAGAGAGAGAGAGAGAGAGAGAGAGAGAGAGAGAGAGAGAGAGAGAGAGAGAGAAAGATAATAAAAAAAGTAACTGAAATAATTAAAGAAATCATTCACTCAAATATCAAAAATAAAAGAAAATGTAAATAATCGAGCAAGTTAAAATAAAGTTAAACTAAAATAAAAGAAGAAAGAGTAAAAGAAAACGAACAAAAACGCATCGCCTCTCACAATAACCATTCAATTCACTTCAATTACCTTCAAGAGAGAGAGAGAGAGAGAGAGAGAGAGAGAGAGAGAGAGAGAGAGAGAGAGAGAGAGAGAGTACATGAAAGAGAAATAGAAACATGAAACCAGAATGAAAAAAAAAGTGTGCTCGCCAAAGATGAGGGGAAGGGGAAGAGTGAGGAGGGGAAGGGGGAAGGGGAAGAGTGAGGGGAGGAGGGGAAGGGGAAGAGATGAGAGGAGAAGAGAGAGGGGGGGAGATGACGGAGATGAGGAAGGAATAGTCTTGACCCTGAGCCAGTACTATGAGGAATGCCTGTCACTCACTCACTCTCTCACTCTCTCTTTCTCTCTACCACCACCACCACCACCACCACCTCATTTCAGTCAGCATCAGATAGAACTATATATATATTTTTTCCTGAGTATCTATCTTTAAAAATAACATTAGTAAGAATATATGTAAATTGAAAAAAAATGTGTAATAGTTTTAAAAGTATACTTGAATTGCTAAAAGGAAGAGGAGGAGGAGAAGGGGAAGGAAGAGGAAGAGGAGAAGGAGGGGAAGGAAGTAATAGAGAAGACGACCCGTAATAGTAAATCGTGTGTGTGTGTGTGTGTGTGTGTGTGTGTGTGTGTGTGTGT
This sequence comes from Metacarcinus magister, assembly GCA_029783475.1. Taxonomy (NCBI): domain Eukaryota; kingdom Metazoa; phylum Arthropoda; class Malacostraca; order Decapoda; family Cancridae; genus Metacarcinus; species Metacarcinus magister. The sequence goes on from JAPQNM010000042.1 coordinate 12,280,865, forward strand.
GTGTGTGTGTGTGTGTGTGTGTGTGTGTGTGTGTGTGTGTGTGTGTGTGTCCGCGTCTCAGGTGTCAGCCAGGTACACCGGACACCAGAGAGCACAGCTGAGCCCCTATTACGCACAAAACTGTCAGCCACAAGACCCCCCCTCACCCTCCTCCCCTCACCCTCCTCCCCTCACCCTCTCCCCCCCTCACCCTCTCCCCCTCACCCTCTCCCCCTCACCCTCTTCCCCTCTCCTGTACTTCTCTCTTCTACCTTCATTTCCCACTATTTACCATTCTTTTTTTCCTATTTTCCCTCATTACCAGAGAGAGAGAGAGAGAGAGAGAGAGAGAGAGAGAGAGAGAGAGAGAGAGAGAGAGAGAGAGAGAGAGAAAGATATGCTGTAATGTGAAATGTGTTATCTCTGCAGTGTTACCAGTTCATAGATATCATACTACTATATACCAGTGTTACCAAGCAGAGTTGTGGTCACTGATATACATAGATGTGACCTGTTGGTGACATGTATGTAGAGACACGGAACTGGATACAAATTTGACCTCTAACTGTGCGAACATTGAGAGGTGAAAGAGGGTAGGGGAGTGAAGAGAGGGGAAGGTGAGGAGAGGGGAAGTAGGGGGAGTGGAGGGGCGTTATGGTCATTGGAGACGAGAGAGAGAGAGAGAGAGAGAGAGAGAGAGAGAGAGAGAGAGAGAGAGAGAGAGAGAGAGAGAGAGAGAGAGAGAGAGAGAGAGAGAGAGAGAGAGAGAGGACCATATATAGTTTTCATGGTATGGGTAATTCTGATGGTAATAGTGGTGTTGGTGATGATAGTGGTGCTGAAGAGGATGATAATGGTGGTGGATGGTGGTGGTGGTTGTTGTCGTGGTGGTGGTGGTTGTGGTGTTGAACGGAAGTGGTCAGACAGAACAATGGACAATTATTATACCAGAGACAACCACAACCTCAGGA
>JAPQNM010000042.1:12286814-12464314 GCA_029783475.1 Metacarcinus magister
TCACACCAGCACACCACCACCACCGTCACACACTGTCACATTCCTACACCACAACACATTAACACCAGACACCCAACCACATCACCACTTAGCACTTCGCCACACTAACACTTAACTACACCATCTCACCAGCCCTCTCACACTAACACCACACTAAGTAACACACTCCTCCGCTACCACTCACTTGCACCTCACACTTGCAACACATTCTCAAGGCTGCAACACACGCTAAGCAGCCCCACACCTAAGGGTCTGAGCGCTGAGCCTGCTGTCCTGCTGAAGAAGGACTGTCTTGCATTGCCTGTCTTTATATCTACCTTTACGTCTGCTTTTTATCTGCCTGTCTGTCGTTCTGTCTACATCTGTCTGCCTGCCTCCTTTCACAAACGTTGCGTCTTGGCTGTTGAGGCTTTATATTTTATGCTGTTGAAGTTCTCTATGTTTTATCTGACGAAGGCGCTGAAGGGAGACTTAAACGCTACTCTCCCTTCTTCAGGCAGTCATGGTGATGCTTTAAGACACTGGGTTATGGGATATTTTCTGATACATAGAGGTTGTGTGTGTATATTTTCCTGACGTAGGCGCTGAAGGGGATCTGGGAAGCTTTATGGAGGTCCTTGTATCGTTGTGTTTGAGGGAAGGTCTTTGTCTATCTTTCCTCTGGGCTGACGGAGGGCTGACGAGGTGGTCTTGGGTGGAGGATTGAGGAAGACTGAAAACCATGTCCTCGCTTTACATATAGGATCCAATACCCTTCACGTCTCTATACACGCAGCCTCCCGCCCTTCCTACGCCACCATTCCTTCTTCCCGTACCATCTACACGACCTTCTGCCTTTTGTCCCCTGTTACTCAGCCTTATGCAATGTCTTCTCGTCCCTTCTGCTCCGTGCACTTAACTTTCCTATTTTCCCGCCTCGCACAGAAGCCTTCGTTGTCCGTTACTCTAAATTAAACCTGACAGCAGTAAACAGTTATTTTTTTTTTATCAAAGCAAAGACGCGACAGTTCTCTTCTTTCTTCCTCTGCGTGCTTGTGTGAGTGAGAGTGAGAAGAAAAAAGTGTAATCTAACGTGACTATCGGCCTTAGTAATGCCCTACACAGCACATTCTCTTTTTTTTTTTACACATTTCTTACACAACACATTCCTGGGGTTTTCAAGTTTTCAGTGTGTATGTGTGAATTAAAATTGATGTGAATGGAGAGTTTCTTTACTTTTTTTTTACTCCTATATAGTTTTAAAGCACATTTTCCTTCACACTTTCTTGCATTTTCATAGTTTGGTACAATTTTTTTCATTAATGTTTCTCGTAAAGTATTAATTTTGGGAGAATTGTGGAAGTTTTTTTCTTCTTTTAGTGCTAGGATGAACGCGACATTTTTTTCCTCTATTATTGAAAGATTTAAAAGTGGATTATGATTATTGGATGCAGTTTTCTTTTCCGGGATGAAGAGGGAGAGAGAGAGAGAGAGAGAGAGAGAGAGAGAGAGAGAGAGAGAGAGAGAGAGAGAGAGAGAGAGAGAGAGAGAGAGAGAGAGAGAGAGAGAGAGAGAGAGAGAGAGAGAGAGAGATGATAATTAGAGTCTTTGGAAACTTGACCAACTAACTTACAAGGACGTAGAGACCCATGGGTGTTGGGGGGGGAGAGAGGGGGAGGGCGTGATCTACTGTGGGGAGGAGAGGAAAATTGTGACCTCTCTCTCTCTCTCTCTCTCTCTCTCTCTCTCTCTCTCTCTCTCTCTCTCTCTCTCTCTCTCTCTCTCTCTCTCTCTCTCTCTCTCTCTCTCTCTCTCGGTATGATTATATTTCTTTATATATAATTTGTAAGATGAAATAAACTTTTCTCATCACTATTGTTATTATTATTATTATTATTATTATTATTATTATTATTATTATTATTATCATTATTATTATTATTATTATTTTGATTACCAGCTCGATATACGTGTGTGTGTGTGTGTGTGTGTGTGTGTGTGTGTGTGTGTGTGTGTGTGTGTGTGTGTGTGTGTGTGTACGTGCCTGCTTGCTTGCCTGGAGCCGGGCGTGCATTCCCTTGCCTTACTGGGGCCTCCTGGCAGCTCAGACCTAAATCGGGCAGGGTGGGGGGCAGGGGAGGGCATGAAGAGAAGCAAGGAAGTAAGAGAGAGAGAGAGAGAGAGAGAGAGAGAGAGAGAGAGAGAGAGAGAGAGAGAGAGAGAGAGAGAGAGAGAGAGAGAGAGAGAGGAGAGAGAGAGAGAGAGAGAGAGAGAGAGAGAGAGAGAGAGAGAGAAGAGAAGAGAAGCAGGGTAAAAGCAGTGATGGTATGATACAGGGTAAGAAAGGCAAAGGTACTAGTAATAGGGTATTGGCACGTAGGGAGAAAGTTGGGCATAAAAGAGGAAGAAATGGGTGAAAGTAGGTCAGTAGGGCGAGAAAAATAATAGAAGATAAGAGTAAAATTAACATGTAAGGGTACGAATAGATAAAGCTAAAATAATGGTTGTAGTATGCTCGTGAATGGAGGTTAAAAGGAACATAAATGAGAATAGGGAGAGAGGAGAAAGGTAAACAGCGAAGGAGAAAGAGTAAGGTAGAAGAGAGTGAGGAAGAGCAGAGGAGAGAGGAGGAAGGAAAAGAAGGGAAGGTTTAAGTGTGGAGTGGCTACGTCAACCATGTATAAATGTTGTTAACTCTTTAGAGATAGAGTAAAAAAAAAGATGAGACGCCACTCTTTACAAAGGGAGATCAAAAGGAAAAGAAAACAATGTTGTAGGGTGACAAATCAAATCTTATACCCATTTTCTACGGGTACCCGACGTGACCAGCCCCGTTTTTTATTGTGTATTTTAAGGGTGTCTCGTGCATTTGGGTCACAGCCATAAACAGCGAATTTCAAGGGAGCGACGCAAAAGGCTGCTGGAGAGTGAGCCAAGGGAAGGAGAGGAATTCTGGCCAGCAGAGAGGCAGACCCACAAGCTTTTAATAAGTGTGACGAATTTATTTTATACTCTTTTTTCATATTTTGTTGATTTTTTATATATTTATGAGATGATGCGCTGAAAAAAAATCATATAGTGGGTGAAAAAAAATCGTGTGTGTGTGTGTGTGTGTGTGTGTGTGTGTGTGTGTGTGTGTGTGTGTGTGTGTGTGTGTGGTGTGTGTGTGTGTGTGTGTGTGTGTGTGTGTGTGTGTGTGTGTGTGTGTGTGTGTGTGTGAAATTAGTCAAGGAGGTAGTGATCGTGTGGCTATTTATGCTTCACCATTTTCGTCTGCCTTTTTCTTCCTCCTCCTGCTCCTCTTCTTCCTCCTCCTCCTCCTCCTCCTCCTCCTCCTCCTCCTCCTCCTCCTCCTCCTCCTCCTCCTCTTCCTCCTCCTCCTCCTCCTCCTCCTGGCTTAATTTTTATGGTTTTATTCACTTCCTTTTCTCAGATATATTTAATATTCTATTTATTTCCTTTTTCCTGCTCATTTCTTTGCTCTGTGCTTCCTCCTCCTCCTCCTCCTCCTCCTCCTCCTCCTCCTCCTCCTCCTCCTTGTCGTCGTCGTCCTCCTCTTCTTTCTGCCGATGACTCACAGTCCTCCACGTCCTGCCCAGATGGCACTGTTGACACACCGTCGTGGCACTCTGACCAGCGCGAGGCAACACCTGATTTCCTTCAACGTGCCAGACCTTATCCTCCTCCTCCTCCTTCTCGTTCTTTCTACCATCTAAGGCTGACAGGGATTTCCTCCTCCTCCTCCTCCTCCTCCTCCTCCTCCTCCTCCTCCTCCTCCTCCTCCTCCTCCTCCCATGGACCATCTATTACTAACTCCTGATTCTTTCCTTATACATTTCTGAGTTAGATGACGCAAAGTTTTATTCAATTTGATAACTTAAGAAGCAAGGCCATATTAGGTTAATGTCAGAATGGATTGACGAGAGCACGATGGAGGCTTGGCAGGGTATGGGAGGGAAACATGGAGGGTAAGGCAGGGTAGGGGAGGGAAACTTGAAGGGTAAGGCAGGGCATGGGAGGGAAACATGGAGGGTAAGGCAGGTTAGGGGAGGGAAACATGGAGGGCAAGGCAGCAGGGTAAGGCTTTGATAGGACAGTGCAGGGGAGGGATGGGATTGAGTAAGCCAAAATCATATGAAAATTAAACCAGGTGGAGTAAGGCTGTTGCTGGGTGGGACAAAGAAAGGATGAGGATGAGGACAGGACATGGGAGGGTATGAGGGAGAAGGAAAGCATGAGGTAACAGTATAAATAAGATTACATAGGAAGAACAGATGAGGTTGGGAGTCTATACCAGTGATCAACAGTAGTAGAAATGAAGAATGACTTTACTTATATATATGCTACATCTCGGACTTTTTATCTTCATGGCGTTTCCTCTTGTTACTGTCGAGTGATGTATCTGAAGCAAGAGATAAGGACATGGTTAGGGTACAGGAGGACATGGTCAGGGGTGTCAAGGCTAAGCTGACAGTGAGCTATGTAATACTGATAAGACATGGTAGTTAAAGAGGTGATATGCGGCTATGAATAGTGCATTACACAACCATGACGGGAGAGAGAGAGAGAGAGAGAGAGAGAGAGAGAGAGAGAGAGAGAGAGAGAGAGAGAGAGAGAGAGAGAGAGAGAGAGAGAGAGAGAGTTTTTTTATTGAATTGGTTGTGGTGTGGTGGAGGAATGTGGTGGAGATTCGGCCTTAACATTCCTGGCACCTTTCCCGAACTGCTGCTTCCTCCTCCTCCTCCTCCTTCTCCTCCTCCTCCTCCTCCTCCTCCTCTCCTCCTCCTCCTCCTCCTCCTCCTCCTCCTCCTCCTCCTCCTCCTCCTCCTCCTCCTCCAAGGGAAAAGGCCGGTGTAGGTATCGTAGCGTAAAAATAACTGGTTTGAGAGAGGGAGGAAGAGTGAGGGAAGCGTGCATGCTTATACAAGTATGTGAGTGGTGTTATGTAATTGATGATGATGATGATGATGATGGTAATAATAATAATAATAATAATAATAATAATAATGACGGTTTTGATAGCTTTATATCATTAATTTTTCTTTTTTCTCTCTTTCTCTCTCGCAATGTCACCTTTCATACCTTAAAAGAAAAAATGATAGTCTCGATTATTATATTGGTCTCCTTATTGTAGTTATTCTCTTTATTTTCCTTTCTTTTCCATGTTTACGTAAAAGAGAGGGAAGAGAAGGAAGGAATGAATATGAAGGGTGTGCTGAGAGGAGAGAGAGAAAAAAAGAAAGCGAGAGAAAAAAAGAAAGAGAGAAAGGGGGCGTGGGTGGAGAAGAAGAGAGGGAGAGAGGTGACGTAGTGTGTGGAGGGAATAGGAGGGGCGGTGGAGTAGAGTAGGTGTGGTAGGATGGGGAGTGAAGGGAGGGAGATAAGAAGGGAGGGAGGAAGGGAGGGAGGGAGAGAGGGAGGAGGGAGGGAGGGAGAGAGAAATGAATGCTATTGCTACCTTGTGGATAGATACATTAAAAGAATCCAGAAAATATTATTATCTCCTCTCGTGTTTTCTTTAGTAATTCCAGAGAAAAAGAAAAAAATAGATGACTATTTCTTGCATTTTTTTTTTAAAGAAATCGTACTTTTACTATTTTGTATTCTTCAAAATATACAATAAAATTATATCCACTTACAAGTAGACATATATTACTTTAAGATTCATATTATTCTAACAATATTCATGTTTTACTAGATATTTTATAGTAATGCAGGAATAAAATAATCTTGTCTTTTTTTCAATGAATGCTAATTGTATTTTCTTCTTTTTTCTTTACAGTCCAGCAGGGCGTTCAGAGGGTCCAGGGTCCTACACAGATGATCCCGTAAGTAGTAGTAGTAGTAGTAGTAGTAGTAGTAGGAAGAGGAGGAGGAGGAGGAGGAGGAGAAGGAGAAGGAGAAGGAGAAGGAGAAGGAGAAGTTTCAATTTTTAATCTTTACATCTTGATATCTCTCCTCCACATCTTCCATATTCCTTTGCATCTTTTTGTATTCCTTTATATTCCTTTGTATTATCTCTCCACTTTCTTACTTTACCTCCACACACCTTATCTTCCCTCCATTCCCAAGACATTCCTTCCACATCTTTGTCTTTCATCTCCTCCACTCATCCTTACTGCATCTTGTCTCCCCTTCCTCTCTCCTTTCCCTTCCCTTTCCCTCCCCTTTCCCTCCCTTTCCCCTTCCCTATCAATACACACTCACCACGTGGTCTCCTTCGGTCCCTCCTTCTTCCCCTCTTTGTACTTCCTCTCAACATTCCTCACTCTCCCCTCACTCAGTTTGTTGCAATCACCTCTCTTCCCCTCTCTCTTATTTGTCAGTTATCTCTTCCCTCCCCACTTTTATCTCTTACCTCTTTCTTTCTCTTTCTTCCTCACCCCCACTTCTTCTTTCATCTTCCACTCACTTCCTCTCTTCCTATACTAATTTTTTCTTATTTCTTTCTTTCCTTCACTTCCTTCCTTCTCTCTCCTATCTCTCCTTCCACAAAATCCTCCACACCTAATCTATTTCTTCTCCCTCATGACATGGATAGATTTTCCTCATCTTCCCCTCTACTTTCCTTTAATCCATCTCCTTCACCTGAAAGTTTCCTCCCTTTACTTTCCCTCTCTTTCCTCCCTCCAACGCGTCTCTCTCTCTCTCCCTCCTCTCCCCTTCTTTCCTCCTCCCTTTTGACCTATTCTCCCTCAGTCATCGCCACATCTTCTCTCCTCCCTCCACCCCGTTTCTCCCTACACCACCTCTTTTCCTCCTTTCCCCCTCATTCCTTCCCCTCCCCCCTCCCCCCTCCCCCCTCCCCACCCTCCTCACCCTACCCTCCCCTCCTCCCCACCCTCCCCACCCTACCCTCCCCCAGCACCCCACAAAAAAGTCTGGGGGGTTGCTGGCCTGGGGAGTAATTATAGAACAGCCTTTGGGGGCGAGAGAGACATAGTGTGCCGCTCTGTATCTCTTATTTTTACCCCTTACATCGTAGAGAGAGAGAGAGAGAGAGAGAGAGAGAGAGAGAGAGAGAGAGAGAGAGAGAGAGAGAGAGAGAGAGAGAGAGAGAGAGAGAGAGAGAGAGAGAGAGAGAGAGAGAGAGAGAGAGAGAGAGAGAGAGTAAAGGTAAATATGACTCATAACTCATATATGACTCACCTTCGTTTATAGTCATTTCTCTCTTTTTTTTTTGTATACCATCCGTGTCCTTTCTATTTTTTTTCTCTCTCTCTCTCTCTCTCTCTCTCTCTCTCTCTCTCTCTCTCTCTCTCTCTCTCTCTCTCTCTCTCTCTCTCTCTCTCTCTCTCTCTCTCTCTCTCTCTCTCTCTCTCTCTCTCTCTCTCTCTCTCTCTCTCTCTCTCCATCTTAATATTTCTTTTAGTTTTCGCCTTTCCTTTCCCTCTTTCTCTTTTTTCTTTTTTTCCTCTCGCTCTCTCTTCTCTTCTCTTCTCTTCTCTTCTCCTCTCTTCTCCTCTCTTCTCCTCTCTCCTCTCCTCTCCTCTCCTCTCTTCTCCTCTCTTCTTCTCTCTTCTCTCCTCTCCTCGCCTCCCAGCTGGTTACTCTGAGCCATATATGAGTCGGGGGCAATAATGTGTTAAACTCCACTCTTCACCTCGACGCTGAGCCAAAAGTGTGGGCGGAGAGGGATGCCCAGCCACCCCTACCACCCCCATCACCCCCACCAAACCCCACCATCAACCCCAACACCCACCCCCACCACTGCAGGCAAACCCATGCTTCCTCACCCTCATTATTTTCCTTTTCTATTCTCATCCTCCACAGTTTCTCTACCTCACTACCAGACGCTGCGCCCCATCCCACCTCATCCCTTGCCCCTCTCCTCACCACCTCATCCCTCACGTCACCATTCCTTACACATCCCCAGCATCCCTTTCATCTCTCCACCCAAAGACTCGATCATACACCCCTCTCTCTCTCTCTGCTTCCCTCTCTCTCTGCCTCCCTCTCTCTCTGCCTCCCTCTCTCTCTGTCTCCCTCTCCCTCTCTCTTGCTTTCTCTGTCCACTTCATCTATTTCCTAACCCACATCTAACCCCTCCCACTCCCCCTCCCTCCCCACCCTACCCTCTGTCTCCCCCCTTCCCCCAGCCCACCCCGACAAGCAAGCATTCTCCACCTGCCCACGTCCTTTGCACTGAATTATTTCCGTAACTCCGTCGCCATGCTGACGTGTGTGTGTGTGTGTGTGTGTGTGTGTGTGTGTGTGTGTTAGTTTTCATACACACACATACATATACATACATCACTGCTGTCATGATCACGCCCTCCCCCCTACCCCGCCCCTAGAAATTACTCCTCTGATACACTATTAATTAAGATGATACACCTGGCAAGGCTGAAGGGGGACAGGTGAAGGATGTGACTAGGTGCGAGGAGGGAGGTGGAGGTGAAATGAGGAACAGGTGAAAATGGAGGGGAATGGATAGCTGAGATTACCTGTGTTGTGCCAGAAGAGAGAGAGAGAGAGAGAGAGAGAGAGAGAGAGAGAGAGAGAGAGAGAGAGAGAGAGAGAGAGAGAGAGAGAGAGAGAGAGAGAGAGAGAGAGAGAGAGAGAGAGAGAGAGAGAGAGAGAGAGAGAGAGTACAGATTAAGATTGCAACATGTGTATTGCAAGACGGCCATGTAAAGGAACGTAAAGGGATGTTATGTGCATGGTTGTCATACCTATTGATGGTGATAGTGATGATGAGGATAGTAATAGTAATAGTAATAGTAATGGTGGTGGCGATGGTGGTGGTGATGGTGGTGGTGGTGGTGGTGATGGCTCCCTCGGGTGCCACAGACGCCCACGTGTTGGCACTCTGGCGGCGCCAGGTGTGTTGAGCTGCCGTAAGGTCTTGCCACACGCCCACACACGCCTTAATGCCCCCCCGCCCCCCCATTATGACGTGATCATCTCATGTCCATCCTACATACTAGCTTCTTTGTCTGTCTGTCTGTGCCTGTCTTTTTCTATTTTTTCTTTCTCTCTTTCATATATTGTTTCAGATATTTCCTGTTTGTCTATACATCTTTTTTTTCAGTTTCAGTTCCTTTGGTTCTATATGCCTGATTTTTTTATTATCTAGATATATCTGTTTGTCTGCATTCATTTACATATTCGTTACCTGTCTGTCTACCGTCCTGTCACCCGTCCACTTTGCACTCAATGTTGACTGTCCATTACATTATTCATTTGCGTATAGGCTGTCCACTTACCTTTTAAAATTATTTTCCACTTTTTTGAATCAGCTATTTTTCTTCCTCTCATGTATATTTCAATTGTTTAACTGTCGCTCACTCTTAGATATCGCCATACACTTATTTATTCCTCGGATGTTAGTTGAATGTGGTGTACCGAACCCGTAGAGTTTTTAAAAACATTTTAACTCGGTGGGATGTACTCGTGTATGTGTCTCAGTGCTATCACCTACTATTAGTATTTTGGTGTTTATTGTGGCATAGTCCAACAAATTCCCAATAACACCGAGACTGTAGGCTAATATTTGTCTCAGTCTGTATATCCAAACTTTTCAAGTGCTACTGAGGCCATGCAAGTGATCAGAGGTGGTGATCAAAACCCTCAATGGTATTGTTTTTTCCCCTTGCAGGATGGGCCTACCGCCAGGTGCGTCACCACCTGTGTTCGCTCAGATCTTCCAGAATGCCCGTTTTGCCCAGGGTGGTGACGCCCTTTTTGAAGGGAGGATCACAGGCAACCCCAAACCAACAGTTTCTTGGACCCGCAAGGGAGCGAAACTCGTCTATGGATCAAAATACCAGGTAAGGAGGTTACTGCAATGATAAGATTGTGAACACCTGTAGTCATTCTGCCAGGCCTAATGGATCTCTAATGACTTGTCTGTCAACAGGTGACCCATGACGAAACGACAGGTGCAGTCACACTTTTGATCACTGCCATCGGTCCTGGTGATGAGGGAGAGTACACATGTACAGCGGCCAACCAGTATGGTGAGGCCATCTGTACTGTGTACATCCAGCCGGAAGGTAAGCATTGTCCAGCACCCCCCCTTTTTTTTTTACCATCCATATTTGGTGAATCCCTTCAGCTAGCCTCACCTTGGCTGCCTCTCTACCTTGCCTCACCCTACCCTGCCCTTCACATCCTAAAACATACAAAAAAAAACCCTCATATAAAATCTTGTTGTTCTGTTATTAAATAATGTCATTAAAACACATTTTCTTTCAATGTTAAGAAATTTAATTAAATAATGCATTTCTTTTCCACAGCGGCCTTAATGATGCAGCAGCAGCGTCAACAACAGCAGCAGCAACAGACTATGCAGAAATCCTTTTTGCAGCAACAACAGATGTCGCAACAATTTAATCAGCAGCAGCAGCAGCAGATGTTGTCGATGCAAAATGGAATTATGCAGTCTTTCAGAGTGGATACCTTTGAGTACCGCCTGTTGCATGAGGTCGAATTCCGACAAACCCTCACCATCCGGATGGCAGGCGAGGTGGTAGAGGAGGAGGGGGCAATCCAGGGTCCACCCCAGGCCCCACAGCTCCTCCAGAAACCTCGCTCCACCAAGGTCACAGATGGCGGCAATGCCACCTTTAGCGTCAAAGTCAATGGCTACCCTACTCCAAGGGTAAGTATCTACTCACTGGGACAGGATCAACTTAAACACTTGTAACAGTTTTTTGTATTCGGATGTTATGTCATTCACCTCTTAAAAGGTAAACAGTTTGTCCTCACTACTCAAGATGCAGAAATATTGACACTTTATGCATTCAGCTAATTCATCTTAATGTATTGCATGTAGATTACATCCTGGTACAGATAGAAGCAACACAGTCTTGCTTACATTCTTGGTCTTACCTCACTCCCTCATGTGTCCCACAGGCTGTCTGGTTCAAGAATGGAGTCCGTCTTCAGTCTAGCGACAAACATCTGATGTCGCAGTCTGCTGGCCAGGTCACACTCGTGGTGAAACAGGTGAACACGAGCGACAATGGCTATTACACCATGTTGGCTGAAAACAATTCAGGCTGCACGGTTGCCTCGGCCCAGCTGGCCGTGGTGCCCCGTGGGGAGACTGCCACCGACTCCCCACAACGCGAGATCATCCGCCCCGAGAGGATGTAAGGATTATTTCATTCCATGAGTCACCCATAGTTCATATTGATAAGCATTTATTAACTGAGGCCATGAAATGTAATAATAAAAAAAAGAAAATGTTTTTCTTCTTTGGGGGGAAATGGGTGTGTTGTGTTGTATCTGTATTTAAGACACTGTTGGAGTATTAGTGAGGTGGTGTTGTAGCCTTTTGTTTGGAAGTAAGTGTGTAATGGTTCCTTCCTCACCTTCCATACAGGGAACAGCAGCAGGTTCCCCCTCAGGCGGCAGATGATCTCGGTGATGACAGCAGCAAGAATATGGAGCCCAAGTTTGTGCGCGGGCCAGCCGACGCCCAGGTGCAGGAAGGCAAGCTAGTGCGCTTTGAAGCCCGTGCCACTGGCCGCCCCTACCCTGAGGTGAGACTCGAATGCTGTCCTTATATTGCCCAATTATCCATGTGAAAAAATTTTCTGTGAAAATGCGATGCCCAGGTTGGTCATTTTACGGGATAGTCTAGTGTCTACTTATAAACTTGTTCTAGTAGAAAACTAAAATTAATGCAGACCGTGAGATTAGCTTGCTCATTGTTGATCAATTACCTTACAAGAAGCAGATGAAAAATAAGCAAAAAATATCATGTGTGTAAAGCTTTTGTTAGGGAAGAATTTCATAATGCATCTAATTTTCTATTCTTCTCTGATAAAAGTACATTTTCATACCTAACTTGAAATTACTTTCTCATTAAGAGTAATCCATTAGTGGTAATCCATCTCAAAGTCCTTGCCATGTTGTTGCTCTTAAGAAAACATCAAGTATATAAGTTTATAAGATAAGTAATAATTTATTAGCATTTATAACATAGTGACACCTTTCTGGTACAGGTAACATGGTACATTAATGGACGCCAAGTAGTGGATGATGCCACACACAAGATTCTGGTTAATGAGGCTGGCTACCACTCCCTCATGATCCAGCGTGCTGCCCTCACTGATGCCGGCACCATCTCCTGTGTTGCTCGTAACAAGTCTGGCGAGGCAACACACCAGGTGAGAACATTAGATACTCACAACCTAATGTACAACCCAAACTTACACCTGGAATTCGGTTTGGGGATAGATTTAGAACGAACTTGTATCTAGCTTGTCATTATAACTTTGTAAATATTGAACTATTATTTTTTATAATATCAAAGGATAGATTTAAGTATGAAATGTGATTGCTTGAATGTATTGTTTTTCTTTGAAGTATTCTAACCAAGTGTTTTGATTCACAGTGTCAGCTCAATGTACTGGAGGCACAGCAGATGGTCTCTCCTAAGTTTGTGGAGCGATTCCAGCAGACCAGCGTATCTGAAGGAGAGACTGTTGTGCTCCAGTGTCGTGCTGTGGGCACCCCCACGCCTCTTCTCTCATGGCAGAAGGATGGCGTCACAATACAGAACACTGATAATGTTATGGTAAGTTACAATAATTCCATAAGTACCTTGAGTGTCCCATTAGGGGTTTGATTTCCATCTGCTCCCTCTCATGATTACCCTTTACTAAATTTCTCAGTGTTTCAAAACTTATGATAATACACTTTCAGATCTGCTAATCAACATTTACTTTTTGTCATTTCAGATTCAGTACGATCAGAATGGCGCCTCATGCCTACAGGTGCTGAGTGCCGGGGCAGCTGATGCTGGGTGGTATCAATGTAATGCCCAGAACACTGCTGGGTCCACTGCCACCCGTGCTCGCCTGCACGTACAGCTGCCCAAGGCCCCTGCCCCAGCTGCCCCCTATCGCCCTTACTTCCCCAAACAAGGCAAACTCATCGAACCTGAGTAAGCACTTCTACAGTCATTTATTTATATATGTAAATCACCTATGTTTATTAGTGGCATTTGACTGCATGATGCCTCACCATGCCACAGATGTCTCATTGTGTTGTGCTTGTTCACTTTGTTGCAGGCCAGAGCCTGAACCCGAGGTGATCATCCTACGCCCCGTGGAGCGCGCTCACCACGTGCCTAAGGCTCCTGAAGAACCCGAACCCGAGCACCCTAAGTTTACTCATCCCCTGAGGGATATCGATATCGTCGAGGGCACCCGTGCCCATTTCGAAGGAAAAGTGATCCCCATTGGTGATGCCACCATGAATATTGAGTGGTTCCACAATGGAAAACCTCTTGCAGCAAGTGAGTTTGCCTTGCATTTGTTCTTTTTAAAAACCAAAACTGTCATCAAAGATATTAACTGCTGCATTACAAAGTTCATCTCAAAAATATGACTGCACCTTTAAATATAGGAAACATACTCATGTGGTGTATTTTTTGTGCAGGTTCCCGAGCCACCGTGACATGGCGTTTCGGTTTTGTGGCTCTGGATATCCTTAATGTGATCACTGCTGATGCTGGTGTGTACACTTGTCGTGCCACCAACGTCAAGGGTCAAGATGATACTTCCGCCAACCTCAGGATCACTGGTGGGTGAATACAAAAGGGAATCACTCTGTCTACTTCTCTAGGCTTCTAAGCATGTCATTGCCCTGAAAAATATTGCTTTAGTAAACTTAGTATACATATGATAATGTATGGGGATTGTCATTACTTGTTTGGCTGTGGGTAAAATATACTTGCTAAGACTTAAGTGTATGCCCACAGATCGGCCTCTTATTGAGAGGCAAACCCAGCACCCTGAGGCATTGGAGCAGATTAGCTACCTGGAGGACCAGTCGCGCTTCCAGCGTTCCATCTCCATGGAAGAGTCCTCCCAAATCAAGCCCAGCTTCATCAAGCCTCTCACTAACCTTGGGGAGGTCCTGGAGGGCAAGTATGCCCACTTCGAGGCCCAGGTCCAGCCCCTGAGTGATCCTTTCATGAAAATTGAGTGGTACAAGAATGGCAAGAGTATCACTGCAAGTGAGTAATGTGATGATTACATATGTAGGAATTACATATCGATAACAGTGGATTTAGTCCTAAAGCTACATCTTCACTCATCATACAATTAAAATGAATTTTTCTATCCCTAGGCTCCCGTATCAATGTGATCTACAACTTTGGATACGTGGCACTCAACATCATGCAGCTGCGTGAGGAAGACAGTGGCACCTACACTGTGCGTGCCATCAACAGAGCTGGGGAGTGTTCCTGCCAGGCCACCATCAAAGTCATCTGTTAGTATTTATTTGTAATGTTATTTGAACTATGTATAACTTGTATGGTTTTTAATAACTATCATTCTATGTTCATATTATGCCTATAAGATGAATAGTCTGGCTAACATAATTTTATTGTAGAACACTTAGTTACGTGTCATTTTGGGATACAGTTCATAATTCATAATTCAGAAAAGTAATGCACCAAGTAGTGATTGAGTGTTCATGGAGCAGAATGATCATGTGAACATTTTTAGTTAACCACAGTTTCCCAAATATGTGATAACTTGTCTCTTGCTCTTGCAGCGATGTCCACTGTGACTAGTGACCTGGGCATCCCTGAGCAGGCACAGCACATCAAGAGTGTGGAGGAGATGGAGGCCTACAGGTGAGGCTTTGTTGTTGCAGCTTGTTTCATTGAATAGGTGATTAGGGCCAATCTATGCATCATGACTTTCAGATGTGTGGGAATAGTAGAGTTTTTGTCTAATTGTTGGATCACTGACCGTTAAACTGAGTGCAATGTTTCAATTTCAGACAACAAATGTTAGCCAAGACCAAAGCAGAAATGGAGGAAGCAGTCACTGCTCCTGTGTTCAAGACAAACCTTAAAGATATTGTTGCCAAGGAGAATGGCTTTGCCCACTTTGAAGCCCGTCTGGAGCCCATTGGCGACCCCACACTCAAGGTGGAGTGGCTCAAAGATGGCCGCCCAATGGAAGCCAGTAAGTATTTCATGTTTATATACACACTCATAATTTTTTGTCACTATGAAGATAGATTCTCATGCTATGATAGTTTTTGTCCATCTCACCCGTATTTGTGTCTACAGGCTCCCGCACCACTTCCTTCTTCAATTTTGGTTATGTTGCCCTGACTGAGAAGGCTTTGATCATGAAGGATGCCGGCACCTACACATGCCGTGCCTACAATGCTAAGGGAGAAGCTCGCATCTCCTGCAAGCTCACCGTCATCTCCAAGACAGAACAGGAGGAATCTCAGTATGAAGACACTGTGGCTAAGATGCAGTTCCTGGAGGATTCTTCACGCCACAAGAGGACTGAGGCAGAGGAGACCACTATCTCCATGCCACCCAAATTCCTTGGTCCTCTGAAGGGAACAAACAAGATTGTTGAGGGCCAAAAGGCTCACTTTGAGACTCGCCTTGAACCCCAGGGTGATCCCAACATGGTAGTCGAGTGGTACTTCAATGGACAGGCCATCATGTCTGCTTCTCGAATCAAGACTTACCATGACTTTGGCTACGTGTCTCTCGACGTCTCTGACATCCGCCAGGCAGATGCCGGCCAGTACACTGTGGTGGCCCGCAATGCTCTGGGTCAGGCTCAGAGCAGTGCTGTCATGGAAGTGGAGAGTAAGTCATTAAATCCACTGTATTGTTTTTTGTTTACTCTTGACTCATAATTAAAAACTTATGATTTCTGATATAATACAAAACTGACTTCTTACATTCTTTCCACAGCACGTGCAGGCATTGACACCAGCACCATGCATGAGGTCTCCCTGAAGCAGACAGCAGCCCTTGAGCGCCGTCACCAGGAGCCTCACTATGATATTGAGGAACTAACCAAATCCAAGCCTGAGTTTGTTGTGCCACTGCAGGACCCCAAGCCCATGCCTGAGGGAAAAAATGTCCACCTTGAGGCTCGCCTAGAGCCCATGAATGACCCAACCATGAAGGTGGAATGGTTCTGTAACGGGAAGCCCATTACCATTGGCTCTCGCTTTAAGACCTACTTTGACTTTGGTTTTGTTGCTCTGGATATCCTGGGAGTGTACTCCACTGACTCTGGTGAGTACACCTGCCGTGCCGAAAACTACCTTGGTAGTGCCCACACATCAGCCTGTATCCGTGTTGAAGGCACCGGTGACATCCAGACAGACACCATGCACGACAGCGCCATGGAGCAAATCCATTATCTGGAGGATGCCGCCCGCTACCAGCGTACTAAAGAAGAGCAGGCAGAAATCAAGACAGCACCGAACTTTGTCAAGTCACTGAAGAATATCGAGACTGTTGAGGGCACCAACATTCACCTGGAAGCCCGCTTGCAGCCTG
Source organism: Metacarcinus magister (assembly GCA_029783475.1). Taxonomy (NCBI): domain Eukaryota; kingdom Metazoa; phylum Arthropoda; class Malacostraca; order Decapoda; family Cancridae; genus Metacarcinus; species Metacarcinus magister. The sequence continues at coordinate 12,303,091 of JAPQNM010000042.1, forward strand.
TTGGAGACTCTTCCATGAGGGTTGAGTGGTTCTTCAACGATGGTCCACTCAAGGTCGGTCACCGTTTCAAGCCAGCGTATGACTTTGACTACGTTGCTCTCGACCTCTTGAGTGTGTACCCCGTAGACTCAGGCATTTACACCTGCAAGGCTACCAACAGTCTCGGTCAGGCTGTCACCTCAGCTTCGGTCAAAGTTACTGGTAAGTAGAATTATAAAATTCTGAATATTTTTGCATGGCATACAGTTTTCAGTGGAAGATTGAAGTGATCGTCTCTATTCTGTATACTTGGTCAGATTTTTTTTGTCTTTACTCCCAACTACCCCATTGTGAGGAATATGTTTGACCTACCCTGGAATTAGGTAACCCACTGTGTAGCCATGACCAGGATCCCAGAGCCTTTCCCAGTAAAGTATTATTGCACTAGTATTGACCTGTACACTGTTGACCTTCCTCCCTTCTAGTGCTCCTATCCATTTGTAGCCCATTGTAGGTGTTGTTATGAGAACCACATCCTGTCCCACCCTGACCTGACCTTACCTTACCACCTTTCTCTGTAGCCAAGAAGGATCTCGTGTTCGACTCAGAACATCCTGAGAGCTTGCACAAACTTCAGTACCTTGATGACAGTTCACGATACCAGAGACGCGAGACAATGGAGGAAGTCTCTGTCAAGATCCAACCCAAATTTTTGACCAAGCTCAAGGATGTAACTCAGCAGGAACGGAAACATGCCCACTTCGAGGCCAAGATTGAGCCCATCACTGACCCCAACCTGCGTGTGGACTGGTACAAGGATGGACAGCCAATCCAGATGGGCTCAAGGTTCCGTCTGATTCATGACTTTGGCTATGTTGCTCTCGATATCAATGATCTCATTGAAGAAGACACCGGTGTATACACTTGTGTTGCTACAAACCTTATGGGCAAAGATGAGATCACAGCCAACCTAAGAGTGATCAGTGAGTAGCAATTTTATCTCATCTGGCTGCCAGCGCTAAACTGACGCACTTCTTACCAACGCATATCCGCATGTTTCTAGACTAGCAATTTTTTCACTGCTTATGCTTTCCAATTTTCAGAAGAAAATTATACTTTGATATTTTTTAATGGGATGAGTTTAAGGTATTATTTATTGATAGTGAAATAGAATATTAACACAATCCATTATAAGCATTCATCAAAATTGATGTAACACATAAGCTATATTTAAATTAACACAACACATGCTAAAGCTTTATATGAATTAACACAACACATGTATATGCTTTATCTTAATTAACACCAATTTCTATAAGCTTTATCATAATTGACATTGTCATATTTTCATCTTACGCAAAAATCATATTATAACTTACAAGAAGCACCTAACACGTATACTACTAGAACGCTTCTTAAAATATAGAACTAACAAGACCATAATGAACTTTGCATGACAGAACAAACTGACTGTCAGGTAATAAATGGGCCACACGTCTATGAATAACTTTGACACCATCTACAAAATTCACAGTAAGTATGAAACATAAACTCTTCATTCCTGTTTGTAGGTTCTTCTGGTGTGGTTCTGGAGTCCCAAACTGAGAATCTCAGCATGCAGCAACTTCAGATGCTGGAGGACCGCAACCGCTACTCCCGGACTGAAGTTGTTGAGGAAACCACCTCCCAGGCACCCGTCTTCACCACCTCCGTCAAGAACCTGGAGATCCTTGAGGGACAGCGAGCTCACTTTGAAGCTCGTCTCATCCCCACTTCTGATCCAACCATGAAGGTGGAATGGCTCCGCAATGGTGTGCCTATGAAGAGTGGCTCCCGCTTCACAGAGTACAATGATTTTGGCTTTGTGGCTTTAGACATCATGTATGCCTATGCTGAGGATTCTGGCAACTACACATGCCGTGCCACCAATGTTAATGGCCAGGCAGTGACCACTGCTAACCTGACTTGCCACAACAAGGATGCCATCATAGGAGACACCATGAATCAGGAGGCCATGGACAAGATCTCACGCCTTGAATCCCGCACCCAGCGCACCACCACCACTGAAGAGACCACCACCCAGGCTCCAGTCTTCACTTCTCCCATCAGGGACCAGAAGCTTATGGAGAATGCTCCTCTTCACTTTGAAGCACGTCTCATCCCTGTGGGTGACCCTGACCTCAAGGTGGAATGGTTCAAGAACAATATTCCCATTCAGCACGCCAATCGTATTTCCACCATGCATGACTTTGGCTATGTTGCTCTGGACATGAAATACGTGAAGCCTGAGGATACCGGCACTTACACTTGCCGTGCCACCAACAAGCTGGGCCAGGCTGTCTCATCAGCCACACTGGTTGTCACCTGTGAGTATCACATGGCATTTACAGTAGAGTCAGTGTTGAGATGTGTATGCATCTATTTGATATTTAATTTTGCTAGTGTGTATATGCAGTTTTGAGAAACATCATAGTGAAGGTAGCCAGTTGCATAGGTTAATTCAAAAATATTTGTATTTGAATTGCAGCCAAGGAATCCCTCCTGTTGGAATCTCAACACACTGAGGCTCTGGAGAAAATCCGTTACCTTGAGGATGCCTCACGCCACACCAGGTCTGCCACAGAAGAGACTGTTGTCACTCAGGCACCAAAGTAAGTCACAACTCCCTTCACAACACACACACAAACACACACACAACACTTCACACCACCTACAGAAACACATGATACACTTACTTGGTCCAGTTTTAAAATTCAAAAGTAATACCTCAGTTAAAGATACTTTTTGATGATAAAGTTTTGTAGTATACTTTTAAATGTTGTGTCCCTGTGTGCATGTTTATGTTTATGCCATTAAAAACATTTCTTTTTTCAGGTTTGTGGTTGAATTGTCTGGCCTGACACAGCTGTGGGAGGGTCAGAGTGCTCACATGGAGTGCCGCCTCGAGCCCTATCCTGATCCCACCATGAAGGTTGAATGGTTCCACAATGGCAAGGCTCTCCAGATTGGCCATAGGTTCAGGTATGTCATGAAAAATATGAAAATGCTCTTATTTTTATACCTTGATATAATATTTGTTAGTTTAATGTTAAAGGTACCCGAGTTACCTTGATAAGATGTTCACTTTGTAGATAAAACTTGTTTGTGCAGTCTTTTATTAACACTCCACTTGTTTTGTTTCTCAGGACCATGTACGACTTTGGGTTCTGTGCCCTGGACATCCTGCAGGCAGTGGCTGAGGACTCTGGTACTTATGAAGTGAGGGCCACCAACCGTATCGGCACTGCTTCTTCCACACTCACAATTGGTGTCAAATGTAAGTCCAAGCAGTTTTCCAGATTCCACGAAATATTTGAGTGTTTCCAGAGATTTTACATATCTTATTTTGTTTTTATATTCATTATTTACAGTACTTCCTTTTGAGTAGAATAAATTTGATGAAAAGAGAAAGAAAAGTCTTAGCATTTTTATTCTATAATTAATTTTGTATTCATGGAGGAAGAATTAATATGGAATAGATTAAATACATGCTCTTGTCTTTTTATCCTTCAGCCAAGAGTGATTTCATCGTGGAAACCCAGCACCCAGAAGCCATGGCTCAGATCAGCCGCTTGGAGCAGAAGGCACCAAGCAAGCGCCCTGAGGATGTTCCAATGATTGAGAAACCCGTCTTTGGACGGGCCCTGAGAAACCAGGAGCGTCTGATTGAGGGCCAGGCCGTTCACATGGAGGCCACTCTCACCCCTGTTAATGATCCATCAATGAAGGTTGAATGGTTCTTCAATGGACAACCAATTCCATCAGGTAAACATCTTTTCTACCAACCATGCTAAAAAGAATTAGTTAAATGTATATGTATATGAGTGGTAGTTATCATGACAGAGTTTATATTTGCCAAAGTTTACATTTGTAGCATCTTTAACAGTTTTGGGCAGGGTTTTAAGCTATGATAAGTAAAAGGAACTATATACTACTTGCTGAAGTAAATTACTTATCCAAAGTATACATATGCTGCATCCAATCAATTCCTCCTGTAACCATATGTTCTTTCTCTCTCTCAGGCCATCGTTTCCGCACAACCTACGACTTTGGTTTTGTTGCCTTGGACATCTTGTATGCCTACCCTGAAGACTCTGGAACCTACATGTGCAAGGCCACCAATGCTGCCGGCCAGGCAGTCACCTCATGCAACATCGGGGTGGAGGGTAAGCTGGCGATGGCCCGGCGTGTTCACGGCTGCTTCGTCTACACTGGGAACGCTCCTATCGTCCGCCCTCCCAGGCACACCCCTTACAATTAAACTACCTTCCTCCTCCTATTTCTTCTTCCTCCCCCTCCTCCTCCTCCTGCTCTCCTGCTCCTAACACACCAACATACACCCTTCCACACACTAAAGATGTGAACTGAAAATTTTACCGACGAAGACGGGACCATCCGACATTAATCTTGATCCTGCAAAACATCTAGATTAGTGAAAGTAATTCATGACACATTTTCACACATGCTGTTTCCTTCACCTTATCCTTCACCTTTCCTCCTACACCCTCAACTTAAAGTAATACCCGCGAATTTTTGAAGTAGTACATATTTTCAGTGCTACATCACATATTTTTGATGAAAGAGTATTTTTACTGGATGTGCTTTGTCTTGTTTTAAACTATTCAACTGACTTTTTTGACAAGTTGCTCACTCTGACACTTTTACAATGTAAGCTGAACAACTTTCAGCTCATTATGCAGAGATAGTTTTCCAGACATTTAAAACAGACAAGGAATTATATATTTTTGGCTATATATATATTAGCATTTAAAGTATAGTTAGTCACAAAACACTGTGTTATCACCGGCTTGCTTACACTGACACTGTTGGCTTAGCAGGAGGCAAACTCTCATGGCTGTGCTGTGTGTGCGTGTTAGCGTGTTGATATACTACTAATATTGTTAAGGATGTGTTGCCTCCCTCCACTAATGCCTCCTGAGGTGAGTGATGCCCACTAATGTTTGCGTCCTCATTCATTATTCATGTTTTTAAGAGACTTACTGCATGTTATTTTATTTTATTTATTTGGCTGCACATTGCTCTTAGAAGACGAGTACAGTATTCAGCCTTTCTTCAAAGTAGACATTTCTTTTGATAGTGTTTTCGTAGTAGTTGCGTTGTAGCATGTGGTTTATTTCCTTTTGTTTGATGGTGTGTGGACATTATTTGATAATTTGCATCAGCCAGTCATCAGTTTAAGATGCATTCTGTCAACTAGTTTGTCCGATGCTTATAATATTGTTCTTCCGGACATATTACCTGATAACATGCAATGGCTGAGCGCGTGGCTTAGGGCGTCACGGCGATCGGTCTTGGTGAATCCAAGATCCAGATATACCAGATATATCTAGATTTTGGGGGAATCCATAAGTAGGCCAAGAAGCGATCGCTACGTGGCGCCCCGAGAACGCGTCCAGGACCTTCGCATTCTTAACAGTCGTTGTTCCATTCAGAAATTATCTCCGGAAGGACCACCCAGTGTACCAAGTGCTCTAGTCACCTAACTGTAGGACTCTCCCACCAACCTTTCCCCTTAAGTCAATTTCATCATCACGGTAATGTTATCTTGATTCAATTCTCCCGTGTTGACACACCTGGTAACAGTTTTGACCGCTTTTGTCAATCAATATGGCTCGCTTACTCGATCGTTGACACTCGCCGGGCACCGCAACCCCACCACGGCCCACGGCCCACGCTAACTGCGCGCTATTAGTCGCTTTCACACACACAAAAATATAATATTTACATATATCCATATATATCTCACTTTATATATATATATATATATATATATATATATATATATATATATATATATATATATATATACACACAGTTTCTTAGCGAGGCTCAGATATCCGTAATAATTGAAGTGAAAAAAGCACCCAGGTTATTATCATAATTTTGTTTGTGCTGTGTTTGATGCCGAATTGCCTGGTGTCTTGCGAGAAAAGGCTTACAAATAAAGACATAACAATGTTCCGTGTTTCCATTCACACCATCAGAGGGATGATGATCACTATCAGTAATAATCAGTAAAGGAGAGTCACGCTCTCAATACTAAAAGGATGTGAATAATGTAAAATCGGTATCAGGGCGAGCTAGAGCAAGTTTTTGTCTGAAGTAGAACAAGTGATGAACGAGCCTCATTCTGTGCCTTCCTGTCGCGTCCTCGGCGTGTGAGGGACTGAGGGAAAGGAGAACTGCGCGCGGGGGAGGCTGGGGTGTGAGGGTGAGGAGGAGGAGCCCTTAAGTGATGCAAGGACGAGGTGTTGGCGGAGCTAAATATACCACCGACCCGACCTGTGTGAGTCACGTCTGAGAGTACCTAATGGTTGTTTATGGGTGGACCCGCGCATCCCCTCCTACTGTAGCATCCCACCCTTCATAGCACGAGCGAGGCACCACTGTAATGAAGGAGGGAGAGATAAGATGAGGGCAGCCACGTAAACATACCTGACGCCCTGACGAGGGAGACGGTTAAACAGCAGTCGATGCAGCCAAGTCTATAGTTAACTCGTACATCCTCATCCCACTTGAGCCTTTGCTACAGAGAGGCATTAGCCCTATATTAGTCCCGCTCGCCTGGTTCTTGTGCCATCAGGAGTCTGGCTTGGCATGGGGCGTGAGAGAGAGATATGCAGGTGGCAGAGGCTATAATGGGTGGTGCTCATCCATAGCTCATTGCTGTCAACTTAACTCAAATCCGTTTACATTGTTTCCTAATTTAGAAAACTCGGGTGCCAAAATTATTCACCCTTGACTCTCGCACCACGACACTGATACGAAAATTATGTCATAACGCCAAACAACCAACTCGTTCATTACCTCTTCTCACTCCGATGATAATTGCCACATGACCGTCCTCAGCTATCACTTAAGTTCACTCATCCAACACGACGTGACTCAAAGCAACGATAAATGCAGCGTTTAAACTGATACTTTAGACAGTCACGTTATTGTTAGTCTGCCTAGCCATGTAAGGGAGACTGTTTATATTGGTGGTGAGGCGAGGGTGGAGGCGTCAGGACTTTCTGATGTGTCATTCTATAATCAACATACAGACACTTATGATATGACCGTGATCAGTTAATAGATTATAGGAGATATTATTTACTTTAAAACGAAGACCAAAGAGCACACACACACACACACAGGCGTGACTCATACCCACATGAACTGACCCTTTGAGGTGACGCGATAGCTCCTCCTCTTCCTCCGCCTCCTTCCCTACCCCTCTTTCTCCGCCTCCCTCCCTCCTCTTTCCCCGCCTCCCTCCCGCATCCTCTTCCCCGTGCGTCTCTCAAAATACGACTTGACACTATTTTGATAAGTTTGAGGCGAGACCAGCTGACACGTGCTGCATCATTGTCGCGTTAACAGTGTAAAGGAGGTTATTGGGTGCTTCCTCCCTTGCCGTGAACTTTTTATTGATGTTTTCAGTAACTTTTGCCAAATGTGTTGAGTGCGGTGACGCGGAAGAGATGAATAGAGAACTAGATGATGGATTTATAGATTCTAATTCAAGTAAAGAGTATTATAAAGTGTTATGGGATTGAAAATGAGAATGAGTTAACATATATAATGAATAAGTAAATGAATGATAATGTCTAGAAATATAATGGGAGATGGAAGATGAAGATAGATGACATAAAACTGACAGGAAAGGAAATTACGGGTAGAATAATTTTACTATTTGAGATTCGTAAGCTTATAACGACAGAGAATAACCATAGACGAATATCAGAACACAGTAGGACAAGGAAGAAGAATCACTAGAATGAGTATTAAGAGGAAAGGGAACCCAATAATCGAGAATGATAAGTGGCGGTAATGATACAAGATGAAATTAGATGCAAAGTGACTTAAATGGAGGATGAGGATGCCGGTAAATATTCAGGTATATGAAAAAAATAATAATGACTTGTGGAATTTAATGACAGGAAAGACGCAGGGATGTAATGGAGGCAAAGACACTAAAATCAACCGAACCATTTGTATAATATGAATACAATTTATAAGATGAATGGATTAATGATAAACAGGGAGTTTGGAGAGAACATCTGAGTATCTACTAGAAGGATGCGAGTAAGATATAAGTAGAAAAAATAAGTGAAAAGGAAAAATAAGTGAAACATGAAAAAAAAGAATATAGATAACACCATAGAAAGAGATAAGAGATATATACAGATGATGATAAAACCTAGCATAAATAACACCGTAGAGAGAAAAAAAATAATAGAGATTAAATAATTGATGTCAAAACGTAGCAACAATTAACACATTCATGTGACGATTAGGAGAAAAAAAAGAAAAAAAAACCGCATCATATAACAAAGACCCACAGTATACCTGATACAAACCCTTCATCTCTCCCTGCCTCATCATCCTCTAACCCCCATCTTCACTGCCTCTTAACCCCCTCTGCATCGCCCCATCTTCTTCGGGGCTGACTGGTACGCAACCCACTAACATGAGGCGGTAAGTTATAAGCCTTTGATAACATTAATAACAAAAACTATAGATGCATGAAACTAGTTATACTGAGAGAGAGAGAGAGAGAGAGAGAGAGAGAGAGAGAGAGAGAGAGAGAGAGAGAGAGAGAGAGAGAGAGAGAGAGAGAGAGAGAGAGAGAGAGAGAGAGAGAGAGAGAGAGAGAGAGAGAGAGAGAGAGAGAGATGACAATACAGTAAAATGACGAATGGAATGGATAAAAAAAAAGACTGGAAATTATCAGCATATGGACTGCATGCATGGTAGTAATAGCTAAATAAATACAGATAGTAAGTAAGGATAACAAAAATGAGGAGGAGTAGGAGGAAAGACGAAAGAAAAGAGATGAAGAATATGTTACAATAGTTATAGCGTTGACTGAAGCCGTTGATGTCACCTCCACAGCCACTGACAACATGCAGCTGGACACTCAAGATGAACAGCGAATGCACAAGATCCGCAAGCTGGAGGAGGTGAGCGACGTGACTCAGGTGACGAAGGAACAGGCGTACCAGAAGCCTGTGTTCACCACTCCCCTCATCAGGTGAGTCACCACCCCACCACCCGCCTCAAGCCTCACGCTGGATTCTGAGTAGCTAGAAGGTGGGGGAGGAGGGAGGCGATTACATTTTTAGGAGACCTATAGGAAAAGAGCGATTTACTTCCATATTTGGGATGAAGGGAACAGATGATTTGCCTTAAAGATTCATGGATAAATTAAAAAGGGCTTCATTTTATAGTAGTCCGAAATCTGGCATAAAATTCGTAATCAGCATGTCCGAGAACCCCTTTATACCAATTTTCATGTGAATCTGAAATTTCTAAATTTTCACGACTTTGGCAAGGGGTGACTCTTGGCGTTTCTTTTCTTTTTTTGCCAAAAGTCACTTTATGGCAAATAAATCAAACAAATATGAGGTATAGGTAAATAATGTATAGAAACAGTAAAGGTCCATCATTTTGAGTTATATAGACATATATAAGAACGTTAATAATCGAGTAAATGCCACATATTTTTATATACAAATAATTTTGTCTCTAAAACCATGGAATCATCGTCATCGAATGTAAAATCCAATGACAGGATCAGATAGAAGACATCAAGATGTGTGTGTATATATATATATATATATATATATATATATATATATATATATATATATATATATATATATATATATACACACACACGTCTCTATGCATTTTTGCTGTACAATAAACAGTTACACAGTAAAATGGTAAAAACATGTTAAACCTCATTTCTGATGCCAGATTTGGGTCTCAAAAGGGAAAAAGTATCATCAGTATTATTATTATTATTATTATTATTATTATTATTATTATTATTATTATTATTATTATTATTATTATTATCAATATTATTATTATTATTATTATTATTATTATTTTTATTACTATTAATATTATTATCATTATTATTATCATTATTATTATCATTATTATTATTATTATTATTATATTATTATTATCATTATTATTATTATTATTATTATTATTATTATTGAGACTGAACTTGAGTATGAGTGAGTGAGTGTGTTGGTTAACGTTTGGTGTTTGGTGCAGTGTGGACAACCTGAAGGAGGGTGAGCGGTGCCATCTGGAGTGCCGCCTCGAGCCCGTCAATGACCCTCACATGAAGCTGGAATGGTTCGTCAATGGCGTCGAGATCAAGGCTGGTAAGTTGATGCTGCTTCCCTTCTTTGTCATGTCATAGATAAAGAATGCATCATGAAATCATATTAATCTTCATAACGTATTTTATCAGACCTGTGTGCTTGTGTACACGTTATTTTATTTTATTTTGGTACTTGTTATTTAATTTTTTTCCTTCGTCGTGTGTGTATTTCAATGGAGTTTAATGTGATTATCAGGTCATCGTTTCCGCACCACTCATGACTTTGGGTACGTGGCCCTGGATGTCCTGTACACTTACTCTGAGGACTCCGGCAACTACCTCTGCAAGGCCACCAACAAAGTGGGCGAGGCAGTCAACTCCTGCAGTGTTAGTGTGGCAGGTAAGTTATTCTCACTCAAATTATTCCTCATGTATGGGTTGGGTGAAGATCTGAATCTAAGCAGTTATGAAAACTTTTTTGCAAATATGTGCTGCAGTTGTGTAGCCATATATCTGTTGAAAACTCTTTATTAAGGCACGCATACATAATAGTCTTATTTACTTATGTGGTTGTGGTCGGAGAGGACTTTGTGTATTTGTGTGTTCACTGACTCCATTGTTGATTTTGAGTTAATTACATTATTTTGTATGATTCAAAATTTCATCTTGTATCTATATATTATGCAATTCTTAAAGAGTAAAGGTGTTCTTGAAGAATAATAAACTTGACTTACCCATTGTTGTGGTGTTTTCAGCTCGCCGAAACATCTACATGGACACACAGCATCCCCAGGGCTGGGAGAAGATTCAGAGCCTTGAGCAGCGCCCCAGATATGAACGCATTGAGGTTGCTGATGCTCCCCTGCTGGCACCCAGGTTCACCTCGGAGCTCAGGGTGAGTCTTATTTAGTGTTTTTTATCGAGTTGATTATATGATGGCCGAAGATTTTGCAGAATAAGCATTGGTTGATAGAGAATAATAGCGCAATATATTGATGGAAGATCTGTTCATTTCAGGGCAACACCCAGCTTTCTGAGGGACAGCATGTGCATTTGGAAGGCCGCGTTGAGCCTGTTCATGATCCAACCCTGAAAATCGAGTGGTACCACAACGGCCAGCTCCTGCAGTCTGCCGCACGTTTCCATACAACCTTTGACTTTGGATATGTGGCTCTGGACATCACTGGTGTGTACCCCGAGGACTCTGGCGAGTACACTTGTCGTGCCGTTAACAAGGTTGGTGAAGCTGTCTCCAAAATCACCTTCAGGGTGGAGGGCAAGGAAGGCGTCATCTACGAGTCTGCCCGGCCTGAGGGTCTTGAGAAGATCCGCCAACTGGAGGACACTGCTCGCCCCATGCCAGTAAGGATCAATTTGTTCTGTACATTTATTTTTTCAGAAGGAAGGAGGTAACAAATAATGATGCTGTATATTCTCATAAGAGGATGATTGATTGTAATAATTTGATGTGAATGTGAATGGTGCAGAGTGTGAGACTGAGTACATTAGAAAAAAAGAAAGATAAAAGCTGTGTCAAAGTGATGTATACAGTGACCTCTGATGGTGGACTGCTTAAAGAATCACAACATTTATTCTTCCTTTCCTCGTAGGCTGCTGAGGAGACCCGCACCTTCCAGCGTCCTGTGTTCACCCAACCACTCCAGAACTTGGATAACCTCACTGAGGGTGAACTTGCTCACTTTGAGTGTCGCCTCATCCCTGTTGGTGACCCCAAGTTGAGGGTGGATTGGTTCAGGAATGAAAAGCCCATCGAGACAAGTGAGTTATTCTGTTTGCATAGGTATGATTATACTTCATGTTTCTAGTAGTGTCATACTTTTGTACTGCAGGAGAAGCTGTAGGATACATAACATATATCATGTTTCTTTTGTTGAGCTCATGCTCAAGAAGACAGGAAAGAACCAAAGCTGCATTGCTGTCTTCATCAATTTACCTTGTTACTCACCCCATTCCATCTCTCTGCTTTTGATCACAGGTTCCCGCATTAACCGCACCCATGATTTCGGTTACGTTGCCTTGGACATCACTGGAGTGCGTGGTGATGATGAAGGAATCTATATGTGCCGTGCTACCAATGACTTGGGAGAGGCTGTCACCACTGCCTCCATTAAGATCAAGAGTAAGTGTTAAACTTCACATATGTGCTTGCATACACACACACATACACATGGACGCACGAAAGCACCCACACACACACGTGCGCACACACACTTATACAGTGGAAAAAATAGAAGGCATGATTTCTTTTATATGTGTGTGTTTTCCTGACATAACTGTCCTTCTAAACATATTTATGATTTTTTTCCTCACATTCTTTCAGCTCATGCCAGCATTCTGATGGATTCACAACATCCAGAGGGTATGAAGAAGATTAAGGCTTTGGAAGACCGTAAGGTAGATGAACCTTCTGCTACCCCTGACAAGGTGAGTCACTACAATGAGCCTCTACACCATTGCATTATCTATTTATGATGAACTTTGGCTGTTGACTTTAGAGAGTGGTTGATGAAATTCTCATTCTTGATGTTTTGTGCGGTTTCCAGGTTTATGACAAGCCAGTGTTCACAAACAACCTCAATGGGCCCGAGCAAGTCATGGAGGGACAGAACGCCCACTATGAGTGTCGTGTGGTGCCTATTGGAGATCCCAACATGAGATTTGAGTGGTACTGCAATGGCGTGGAACTCAAAATGGGTAAGTCAGTCACTTTTCTCGTCAAAGTGGAATGTGAGGGAATAGTAAGCTATTTTTATTGTATCATGTAATTGGTAATCTTTGCATTGTTGCCTTAATTACTCAATGTCATGCATTATTTGTGTATCCCACAGGTTCACGGTTCACCACCAGGCATGACTTTGGCTACGTCACCCTGGACATTTTGCATTGTGTTCCTGAAGATGCTGGTGTGTATATGTGCAAGGCAATCAACAAGGCTGGTGAGGCCGTCAGCTCCTGCTCCACCAGAGTCATTGGTGAGCTTTCTTTGGAAGGTGGAGTGTGTGTGTGTGTGTGTGTGTGTGTGTGTGTGTGTGTGTGTGTGTGTGTGTGCGAGTGTGTGTGAAACAGTGAAAAGGTGTTTTATTGACTGATACTTAATAGCAAATAATAACCAGTATTATACTGTATTTGTTCTTATTTCATTGTTTTATTATCACCATGATAAAGGTTTTGAAAGGCTTGAGAGAGTTATGACTGTATATATACTTATGAAATTATTGATGGTAATTAATTCCTGTTACTTTTAGCCAAGGGAAGCATTCTGGGAGATGCTCTCCACCCCGGCTGGGAGACCATCAAGCTCCGTGAGGCACAGTGGAACAGAGTACCCGAGACACCAACTGCACCAGAGCACCAGGAGCCACCCATGTTCACCAAGCACCTGGACAGCTTTGATCGTCTGCAGGTTAGTCCTTTAGTCATGCATTCACCAGCTGTCCAGTAATATCCCTTTTTGAATCCAGAAAAGAAGTGTCATGTTTTGTCTGATAAAATTATGGTTTATTTCACATAAATAATTATCAGTTACTAACTTTTTAAATCTGGTTATTTATAATATGTGAATAGGAGTGTGAGGCAGAGGAGTATAAGTTTGATATCTGTCTGTAGGAGGGCGGGAACTTGCTGCTGGAAGGCCAGGTGCAGCCAGCCCATGACCCCAACCTTAGCATTGAATGGTTCAAGAATGGCGTCCAACTGCCTACTGGTAAGTGTTGTGGCTGGCCGGTGTGCTCAGGCGGAGGGGATAATGTGTTTAAACTCAACTTTACTTTATTTTTTTATGCATAACAAAAGGCAGCCAATACTTAATTAAAATTAGTAGACTTACAGCTTAGTTCATATTACTTTATGTTTTTATTTACTGTTTAGTTTGTGTGTTTTGTGATTGCCTATGTTCTGTGTGTCAGACTGATGTGTTAGACTTGCCTACTTAACGCAACTAAGGTCCTAATCAGGTTTATCAAGGCTTCCATAAATATAGTGTAGTATTATTTGTATTAAGAACTTAGTAATGTCTGGGTTGTGATATTTTATCAACTCGACAAGCTAAACTTTATAGATATACTTTTGACATCACTAGTTTGAGAATTTTGCTTCAGAATCTAGAACTTTTTTCTTATTTTTTGTCAAGCCCAATGCAACACTTAGGCATAGGTTGACATTAAACATTAGTGCTTAATGGTAGGGAAGGCGCCACTTCCCTACCTCTTCACAAGAATTGCAGTCAGTGCTCTCTAACCCAGTGTGTCCATACTAAACTTTTATGTGTTCAATATGTGTTTCCTCACTGTGGCCTGGCAGTGGTGGAGGTTTAAGGTTACTAAGCATCCATGTCATTGTGTCCTTCCCTGCTCTTACCAGGCGCTGGAGGAATTGTGGGCTCCTACAACGAAGGTACTTAATGCTGTTTTGGCCCTAGATTGAGGTGGAGGGAGTAGCGTTTTGTAGTTGAATGGTGGTGGATGTAATGGCTTTTACAGCATGCATTGTATGGTATTTTTAAAGTCCAGTTACTTATTATAGGTTGCTGGAAGTGTGATTTGTAATTATGTTGATTCTGAATTTTCTGCAGGCAAAGTATGCAGTTTTGCTCTGTAGATATCCATCCTAAAGGCATGTTTGGGAGGTGCAGAGCATCAAATTATGTCATTGTGAATCATTCTGTAGTATAGGCATTTTCTTTAAGATTTATACACCTACGTAGTCACTGTGCCAGATATACTGAAAAATTTTAATGAAAATACAAAGCATGTATGAACATTTTGCTCTGGCTTTTATCCCTATGAACTTGAATGCAGATAGTTAAGATAGTTTTAGTCACCACAGTAAGATGTCTTATAGTGTTAATTCACATACACTGTACAGTAAACCCTCAATTTAACAAACTAATAGAGGGGATAGTGCGTCCAATAATGGCAAAAGTCCCTTAAATTGAATGTAACCTAGGAGTTATGGGCTGTTTTTTACATTTTTATAATTTTTAATATGAAAAATAAGCTTACACAGACGTTAATTGAATTGTACATTCATAATTGAAAAGCACGTCTGACCAATGCAGGCGATTCTAGTGGAAGGGAGGGAGAGGGGGAAAATTAAGGGTACACCTTAGCACTTTCCCATATTAAATCAGGGGCTTACTGTACTATTGTATAGATAGTGGTTGAAACACACTTGAGCATGAACCATACTGATGCCCTTATCTTCCCAGGTACACGCTGCCGCAGTACTTTTGACTTTGGTCATGTGACACTGAACATCTCAGGCCTGAGAGAGAGTGACTCTGGTATCTACACCTGCAAGGCAGTCAACCGTGTAGGGGAGGCTGTGTCTACTGGCACCATTAAGGTTCATGGTAAGTATATACTTCTGCCTTCGATCAAAATTCAGTGTGTTCATTGCATGATAGAAGCAATTGAAAATTAGTTTACTTTATTAATAGATATAGAAATTAGTGCCAAATTATTTGTACATACCTTGCAAATGAATCTATAGTGTAATTTTCAACTTGGCCATGATATATATGTAATGTGTAGATTGTTACTGGCTTATTATTGTATTGCTTTAGTTTTCAAGTGTTTTTGGGCCACACAACTGATCACATTCTTGTTCCCTCTCACAGATCGTGATTGGCTCATTGGGGATTCTATACATCCTGATGCTCTGAAGAAGATTGCAGATCTGGAGCAACCACAAACCACTACTGCCACAACAACTGAACCCACCTTTGAGGTTCCAATGTTCATATCCCATCTGAATGACGTGGAAAACCATGAGGGTGACAATGCTCACTTTGAATGCAAAGTTGAGCCTTCCCGTGATCCGACCATGAAAATTGGTAGGTAGAGAGAAAGGTTTGAAGTTTATTCTTTTAGTTTGAAAATATGGTGCTGAATAATGTTTTTGACTGTTATGTGTTTTCTCTACAGAGTGGTTCATTAATGGGAAGCCCATGAGGGCAGCTGCACGCTATGCTGCACAGTATGACTTTGGATTTGTATCCCTGGATTGCACTCATTGTTATGCTGAGGACTCTGGTGTATATACATGCAAAGCCACCAATTCAAAGGGCTCAGCCTCCACCAGCGGCACACTCAAGTGCCTCAGCAAGGCTAGCCTTTACCTCGACACCCAGCATCCACAGGGCAAAGCTGGCCTTGAGAAGGTGAGATATGTTGATTTTCCAGTGTTGTACGTACATACATTATCTTCATTGTTAACATATCAGTGAAAATCATTATCACTTCAAACATTTTATAACTTTATACCTATGGATGCATTTTATTTCCAACAGGTGGAAGAGGCTGAGCGAGCTTACTGGGCTAAATACCAGAAGGAAGCGTCTGAAATGGACGTCAGCTTTGTAAAGCCATTCTTCACCAGGCCTCTGCAGCCCAGTTTCTCTCTCAGTGAGAACCAGGTTCGTTTCCTTTCTTCAGTTATGTCTTTACCTCAATAATCATGAAAAAGATTGATTGTTATTTATTCCTTGGAGGGCTGCTTTCATTCTAAGCTTTCATCTTGGTTGTCAGGCTCTGCATATGGAGGCCAATGTGGAACCCAAACAAGATCCCGACCTGAAGATTGAATGGTTCCTGAATGGCAAGGTGTTGGAGCAAGCTCATCGATACAAGACCACTTATGACTTTGGTCTTGTCACACTCGACTTGGATGATGCCTACGATCGTGACCAAGGCATTTATACTTGCCGTGCCTTCAACAAGGTCAGTGAGAGTGTGATGTCACAATTATTAATATTAGCTTTCAGTTTGAAATCATAAAATTTCCATCTAGGATTTGGAAGCGAGGTATGTATAATTGTTATATTTCATTATTGCAGCACGGTGAAGCTTTCAGCACATCAACTGTTGTTGTGGGCAGCAAGGATGTCCTTATTGAGAGCACACAGCATCCTGCTGGCGAGGCAGGACTGGACGCCATCCAGGTGAGAATCTTCACTTACATGGCTTTTGGCTTTACATATTGTTTTTCTACACATGAGGTGATATTGAAAATATTGGAGTATATTACCTAGTTCTTCATAGTTAAACATTAGGGTTGAAGGAGGTGTAAATGTAGAGAAATAAACTGAAAGAATAACTTTGATTCTCTCTTCAGAAAATGGAGGAGAAGAACCTGCGTCGTGACGACCGTGTTCTGTCTGATGAGGAAGGACACCCACCTGTCTTCACTAAGCCCTTCAAGGTCACTTAATTCTCTCATTGTGACTTTTTTTCCTTCATGCTTTACATTATTTAGGAGTTTGTGGCTTACCTTCATATGTTAACAAAAGTATGAACTTCGATCAGTAAAAGATTGTAAGATTCATAAGATTTGTCCTTTAATTCAACAGGATCTTAGCAACATTGAAGAAGGTGAGGTTGCCCACTTTGAGGGAATGCTCATTCCCCTTGGTGACCAGACCATGAGGTTGGAATGGTTCTTCAATGGTGAGCCCCTCAAGGCTTCACACAGAGTCCGCACTGTATATGCCTTTGGAATGGTCGTGCTTGAAATCATAGGAACCAAGGTCAGTTTTGAAGAACAGCACTAATGTAATACATTGTATTAATTTAATACTTTTGTAATGCTAACAAATATATGAAAAATAATCTTTAAAATATTTTGTCTCTTCAGGTTTCAGACTCAGGTGAGTACACATGCAAGGCCCACAACAAATGGGGCAAAGCTGAATGTTCTGTCAAGCTGGAATGTGTTGACCGAGCTCATGGTCAGCCACCCAAGTTCACCACTCACCCACAAGACCTGGCAGGCCTCAAGGATGGTGACTCTGCTCACTTTGAATGCACTCTCATCCCTGTTGGTGACCCCAACATGAAGGTGGAGTGGTTCCATAATGGTGTGCCACTGCGCAATGCTACTCGCATCAAGACTGTGAGTGACTTTGGCTTCGTGGTGCTAGACATCTCATACCTGCAGAACCATGATGCTGGAGAATGGGTTTGCAAAGCTACCAACAAGTATGGTTCTGATACCACCAAAGCAAACCTGAACTGCTTTGGCATGGGAGGAGTATACACAGACTCTCTGCAGCCAGCCTCCCTGGACAAGATTGCAGCACTGGAAGGTCACAGGGGTGACTTGAAGCCGTCTGATGCAGGTCCAACTGCTGAACCACCAAAGTTCATCACACACATCAACAACATTGACCGACTTGTAGAAGGACAGAGTGCTCACTTTGAGGCTCGACTCAGGCCAATCAATGATCCCAACCTTACTGTGGAGTGGTTTAGGAATGGCAAGAAGCTGCCGACTGGCCACCGCTACAGGACCTTCCATGACTTTGGCATCGTCATCTTAGACATCCTGTACTGCTATGAGGAGGACTCAGGCGTATATGAAGCACGGGCTGTCAACAAGCTTGGAGATGACAAGACTACTGCTAACTTGAAGTGCTTCAGCAAAACTAACCTGATTCTGACACCACAAGTGCCCAAGGGTATGGAAGGAGGGCTTGAGAAGCTGCAAAACATGGAGCAAGCTGCTTGGGCTCGCCGTGACTCTGTGACCTCTGAGAGGACTGGCATGGCACCAAAGTTCACTGTTCCTCTCAGCAATATTGACAACTTGAAGGAGAGTGAGAATGCTCACTTTGAAGCTCGCTTGGTTCCCACTGATGATCCTCGCCTCAAGGTGGAGTGGTACTGGAATGGCAAACCCATGAAGTACAGCTCCAGAATTCGTCAGTTCTGTGACTTTGGCTTTGTGATCATGGAAATCTCTCCTATTTACCCTGAGGATTCTGGTGAGTACATGTGCCGAGCCTTCAATGACTATGGAGAAGCTGTCACCAAGGCAACTCTGAAGTGTGAGGGCAAGCGGTCCATCATTCTGGAGACTCAGTTGCCCAAGTCTATGCAGAAGGGCATGGAAAAGATTGCTGAACTTGAGGGTCTGATGATCAAGTCACCTGACCTTGGAGCACCCTCAGATGCTGGACAACCACCTCAGTTTATTACTAAACCTGAAGATTCTTCCATTACTGAGAATGGTCTTGCTCACTTTGAGTGCCGATTGCAGCCAGCAAATGACCCTGACCTTCGTGTCGAGTGGTATCACAATGGCCGCTCTATGTGTGCTGGCTCCCGAATTAAGACCATCAATGACTTTGGCTTTGTCATTCTTGAAATAGCCAACTGCTATTCCAGGGATGCCGGCACTTACACCTGCCGTGCTGTCAACAAACACGGAGAGGCTTCTGTAGAGGTCAAACTATTTGTCTCCAGCAAGAGTAGTATTGTCCTTGAGCCACAGGCTACCATGAAGTTCAAGGGACTCACTGAAGCCCTCCAGAAGCTTGAAGAAGACAAATATAGAAAGGAAACTGTCCCTCAGGAAGAAGAGAAGCCTTGTCCTCCACGATTTGTTACTGAACTGCAAGACATCCATGATCTTGTTGAAGGCCAACCAGCTCACTTTGACTGTCGTGTGGAACCTGTAGGAGACTCAACCATGCGCATTGAGTGGTTCCACAATGGCATGCCTGTCAATGCTGGATCCCGTGTGCACATGATGGATGACTTTGGCTTTGTTGTACTTGACTTGGAATGGACCTTTGCCCGTGACACTGGAGAGTATATCTGCCGTGCAACCAACAAGTGGGGTCAGGCCACTACTAAGGCCATGCTCAATGTTCGCTTCAAGCACAATGTTGATATGAGCACACAGCTGCCACAGGGCATGACTGCTGAGAAGCTGAAGGAGCTGGAGCGTGGTCCTTTGACTGAGGCTCATGATGCTGATGAAGAAATGAAGCCTCCCAAATTTACTGTTCCAATCAAGAACCAGAGTCTGCAGGAGGGTGAACGTGCCTTCTTTGAGGCCCGTGTGGAACCCCGCAACGACCCCAATCTGCAAGTTGAGTGGTACTACAATGGCAAGGTTTTGCAGACTGGTCACCGCTTCAGAACCAGCTTTGAGATGGGTTATGTGACCCTGGAACTCCTGTACACCTACGCTGAAGACTCTGGAGAGTACACTTGCCGTGCCTTTAACAAGCTTGGCCAAGATTTCACCAAGGCTACTCTCAAGTCAAAAGGTTGGTGTTTCATACTTACATGTATGGTTTATCTTAGAGCACTGCTTCTAGTATACATGTAAGAAGCTATCAAAACTTTAAAAATCTGACTATGAATTATCCCTCAACCTGCTTACTTGTTTTGGTTGGGATAGTGAGTTACCAAAGGTGAAGATAATTAAAATTTAAAATTTTTTCCAACAGCAAGCCAGTCGGTGGTGCTCATGTCCCAGGTGCCCAAGGGCATGAAGGCCGGTGTAGACTTTGCTACCCAGATGGAGGAGACCCTGAAGAAGTACTGTAAGGATGTCATGCTCACCCCAGAAGACATCTATGATGAAGAGAAGCGGCAGCCTCCACGCTTTGTGACTCACATCAAGGACATCAGTGACCTCAAAGAAATGGAGGAGTTCAAATTTGATTGCCAATTGGCCCCTGTTGGTGACCCCAACATGAAGGTTGAATGGTTCTTCAATGGTCGTCCTCTTCCATTCAGTGAGTGTTGATTCACGCACACATAGAACAACATTGTGGATCATGTGAATAACGTAATATTTACTAAATTTCAAGATGCATAATTCTTACAACATAAATTATGAAATAATAATGAATGAAAGATGTTATGTTACTTGTTTTCTTCAGTAATGAAAGTGAATTAGATATATCAATGATGAATTCAATAAGTTAATTGAATTCATATACAAAATAGATGGTAACAGAGCATACTTTTTTTTCATCACAACAGAGAACCGCTTCACTCCCATCTATGACTTTGGTTATGTTGCCCTTGTTATGAACTGGGTGTTTGGTGAGGACTCTGGTGAATACCTGTGTCGTGCCACCAACCTGTGGGGAATGGACGAGACCCGAGCCACACTCAAGGCCACAGGTCGCCCTGGTGTCATCTATGAGTCACAGATCCCTAAGGGCATGCAGTCCCTTGAGAAGATCAGGGAACTTGAAGCCTCCATGTTGTCGTGAGTATTGTAATAGATGAAGAAAAAAAGCATCCACATTTTATTAGAGAAATTTAAAGCTATAGATACAGACAAATCAATACCTAATTATAAATTCTAGATGAACTAAAGCTGAGTCTATATTAGAAGATTAAACATGAACAGTACTTACAGATTTTATACTTTAAGAAGGAGAGTGAATTTTGACTTTCTTACTAAGATACTTTATGTGCCTTCTGTAGCTCTCGGGAGACTGCTGTTGAGGAGGAGAAGCAGCGGTGCAAGCCTGAGGTGCTGAAGAAACCTGAGAGCCTTGTGGTGCAGGAGGGAGACTGGGCTCGTTTCAGCATCCGTGCGTCAGGCCATCCACGACCAAGGGTTATGTGGATCGTCAACGGCAACACTGCAATGAGCGTAAGTATTTGAAATCTTATCTCTTCTCATTTAACTGAAACACATTACCATATCATCTAAAAAAAGGAAAAAAAGAAAAACTATCATTAGTCAGAAAGAATTTACATAGAGGAGGAGACACGTAACTTTGTAAATATATATATAAGCATTCAGTTCATAATGGTTTTTCCTCATAATGTGTAGATATTGTTCTCTGTAGCTCTGAATCTTCTTATAACTGGTGATTCAAAACAGATAAATCATTAAGCTTCTTCCTAGTAACACATACCATTATATTGTTGTTTTAGGGCAACCGCTTCAAGATCTGGTATGACGGCATGTACCACCTGGACATTCCCAAGACCCGACAGTACGACAACGGCAAGGTGGAGGTCATCTGCCGTAACTCCCTTGGTGAGACCTACGCCTGCTGTGAACTGAAGGTGAACCCGCGCCAAGATGACTACCGCGCTGTCCTCAAGAACTCTCCCAGGCGTAAGTGTCCGTCCTCTTTCTCCAACAGGGTAGCGGGAACTGCAGGTGTGAGGGTACTGGTGTGCTGGCGGTGCTCAGGCCAAGCGTGTTAACTCGGGCTCTGTGCTGCCCTTATCTTTCTCCTTTACAGGTTTGCTGATGTCGTTGAAGGGTCATCTTTTTTTTCCTACAGGTGCATTATTTTCTTCTCCCTGATGTTGCTGCCGGAGAGTCTTTCTTCATGATTCGTTGTCAGTATTATCATCATCGTCATCATCATCGTCATTGTCATCATTAATTTTCAGCATCCTTGGAGGCTGGCCATTGTATGTCCTCATTTTGGATGATGCAAATATTATATACGGCATAACAATAAGGGACATTATGTACTAAGTGGTGAACCAGTAGTGTCACGAAGCACCAGATAATCTATGCTTCATTGTTCCAAAGTTGGGCATTACTGTCCAATGAGGAAGTGAAGCTTATGAGTGTTCTGTCTTGCTGGTGTACACTGGACCACAGCCATACCTAACACCACTCTGCTACACTCACCACTGGTTGTAACACCAATACCTTGAGCAACCACACCCAGTACTACCAATACGCCACTTGGAAACTAACATATATTTTCATTTCTTCTTTTACACTTCTTTTTTATTTCTTCATTTCCTCTCCAGTCTTATTATTTGGTAAGTCAGTGAAGGTAAGAGTTAAGAGAAGTTGCCCGATTGTTTTCCCCCCAATTGTGTTTCTGTTCATGTTTAGTTGCGCTAGATACTTTGGTTCAAGCTGCCTAACTTCCCATTCTTCTCCTTAACATGGGTAATGCTAACAGTCACTCATTAAACTATGCTGTATAGAAAAAGGCCTCTAATTCCTGCCCTGTTTTTTTCCATCTAACTTTTTAGTTTTGGTAATTTGTGATTATGTCTATGTATGTAAGTTTTGGAGTATTATACATGTTGCATGTTGTTCATCTATACATGTCCATGTCATGTCACAGGAGTCATTTCTTCTGCAAGTTTTGACAGTGAAACAACAGTGTCCTTGAACTCATGTACTCTCCTTGTTATTGCTTTACAGTGACACCATGTCTTTCAACTTTTAGATACATTTTCCATGCCCTGTTTATAAACTATTTCCACCTTTGTTGATGTGTGTGATGCACTTGCCACCTTTAGAACAGAATAGTATTTCCTCCCCTTTAGTATCTCCAATCACTTGTTAGATGCTGCATCAGTATACCCCTGTTTGGTATCCCATTAGTTTGATGTCCTGTTAGCCAGAGTTCGGTGGTGGTTGGAGCATGCACCCCTACCGTGCTGGCTTGAGGGTTGGGCCTAATAAGGGGTGTTTTTGTAGCCTGGTATGACACTGACCTCAAGACTTATCAGAAGGAGCGCAAGGAGACTGAACTTGATCGTGTCTTTGAGGAAAAAATTGACACTGACTACTCCATCCTCCATGAGTCCAAATTTGGAGAATACATGGCTAAGCCCATGGACAAGAATGAAGAGTTAGAATGGCAGAAGGTTGCCAAACGGAAGAATGCTGGAGAGAAGATCAAGGAGGTGGGTTGTCTGTTAGATAAGGGTCAAGTTTTCTTTCTCAAACAACTAAATTTTCAAAAAAATTATCAGTCATTAGTCAACATTCAATCCAAAAAATTCTGCATATATTTAGGTTCAAATAATTTTGTCATTTTTGTATGAGTATGATATGGTAAATCCCTGGAAACATGTTTGAAAAAAAATTAAGATCAGTATCTTTCTCTCCATTCGCTTACAAATTACATCTAAACAATATATGAATCTTTCACCTACAGCTGGAAGACTCTCAGAGGATCAAGGGCAGGAAACAGGACTCTGTAATGTTTGCTTCACCAGCCGAACATGCTGCCCAACACTCGCTGGCTAAGGGCATGGCCTCCCGCTATGAGGAATCAATGTAAGTGTGGAAGCATCTACTTTATTCCTTTCCCAACACCATTATAGCCAATAAAGAACTGCCGCATCATTTGGCATAATTTCATAGAAACATTTGAATTGAATATTGAGCAAAATGTTAGTAACCAAGATTAGAAAATACAGCATTCATATATAAACATGAGAGTTACTAATACACAATTACATGTACAGCTCATAGTGTATACTATTTAGGATCAATACATAAAAGTGACTATTCAAAGTTACACAATAAAGTCTTTTAGAGGTGGTCAGGGAGCATCTTAGGCACCAAAACTACATTACTGATCCGGTTGTGAGGTAAAGGTTCCTGATGCAAAGTTGCTTCCCAACAGTAGTGAGGAGGAGAAGGCTTTGCGTGAGAGGGCACCAAGACAAGTCCTAAGGTAGTCATCTGACCCTCCTGGCTAATATTTGTATTGATGTGTGCATTTTATTTGATTCTTTTACCATTTTTTTGTTTGAGTATATATCACTTAATTATTTCAAACATTTCTTTTATACTTTCTCTGCTAAAACTTGTTGAATACTATAGGTTTTATGTCTGTATTGTCATTGGCCTTTCAATTTTGAAATTATTTGATATCTTCTTCAATGATTACTTTATTATTTGATTAACTTATTAATCTTTTTTATTCTTGTATCTGAAATCTTGAGTGAATTTCATTACTTTATTTATGGTTTTCTTAAATCATTAACAAATCATTTATTTTATCTACACTTGTTTACATATGTATGTGTTTTCATTTTTCTGTTGGTGTGTTAAGAATTCATTTTATATAACACACTTACATACATAATATACATATTCTAAGGTGTGAGAAAGCTAAAATGGTTACCTATATCTAGTAGTAAAGAACAAATTTGAAGTCAGTTTCAAGAATACAAGTTAATATAAAAATATAGTAATAATAGAAAATTATGAATACCCAAGATCTCATTAGTAAATACATCTCAGTTATTAGCAGGGTGTTGTAGGTTGTATGCTTTGACTAACAGTTGTGTCCACTACAGGGATGTGGATGAGATGCGCCACGACGAGGAAACTCTCCGTCAGTTTGAGGCAGAACCTTCAGAGTCTACTGTGCATGGCAAGGAGGTGAGTCACAAAGGATTTCTCTGTAATCATCTGTATTCTTGTGTAGCAAACTAAAACAATATGAGTATTCCTTTGAAAGAAGAATCAATGATGCTTAGGAACAGTAGGTGTCATTTGCTAGGATTCAAATTTGTTTATGTGATGTTACCTATTATTATCCTCAACACACTTAATGTTCAAGTGAATGCTAGACATGATATATTTTATTTTCTCTCTAGATCCACACCTCAACTCAGCGTCAGACTCAGAAGGAGACGCAGGGAGACCTGGAAATCCACCGTAAAATTACTGCCACCGACAAAACAGAGGTTGAGCACAAAGCTAAGACCACTGAGCGTCTAGTCCAAGGCCAGCCACAGAAGCCCGCCAAACCTCCGTTCTTCACCAAAAAGATCCAGCCGTGCAGAGCTTTTGAGAGAGAACCTGCTCGCTTCATGGTGGAGTTTGATGGTGACCCGATGCCCACTGTTCAGTGGTACCGTGAAGATTTCCCCATCACCAGCTCTCCTGACTTCCTCATCCATACTTTTGGTGACAAGAGCATCCTGACCATCCGTGAGGTGTTCCTTGAGGACTCTGGAGTCTTCGCTGTGGTGGCAGAAAACCGTGGTGGTCGTGCCAAGTGTTCTGCTAACTTGGTGGTGGCTGAACGCAAGCAGAGCCGGGCAGGACCTGTGCCTCCCAGCTTTGACCAAACCATTCAAGACACACAGAGCACACCAGGCAACCTATTGAGGTTGGATGCCAAGATTCTGGGCACCACTCCCATTGATGTCTACTGGCTCAAGAATGGACGCAAAGTGACCCAAGACAATCACTTCAAGCTGTTGACAGAAGGTGATTCATACACTCTCATGATCCTTGAGACTGTGGCTGATGACACAGCATCCTATGAGTGTGTGGCCATCAACAAGGCTGGTGAAGCCCGCTGCCAGGCCACTGTTGAGATCTCCGGCCCAGCCTCACCCAAGACCAAGGAAGCCCCAGCCAAGCCCAGTGGTGCCCCTCAGGCCCCAAAAATTGTCCAGAAGCTTCAGGCACATATTATACAGGAAGGACAGCCTGTCGCCTTCCAATGTGTCATCACAGCAAATCCAAGTGAGTACCGGACTTGTTTTGTTCTCTTAACAAGTATTATACATCTAGTGTAACAGAACTCCAATTAACATTCCTCTAAACCTAAATATTTTTTATATTCCTAACAGAACCCAAGATTCAATGGATGAAGGGTAAACAGCCCATCAAGCCCAGCAAATACTTTACCATGACTGCTGATGGTGACCGGTATGGCCTTCGCATATCAGAGGTCTTCCCTGAGGATGAAGGAACCTACTTCTGTGTGGCCACCAATTCAGGGGGCAAGGTAAGAGTTGATTCCTACCATATATATACATATATATATATATATATATATATATATATATATATATATATATATATATATATATATATACACACACTTATATTTATGTATTCTCCAGTCACATTTGTTATATAAAAAGTTCAAAACACAATTAGATGGTACATCATAAATATAAGAACACAATGGGTATTCAGTGACAACATTGAACGTGGTTGTGTTATCTGTGATGCTGAGTGTTCGTGTTTTGTACTTCAGGCTACAGTGGAGACCAAGCTGAAGGTGACTCAGCCTCAGCAGTCTGAGGTAGCTCCTACTGTTGCCCCCATGGAACCTGTCACCGTGAAGGAGGGCAAGGGTGCTCGATTCAACACAGTGGTGATGGGAAAGCCAAAACCCAATGTCCAGTGGTACCGTGAAGGCTCCCTTATCCCTAACTCCAAGGACTTTGTGGTGAGTGTCTGCCTGTTTCTGTGTCTTGTATTTTCTCTTCTTCCTTAGGGCAGCACACGTAGGGGAGTCAGTGTAGGTGTGGTGGGACAGATTCTTGGTTCCTTATAGATTATGTGTACATACATACCTATCAATGCTTTGTATGGTGTACACACACACACACACACACACACACACACACACACACACACACACACACACACACACACACACTATCATGTTTAAATATACATATGAAGGTTAGGTACACTAATATTGGCCCAAATATTGAAACCTTAAGTTCTTCTTTACATTATTAAAAAAAAAAAACAACAACATATAGGTACTAGTATTAATTGTAGTATGATGAACACCTATTTATTGTTGATTTGGCTTTTGTATGATATATGTAGTATGTCTGTGTATGTATGTACGTATGTATGTATGGATGGTGGAAATATGCGAGCGGATCATAGAACCGAGAAGCATAAGAGAGACAACAGTATAAGAAGAGGGAGAGATACACTAGATGCAATATTTTCACTAAGACAGATGAAGGAGAAATATTGATAAAAACAGAAAGGGATGCGCAAAATGGTTATTGATCTAGAAAAAAAAACTTATAATAGATTGCCTTGTCAGAAAGTGCGCAGATGCATGCCAAGGGAAAGAAGTGTAAGTTAAAATAGCCAAGGATATCTACGAAAGATCCCATACTTTATAGAGGATTAGTATAGGAATAACAACAAAAATACCAATTATAGTTTGCTTACATCAGCGGTCCACTTTAAACTTATATATCTTTGTCTTAATTATAAAAGTTTTGGTGTGATTAATAAGGGATTGTGCTCCTCCATGGTGTATAGTATTTGTGGATGAAACTGTTTTATAGCACCAGTAAAGAAGTGGTGGAGAGAAAACTGGGAGAGTGGAGGAAAGCATTGAAATAGTTATGGTAATACGTGGAAGTCAAGTACAAGGGGAGGAACTTAAATTGAGAATATTTTAATATAAGTGATCAATGGTAGGAAAGGGAGAGTTGGACACAGAAGTAAATTATTGAGTGCTGTCTAGGTGGAAAACTAGAAAAATATATCATGAATAGCAAGATATATAAGATGTCAATAAAACAGTCAAATCAACAATGATGAATGAGAGGCAGACTTGGCAGGTGAAGAGAGACATATAAAGAAAATATATATGTTGCAGAAATTGAAGTATTGTGATGAATGTGTGGAGTAATTAATTAAGGTGGATATAATCAGGAACGAGTTATTTAGAGGCGAAAACAATAGTAAGAGAATCATCAAAGAAATACAAGAGAACAAGTTGAAGTGGTACGAGTATGTTGTGAGAAAAAAAAAGTATAATATGACTTAAAAAACAGTGAATATGGAGGTAGGCTACAAGGGGACACGAAAAGAGGAAGAAAAAAAAAGAAGTGGATCGACTATATAAATCAAGATATGAAGGAGAAGAGATTAGAAAGTGATGATGCATGTAATAAAACTTAGTGGAGGAGACTAGTCAAGTGAAGCGACCCTAAATGAAAGTGAGAAAAGATGAAGTTAAGGAGGAAGTATTTATATATGTACGTATGTATCAGTTCGGAGCATTGACACATCGGAACCCTTAAAGAGACCCTGTTAGACGAGTGACGTGAGGTGTCAGGGGAGTGTTCTTATCGCCTCATCAGGAACAGATGTGCTGAGACCTGATTCACGGTTATTTGTGGCACCAGTTTAGTCCAATGCGCAGTTGGACTGTCATGAGTGTTCTGCCTTACGTAAGGGGGGCGTGGAGTGGCCTGGCTCCGGCTGTGACATGCGATATATTGTCGTCAGGCGGGTGCTTAATGTGTAGGGAAGGTGTTAGGTACAATGGCAGTGGTCCCCGTGTAACTTGTCACTTTACTTCGTCTGTAGCTGCACCGGCGCACCAACACCCGCGTGGGGGAGGCAGACAGTTATCATGAGTACAACTACGTAGGTTATATTTGTTATCTGACAGTTATACAGGATTAATAAAATAGTCTTATTCATGATTTATTTATTCATTTACTTATGGCGTGTCAACATGATGGATGGATTGATGGATGGCATCTCGCATCTCTTGGCGGGAATATGTAGGCATTGGCATTCTCCCGGGGTGATGATGTGCTACACTGATAAGAGCAGTGGTCGGCTCCAAGGTGCCAGAGTCAACAAGCGA
Organism: Metacarcinus magister; assembly: GCA_029783475.1. Taxonomy (NCBI): domain Eukaryota; kingdom Metazoa; phylum Arthropoda; class Malacostraca; order Decapoda; family Cancridae; genus Metacarcinus; species Metacarcinus magister. Next base: position 12,332,181 of record JAPQNM010000042.1, read on the forward strand.
TCATGCCAGTATTTAATCTTGTCAAGTAGGAAGTCTGGCCATCAGGTCATCTCACCTTCTGGACGTCACTAAACAAGGCTGAATGATGAATTAATAAGTTGGTTTAGGCTTCGGTAGGAGACTCAACCCAAGGCTACGGAGTGACGCTTGGAGATGTATGATTGATGCATTTATCTGCTGACTACTCTGCCATCAATCCTTGGAGGTCAAGTTCACTGTTTTATTGACTAGATTCAAGTGAAATTTTGTGCTGGTGTGTTTTTCGATATTTGGAGCAAGCCATAAAAGCCGTCATTCAAATAATAATAGTAGTAGTAGTGTAGTGGTAGTGGTGCAGTGTTAGTAGTAGTGGTAGTAGTAGTAGTACGTTTACGTCTACATTGTCGTTACACAAGTCGGTAACCTGTTGAGTGAGTACCTTGGCGCCACCTCCACCACAGATGGGCGGCGGAGTGTGGAGGGTTAGGCCCTTATCCTACCGTTCAGGAGGGTGGTAAACACCGGCAACACTCGTAACAATTAGAACACACGCTCCCCCAAGGCCGCGGCGGAACATGATACTGCGCCCACGGCACCCTACGTGACGCCTCCCGAAACAGGAACCTCAGAAAGGGGTGGGGGGAGGGTAGGGACGAGGGGAGGGACGAGGCGTTGCCCTAGTATTAATTTTCATTCGTTTGGTAGAACTAAGGTTAATATAGTCATACATTACTAAAAGTATTGATTTTGCGTTGCCGGTATTGTTGTTTTTTTTATTTATTTTTTATTTCTAAGGGATCAATTCCCAAACACCTGGTGAGTGTGTATCACTTTCGACTTTAAATGACATGTGGCATACGCCTTTGTGTTACGATTGTTTATTTGCCTATCACTACAACTGTCGCGGTATAATAACCTCATATTACGAGGTGGCAATCTTCACATCAGTTTCACATCAATTTGAAATGTTGTAGTATATTGACGTGATCGTGACGTTTTTAGAAAGGTTTTATATTAGCATCACTCCATGACGTAGCATTACACATGACAGCATCGTTTCCATTATCCCTGCGGCTGCGTGCTCTTGAGGATGCCAATGACTGAGAGAGAGAGAGAGAGAGAGAGAGAGAGAGAGAGAGAGAGAGAGAGAGAGAGAGAGAGAGAGAGAGAGAGAGAGAGAGAGTGTAGGTAGTAATGCGTTAGGTGTAGCATCACTTGTAACCAAGGTCATCTTTGTTCTTCCTCAGATGTTCATGGAGGGCAACACAGCCGTCCTGGACGTCAGGCAAACCTTCCCCGAGGACTCAGGAACCTTCACCTGCCGCGCCACTAACTCCGCTGGACAGGCCGAGACGTCCGTCTTGCTCACGGTTAAAAGTAAGAACGCCTAAGATCGTCCTGTAAGGATGCTTCGTCCACATGAATCCCCTCGCGGTGCAGTGTGGGCAGGATTTGTCTGTCCACTTGGTTGTTCGCCCTCCCTGTCTCCCCTTTGTAAACACTGCCAGCCGACCCTCCTGCAGGGGCGGCGAGGCATCATAATGCTGCTGCTGCGTCAAGTGTCAGGCAGCAACCTAGTGCGACAACCTGGTAGTACAATGTCCCCCCGGTGCCCACTTCACGGCCCGGACTACCTGTTCCCCCCACACTGCACCGCCACTCTTTCCCTGTGTTGTGCTGATCCATAGTGGACCGTCTGGCCAACAACGGCTCAGAGTTCTTATATCCCGTGATCGTTACGACGCGGCGTCCCCGACTCTTAAGGCGAGGGAGAAGGGGACGGCCTTTACTCTAGACTCCCTCCCCTCCCACCATCCCTTTGGAGTCTTTCATTGGTGCCTTTTTTTTCTTGCTAAAGTGATTGGGTAGTGAGATATATACGTTACCAGGCAGAGGCATTGAGGCAAGCTTCTCCCCGCCACATATACAAGACAGTTAATTTCTATCTTTATCTGCTGCTGTTGAGGTCCGCGCCGCCTGGCCGGACCTCACTATGTCTTGAGCGTGTGGCGGGTCGCGGCGTGCCTCAGCGCTGCAGCCGAGCTCAGCAGCATTGGCACAATTAGCTGCTCCATTTTCATTCTGGTTATTTACGAGTAGATCCAGTTGACCTCTGTATGTGCTTGACCATAGATTGTTGGCTCTGTTATTATCTTCTGTCTAGTAGATGAACATTTTACCATGATGGACTTTCCCTGGACTGTTATATTGGCCTTAGCAGACTCAAATTTTTTGTATGCTTAACGTATTATTCTTATTTATTCAAAACCACCTTTTTCATACTTAGTTTGTTGAGAAAATAATTTTGTCTCGGTGCTCTATTGCAAAAGTTTTGACTGTCCAGCGGAGGTTTAAACTATGCTCAATCTCTCCTGATATATTGGATATTTATCTGAGGTTCGGGACTAAACCTTACTATTGTATGATAACGAAGAGGTGAAGGGATGCATGACTGGCTGTTGCCATACAACATCTGTATTGTTTCCTCAACTTTATAAACAAATTATTATAATGTACAAAAACTTGGGAAACATAAATAAAACAATCAGTGATATAAACTTACGGTTTACCTTTCCACGTATGTGGGCCAAACACCTCATTAACAGCTGCCCCGGGGGTAAGCTTCAGTAGTTGTGGTGATGGTTGGTGATGGTGATGGTGGTGGTGGTAGCTTTAATATTTTTAGTATATGTTTAAGTATGTATCGAGACCACCGCGGCTCAGGCCACGGTGGTCCCGAGGGGAAGTGGTGGACCTGAATATCTCTTGGTACACTGCTTCCCCGAGACAGCCGATGCAAATGGTGAAGGACAGAGAGTAAGACTTAAAAGGTGGAAAATAAAAAATGAGAGGCACGGTGGATGTGTCAGAGGAAGTGACTAAGTGAGCAGCGCCAGAAAGCAGCTGCTGCGCGATGTTGAAACGTTGTGTCAATGAGGGGAGAGACCAGCCCACGCCCTGCCATGACTCAAACAGGGGAACTGACGGAGGCAGATGCCGACGCCCACAGATGGTGCGTGTGTCACACTAGAAATCAGCCACGCTGTCCCTCATGACACTAAGCCAACTCCGCCCAAAACAGGAAAAAAAAATTCTATAAATATTAAAAAAAGGAAAGGTTTAACACATTTTTACTGAATACATTCACACGCAAAGGAAGACTCAGAGGCCCTTTTAGCACTGCAACTAATCACTGTCATAATATACGCACACATACGCTCACACGTAAACACAAGACACCGTTACCTTCCGTCCTTAATGTGCAGAAATGGGTGGGAATGACTCACAGCCAGTTAACACTAAAACTTACCATGACCTACTGGTGGAACTATCACTCGTATTGCCAGAGGCTTAAGAGCTAGAGTTGTGCGCGACAAGAGCCTTGAGATAGCGAGGGAGGTAGGCAGGGAGGGAGGGTGATCTATTTTAGTAAGACCAGATGTGTTCGCCGCCTCACACCTCGCACACCCGTTCTACCCTTTGTGTGGGACTCTTCTCGCATCCTACTTGTACAAAAATATCCACAGGAACCGAACCATACACCCCCGCCTCAACAACACACACGACCCTAACGCTTACATCCCCAGAAACCATCCACGCGCCCACTTAAACCCACACAACCACAACCTTACTCACACACTCTTCTCATGCACTCACTCCACACGTACCAAGTTCTTGCTTATCGTAACGTTTAGTCTCAGTGACACGCTACTTACACTTACCAAAACGCTGACGTCCATGATATAGATTCTTACACTCTCTTTGAAGTGACAGCAAAAAGATGAAAAAAAGAACTGACATAAACTCTTCACACCAACAGATCGCTTACTCTCTCTCTCTCTCTCTCTCTCTCTCTCTCTCTCTCTCTCTCTCTCTCTCTCTCTCTCTCTCTCTCTCTCTCTCTCTCTCTCTCTCTCTCTTTCATTCATTCATTGTTATTTTGCTACACAAACCACACTGTTACCTTAACCTTGCTGTAGCGTAGGGTTGGCGGAATCATGCTGAAAAGAGAGAGAGAGAGAGAGAGAGAGAGAGAGAGAGAGAGAGAGAGAGAGAGAGAGAGAGAGAGAGAGAGAGAGAGAGAGAGAGAGAGAGAGAGAGAGAGATGAGGTGGGAGCAGCAGGAAGAAGGTTGTGGGGTGCTGCACAAGTGTGGAGTTTTGTGTTTTCGCAGCTGTGTGTGTGTGAGAGAGAGAGAGAGAGAGAGAGAGAGAGAGAGAGAGAGAGAGAGAGAGAGAGAGAGAGAGAGAGAGAGAGAGAGAGAGAGAGAGAGAGAGAGAGAGAGAGAGAATGCAGTCAATGATAGTTCGTTGTCATTCGTGTGTGTGTGTGTGTGTGTGTGTGAAATCAGGTGGTGTTTAGGTGTGCGTCAGAGTTGACAGAAGGGCCGCGAGAGCACATATGGCGAGGATGTGTATAATTAGCTTAGGAGACGAGGAGGGGGCAGATGTGGCCGCCTGCGATGCTATGGTGGTGAGGGAGCGGGGAGGAGTGAAGGTAGCAGATGTGGTGGTGAGGTAAAAGTGGTGGTGGTGGTGTAGAGGTGCGAGAGGGGTTGAGTGGGTCGTTGTGGTGGTGGTGTATATACAGCGGTCTAAATCAGAGGTGAGCCAAGACGGCTGTGGTGGGGGTGCGAGGTGGGGTACTTTTGTAGTATTTTCAGGGCTAGTGTGTTGGTGGGGGGCAAAGCGGGAGGCGACACCCCCGCGGTGGTCATGTTTTATATTTAGTGAATAGTACCTCAGCTGCTAGGCTTGGTGTCTCGTGCAGCAGGTTAAGTAGGTGACCTAACATAACATATATACATTTTTCCCTCTCGCCACCTCTGATTCACACTGACATAAAGGGAAACTACCTAACTTGGAGGGAGCCTTGCTATGACGTGTAAGGACACCCCACGAGTCACTCAAAGGTGGCAGACAGTCCCTCGCGCCTCAGCAGGTGTCGTACTCTGTTCATACTTACTCATCTGGGGGTAAAGTGTCGCTGCCTTGCCTTACCTGTGTATAGTCTTCTCCCTTCCTCCTAGCACATGGCTCATCCACAAAAGTTTATTCTCAAGGCCATTTTTTTTTATAGATATTGCATACAGTCTTTGCTTTATGTCTCTCCCCCAAAGTTAAGCACCTTATACCACCCACCTTTCCTTCGTTCCTTAATGACTCTCCTGCTTCGTTGCCTCATCCCCACACCACATACACACTCACACATTTACTTTTATACTCCCATCCGAGCTGCTTTCGGGAGTGTCACGTGGAAGCTACAATTGGTTGGCTCACCGCCACCACCCGGCCCCAGCGAGTCTATACTTTCAGAAATTGATAACAAACAGACATCGTGTTCGAATTTGATTCTCATTCTCCACTATAAACGCACACTCGACATAGCACGAATGGAGATTGAAAGTAATTTCCTTCCTCCCTCGTGTAACTGTGCGTCTTATGCACCCTGATCTCCTTCCTCGTTCAACTGTGACTATTTGAAGATGTCTGTCTGCCCTAAATATTTTGATTCCATGACAAACTTAAAGGTGGAGAGCCAGAGTTCTAGAAACCCACATGGCGACCTCGCGTTCACCAGACCTTGACGGCTGTGAAATTTCCGCACCCGACTCACCGCGGCAATCCTTTACACAAATAGATCCGTGATGTATATGCTTGGCTCCCTTCTGTACACTCTCTAGGCTAAGATTATCAAAAATGAACTATATATGTGAGACGGTGAGTCGCTCCTCGTACGAGCTAGACTCCACGTCAGCCTCAAGGATGTGGTGGAGTACAGCGGAAGGGTGAGGGGGTGGTGCTATATTGGTGCCTCACCCCTGTCGCAGCGATTCTGTAGCTTAATGGAGGGAGTTTGGAAACCGTTCAAGGAGTTTCTTCATAAAAGGAGGAGAATGTTGCAGCCGAATAGTTTCCTGTTTTGGGAGGTGGCGAGCCTCAGGTTGTCAGGTGCAGCTACATTCCTTATGGCTTAGAAACCTGTCAGGACTCAACTTCAAGGTTACTGAAGCAAAAGCCTCACGCTACATTGGGGTCATATGGCGGATGGGCTGGTGAATATTAGGAAAAAAGATTTCATATCTTACACATAGAAGAACGAATAGGAATGGAAGAAAACTAGTTTTTTGTTGTTTATTTAATGAGGAAAAACAAGTAACACTGAGCAAAGAGGTAACACCTGCTCCTCGAGGCTGTTGTTACTTGACACAGATACAAGCACTGATGAACTCACTATGTGATGTGATGGTGATGCTGACAAAGAGCTTCCCTCTGGGGTGCGGCAGCAGGTTGGCGGAGTGAGTCAAGGGCAGGTGGTTATCCTCACTTCAGTCAGCTGCTACAGCACGTGTCATGCATCTGTCAAGGCTCAAACACGCTTAGCATACTATTGCATCTCAAAATATTATAAATGACTAGTTGCTCCAAGAGGAAATACAGCTGAACACGCCAGAGGCGGATTCTGAACTAAACAGGAAATGTGAATTACGAGCAGGTGTTGAGATTTTTCTCCCTGAAAATACTGTGATTATACCTGTATGTGTGTTGGGCGAGGCCACTGGGTTGGCAGCCAGCTGCACGCATCTGTCCTGCTGCTCCTCGCGGCCGGAACTGCAATCTGTCGAAGAAAAAAGGTGTGGGTCGGCGGTGGTGCTGTACAACACTTGGCCAGTATGCTGCAGCTAATTATACATGACCCTTGATACTAGTGGCCCCAATAACTGATACCCGAAAAGGGTGAGGCACCGGCGACAGGAGTTAAACTCCTGGAGGTCAAATACCAAAAATGGCTACGATTATGTTGTTTTTGTATATTGCACATCTAAATTAGAATTTTTCCAATATATATAAAACTAGTGGCACGTATCTGATGAGGTAAAATGAGTGTTGGCACATACTTGGAATTAATCTCAAGGGCAGGAGCGGAGAGCAACAGTGGCGAGCCTTAAGAGGGCATGGGGAGCTCGACTCTCAGGGTGGGGGAAGAGAACACCAAATGAGGTAATACACTAAGTGACTAATTTTGCTCCGAGATGCCTGGGTGTCGGGTCTACCTCTATACGTCAGGAGGGCCAATAAAGGCAGTGAATCACCCCTTACTCACCCCTCAAAGCGAAGCTCCATACTTACACTAGGCCATAGTAGATATCGTGCCAACTTGTAACAGCTGCTGCACGAATGTTTCTGTCGTACACAGTGAAAAGAAACATCACAAATACAAACGTTATACACACTTCGCTAAGAGACTTGGCTTGGCTAAATGGTCTTGGCGCCAAAGCACTTGCCTTCAATTTAGAGCACTCGACATCTTGGCCGCTTGAGTCTGAACACTTCCTCGCCTCACCACTTGTCACTCCTTCACCTCTGCCTCACTTATGTTACACCGAGATGTTTTTAGAGCATTCTCTCACTTGTTTTTCTTGGCAAATAATAAAATTTCTGGGTCTTCATGAGCTATATCGGCTGTCTCTACTTTGTACAAATATTATTACTATTTAAGATTCTTTGGTCCGGCACAGGCACTGGCAGTCACTATGGTTCGATTTATTCCATATTGTCTTGCAGGACTTTATTTAGCTTCTATTACACATTTTCTCTGTTTAAATATGTTTTCATATTTTCAGGAAGTATGTCAGTAACTCAGCTTCTCTTACAGAACGACGAAACAACTAGCTTGTTGCCGAATATGTTAAACTTTTCTAGAGTCCGTTTCAGTTTTCATTCAGGAGCGAACTCAGAGAACTGTCGAGCCTTCACACCACGACTGCTAAGAAGGAACTGAAATTCCGAGGGGGGCTCTGGTAGTTATAGTGGTACGCACGCCCGCCTACGTCAGCGGCCTCTTGGCCATGCCCGACCAATGAGAAGAGTGGGCGGGGCGGTGCGCGTCGACTCTGGCTTTCTCCCTGAGGAAGCCGCGAATCATTTTTAAGTTCGGCGTTTCTTTTGATGACGTCACGGTTCTAGTCCCTCCCAGTGAGGCGTTCCTCGTGTGAATCATTTGTTTGTGAAGCGTTGACTCATAGACGATGATGCAGCTTCTACCATGAAGGGAAATTTATTTTTAATTAATTTATTTATTTTAGAAGTGTTGATGTGATGGTTAGTTTTTACCTGATTAAGACCACCCTTAGTTTAGTAACACTCCCAAAGCAGTTATTGGGTTGTGCTACACTGTTTTCATCCATCCCTTGGAGACTAGTATCGCCGGCGGTGATGGATCATGACTGGATTGCTTCCCCACAGGTCCTTACACAGAGGAGGAGGATCATGTCAGCCTCACTCGCCGCACTCAGGAGAGGGAGTCTCGCAGCCGCCGCTGGGAGTCTCCTAGTCCAGCTAGGTGGTGTTCACTCAGCCCCGCTAGACCGGGTCGGGACAAAAGTATCCCAGCGAGAGGCTTCACACCAAGAAATGAAGAGTTGGAAAGAAAGAAACGGGATAGAGTGCCATGGCTCGTTGAAAAGAAAACGGAAGACTTAAGCTCAGCGGCATCTCGATTGAAAAGATCCACTGTACCTTTCGCACCGAAAGAAATTGAAAAATATTCACTTCCCAAAGTGGGTCTTAAGAAGACTGCACAAGAAACAATATCAGAAGAATCCTCAGAACCAGGAAGACCACAACAGTTTGAGGACGATGATGAAGATTATGAATATTATGAAGACTACGATTACGATACTGATGAAATGCCAGAAGGTGAATATGAGGATCTCGGGGAATACGAGCCACCAAGGCAAGAAGTCAGCCCAAGGGGAAGATCACGCACAATTAAGGGGAAACTCCCACGCAAGCCTCAGGATAGCGCAGAACCCAAACCAGGAAAAAGGCCTATCCTACGTAGGAGGAGAGTGAGACCTGGAGACAAACCTGAAGAGGAAGTGCACTTGAAGCCTGGCAGAAGGATTCCGAAGACTCCCGTTGAAGGAAATGAAAAATCTCGTCTTAGGCATTTCCAAAAGAAGTTTGAGGAGAAAAAAGATGAGCCTGAAGCCATGCCTTGGAGAACTAAAAGGACACCTTCAAAGGAATCAGAAGATAAGAAAGTTTTACCAATAGAAGATATTCCCAAAGAAAAAACAGATGCAGGAGAGGAGGACGAGGAAGACTATTATGAATATTATGAAGATTACGATTACGATTCTGATGAGATTCCAGAGGGTGAATATGGCGATATCGGAGAATATGAGCCACCAAGGCAAGAGCCAAGCCAAAGGGGTAGGTCTCGCATGGTGAAGGGAAGGCTTCCGCATAAGCTTGGGGATAGGGAAGAACCTAAGCCGGGAAAGAGGCCAATCCTGCGCAGGAGGAGAGTGAGGCCTGGGGAGAAGCCAGGTGAAGAGGTGCTCTTGAAGCCTGGCAGACGGATTCCCAAGGCTCCTGAAGAAGGTGAACAAGCACAACTCAGACCTTTTGATAGAAAAAAGCCAGAGGAGAAGGAAGAGCCAGGAAACATGCCATGGAGGACCAAGAGGATGCCTTCAAAAGAGAGAAAAGAGCCTCCGCAACCACAGATAGGAAAACATCATACAAAAGCTCCTGAAGAAGAACCCATTGACCAAGATGTCAGAGACAGAAGAAAGACACCACATGATTATAGTGAGTTAGATGACCAAACCCATTTAGAACATGTAGAAATAGTCGAAGAGGCTGACCAAAAGCTAACGGAGGTAACTCAGAAGCCAAAACCAATTAGAAGACCTGGAGTCCCTCTGCCTGAAAAAGAGGATTTCACAATACCTAAAGTACCACTCAGGAAAACAATTCCTAAACAGTTTGTTCCGGAAGAAGAAATGTTTGAGTCAGTTGATCTCCAGCATGTTGAAAAGGCTAAGAGACCAACACCCAAACACGAGAAACGACAATGGAGTCCATTGCCAGGGACTGATACATACACCCCAGGGAAGGTTCCTGAAAAGGAGCCTGTAGAACTTGAAGAGCCTGATACATATACTATACAGAAAGAAACAAGAGATGATGAGGAGCGTGAAAAAGGTCTATATCAAAGAGAACCCAAGGAAGAGCCTCTACCAGAAAGTGAGAAGAAACGAAAAATTGGTAAAGGTCGATGGCCACCTACAGAAGAAGTGGAAGATGAAGAAGTAAAATTTAAGCCAATAAGACGCTTACCTAAACAGCCTGAAGAGGAGGGTGAAAAACCACACCTGAAACCCACTCGTAAGAAAAAGACTGAGCCCGGAGAAAAGGAAATGATTTCCTGGCAAGCCAGGCAAAGGAATAACTCAAGATCTTTCCGAGAGGGAACAAGCACAACTAGAACCATTTGAAGGAGAAGAACTACAAGCTCTAGAAAAGGAGAAAGTCACTCAGGAGAAATCTAGAAAGCCGAAGATAAAAGAAAAGGATAAACCAATGGAAGAGAGAGAATCTCCAATTCCAGAGGAAGACCTACAGCCTGAAGAGGAGGATGAAACCAAGCCAAGAAAGGATAGGAAGAAACCTGTGAAAAAGGAGGAGGAGCCCAAAATTCCTACGTGGCGAGGAAGGAGACTCCCACCTCAGGATGAGGAGAGAGAAACAGTGAAGCTGAAGCCTTTTGAAAAGGAGAAACCAGACGAATCTAGGAAGGAGCCGAAAACCAAGCCTCGATGGCCATATGAGCCTGAAATTCCCGAACCTGAAGAGACTCATCGAGGGCTTCCATGGAAGCCTGAAAGAGTAAAGGTACCTGATGGCATTCCAGGTGATATGAAACCAATCGAGGACGAACAATCTCCTGAGGGTGATGAACCACTGAAACCAAAGAAAGAAAGAAGGAAGCCTGATAAGGAGGAAGAGGATGAAACTCTTTTATGGAGTAGACAAAGAATTCCTAAAGATGATGAGAATGAAGGCATTCAATTGAAACCATTTAAGAAGGAAAAGCCTAAGGGACTAAAGCCAACACCCAAGGACAAACTGGGAAAACCATATGAGCCAGAAAGCCATGAGCCAGAGAATGTTTCTCAAAAACCATATAGAAAACTGAAGGAAGATGAAGCTCCTCAAGAAGGTGTTGAACCTGATGAGCCAAAATTCCCACCATGGCGAGGCAAGAAAATCACTCGTAAAGAAGAACAAGGAGAGGAAGTAGTGTTGAAGCCATTTGAAAAGGTTCCTCACAAACATAAACCTAGTCAACCTGGTGAAGTAGAAGAATTCAATGGAATGCAACCTGAAGAAATATCAGAACAAACCTTTACTGATGGCTATGAGGAGATTCATGATGTTGATGATGCAACAGAAGCTCAGTATGAAGTAATTGAAAAAGTAGTTACTAAATTTGGCACTAAAATAACCAAGCGTCGTCCTAAGCCAAAGCCAAAAACAGAAACAACTGAAGTGGAGACTACTGAAGAGCAATTTACAGCACCTAAATTAACTCCTAAAAAGAAGGTTCCTGGAGATATCGAAGAAGTAGAGGATAAGACAGAGACACAATATGAAATAATTGAAGAGTTAGTGACTACAGACGGTAAAGTAATTAGACGTCGTCCAAAATCAAAGCCCCGTTCCAAAATTACTTTAGAAGAGACAGTTGAGGAACAGGTTACAGAGCCAAAAGTGACTCTGAAAAAGAGAGTTCCTGGAAAGTTTGTTACTCAGGAAGAAACCACTGAAACTGTGCAGCTCACGCATGTTGAGAAGCCAAAGAAGCCCAGACCAGTGAGGGAGAAGCGTCAGTGGGATACTTTTGGTGAAACAGAAGAAACAACTATCGAGGAACTGACTGAAAAGGAACTTGTGGAACTAGAAAGACCCGAGACATTTGAGACAGTAGAAAGGTTTGACACTGAAGACGATCAAACTATTGGAAAATATCAGCGCACCATTGAAGAGGAGACGGTTGTTGAGGAAGACAAGAGACCTAAGATTAAGAGAGGGAGATGGCCTCCCACAGAGGAAGAAGATAAGGAAGAGGTAAGGTTAAAGCCAGGAAGGCGTTTGCCAAAGCGGCCTGAAGAGGAGAAAGAACAACCACAACTGAAACCCATTTCCATGAAAAGGACTGTGCCTGACAAAAAAGAAATGGTACCAGGGAAGCCAGGCAAAACAATGCCTCATGATGTTTCTGAGAGGGAGCAAGTACAACTGGAACCATATGAAAGCATGGAACCACAACTTTCGGAAAAGGAGGAGGTCAGTTTGGGTAAACCCAGGAGGTCAAAAACTGAGAGAAAGAGTAAGCCACTGGATGAAACAAAAGCTCCTGATTCAGAGGAAGATTTGCAACCTGGATTGGAAGATGAAAGCAAGCCCGAAAAGGGTAAGAAGAAGCTGGAAAAGGAAGAAGAAGACACTGAAATTCCTTCCTGGCGAGGCAGAAGACTTCCGCCCAAAGAGGAAGAGAAAGAAACGGTGGAATTGAAGCCTTTTGCAAAGAAGAAACCAGAAGAACCTAAGAAAAAGCCCAAAACCAAACCTCGATGGCCTTATGAGCCTGAAATTCCCGAACCAGGGAAGACTCCTCAGGAGCTTTCCAAGAAACCCAGTAAAGAAAAGCCTGATGACATTCCAGATGAAAGGGTGCCACAGGAACCAGGTGTTATTGATGATTATGAAGAGATCGAAGAGGTTGATGATACAATAGAGGCACAGTATGAAATAATTGAAGAGGTAGTCACTAAATTTGGCACTAAAGTAATCAAACGTCGTCCAAAGCCAAAGCCAAAAACAAAAACAACCGAAGAGGAGACTATTGAGGAACAATTTACAGGACCTAAAGTCACTCCTAAAAAGAAGGTTCCAGGAGATATTGAAGAAGTGGAGGATATGACAGACACACAATATGAAGTAATTGAAGAGGTAGTAACAAAAGACGGTAAAGTAATTAGACGTCGTCCAAAGCCAAAGCCCCTTTCCAAAATTACTTTAGAAGAGACAGTTGAGGAACAGGTTACAGAACCTAAAGTGACTCTGAAAAAGAGAGTGCCTGGAAAGTTTGTTACTCAGGAAGAAACCACGGAAACTGTGCAGCTCAGGCATGTTGAGAAGCCCAAGAAGCCCAAACCAGTGCGGGAGAAGCGTCAGTGGGATACTTTTGGTGAAACAGAAGAAACAACTATCGAGGAACTGACTGAAAGGGAACTTGTGGAACTAGAAAGACCCGAGATATTTGAGACAGTAGAAAGGTTTGACACTGAAGACGATCAAACTATTGAAAAATATCAGCGCACCATTGAAGAGGAGACGGTTGTTGAGGAAGAAAAGAGACCTAAGATTAAGAGAGGGAGATGGCCTCCCACAGAGGAAGAAGATAAGGAAGAGGTAAGGTTAAAGCCAGGAAGGCGTTTGCCTAAACGGCCTGAAGGGGAAAAGGAGCAGCCACAATTGAAACCCATTTCCAAGAAAAAGGACGTACCAGACGAGAAAGAAATGTTACCGGGTAAGCCAGGCAAAACAATGCCTCAGGAACTTCCTGAGAGGGAACACGTACAACTGGAACCATTTGAAGGCATGGAACCACAACTTCCGGAAGAGGAAGAGGTCACTTTGGAAAAACCGAGGAAACCAAAGACAAAGAGAAAGGATAAGCCACTGGATGAAACAAAGCCTCTTGCTTCAGAGGAATATTTACAACCTGAAGAGGAGGATGAAACCAAACCCAGAAAGGACAAGAAGAAGCCAAAGAAGGAAGAAGAAGAGACCGAAGTTCCTTCGTGGCGAGGCAAAAGACTTCCGCTCAAGGATGAAGAAAAAGAAACGGTGGAATTGAAGCCTTTCGAAAAGAGTAAACCAGAAGAACCTAAGAAGAAGCCCAAAACCAAACCTCGATGGCCTTATGAGCCTGAAACTCCCGAACCAGGGAAGGCTCCCCAGGAGCATCCCAAGAAGCCCAGTAAAGAAAAGCCTGATGGCATTCTGGATGAAAGGGTGCCACAGGAACCAGGTGTTATTGATGATTATGAAGAGATCGAAGAGGTTGATGATACAACAGAGGCACAGTATGAAGTAATTGAAGAGGTAGTCACTAAATTTGGCACTAAATTAATCAAACGTCGTCCAAAGCCAAAGCCAAAAACAAAAACAACAGAAGAGGAAACTATTGAGGAACAATTTACAGGACCTAAAGTCACTCCTAAAAAGAAGGTTCCAGGAGATATTGAAGAAGTGGAGGATAAGACAGAGACACAATATGAAGTAATTGAAGAGATAGTAACAAAAGACGGTAAAGTAATTAGACGTCGTCCAAAGCCAAAGCCCCGTTCCAAAATTACTTTAGAAGAGACAGTTGAGGAACAGGTTACAGAACCAAAAGTGACTCTGAAAAAGAGAGTGCCTGGAAAGTTTGTTACTCAGGAAGAAACCACTGAAACTGTGCAGCTCATGCATGTTGAGAAGCCAAAGAAGCCCAAACCAGTGCGGGAGAAGCGTCAGTGGGATACTTTTGGAGAAACAGAAGAAACAACTATCGAGGAACTGACTGAAAGGGAACTTGTTGAACTAGAAAGACCCGAGACATTTGAGACAGTAGAAAGGTTTGACACTGAAGACGATCAAATTACTGGAAAATATCAGCGCACCATTGAAGAGGAGACGGTTGTTGAGGAAGAAAAGAGACCTAAGATTAAGAGAGGGAAATGGCCTCCCACAGAGGAAGAGGATAAAGAAGAGGTAAGGTTAAAGCCAGGAAGGCGTTTGCCTAAACGTCCTGAAGAAGAACAGGAAGAACCACAACTGAAACCAATTTCCAAGAAAAAGACAATGCCTGACGAGAAAGAAATAGTACCGGGCAAGCCAGGCAAAACAATGCCTCAGGAACTTCCTGAGAGGGAGCAAGTACAACTGGAACCATTTGAAGGGATGGAGCCACAGCTTCCGGAAAAAGAGAAGGGGACTTTGGAAAAACCGAGGAAACCAAAGACTAAGAGAAAGGATAAGCCACTGGATGAAACAAAGCCTTTTGATTCAGAGGAATATTTACAACCTGAAGAGGAGGATGAAACCAAGCCCAGAAAGGACAAGAAGAAGCCAAAGAAGGAAGAAGAAGAGACCGAAGTTCCTTCGTGGCGAGGCAAAAGAATTCCGCCCAAGGATGAAGAAAAAGAAACGGTGGAATTGAAGCCTTTCGAAAAGAGTAAACCAGAAGAACCTAAGAAGAAGCCCAAAACCAAACCTCGATGGCCTTATGAGCCTGAAACTCCCGAACCAGGGAAGGCTCCCCAGGAGCATCCCAAGAAGCCCAGTAAAGAAAAGCCTGGTGGCATTCTGGATGAAAGGGTGCCACAGGAACCAGGTGTTATTGATGATTATGAAGAGATCGAAGAGGTTGATGATACAACAGAGGCACAGTATGAAGTAATTGAAGAGGTAGTCACTAAATTTGGCACTAAACTAATCAAACGTCGTCCAAAGCCAAAGCCAAAAACAAAAACAACGGAAGAGGAGACTATTGAGGAACAATTTACAGGACCTAAAGTCACTCCTAAAAAGATGATTCCTGGACATATCGAAGAAGTGGAGGATAAGACAGAGACACAATATGAAGTAATTGAAGAGGTAGTGACAAAAGACGGTAAAGTAATAAGACGTCGTCAAAAACCAAAGCCAAAAACAGAAACAACGGAAGAGGAGACTATTGAGGAACAATTTACAGGACCTAAAGTAACTCCTAAAAAGAAGGTTCCAGGAGATATTGAAGAAGTGGAGGATATGACAGAGACACAATATGAAGTAATTGAAGAGGTAGTAACAAAAGACGGTAAAGTAATTAGACGTCGTCCAAAGCCAAAGCTCCGTTCCAAAATTACTTTAGAAGAGACAGTTGAGGAACAGGTTACAGAACCAAAAGTGACTCTGAAAAAGAGAGTGCCTGGAAAGTTTGTTACTCAGGAAGAAACCACTGAAATTGTGCAGCTCACGCATGTTGAGAAGCCAAAGATGCCTAAACCAGTGCGGGAGAAGCGTCAGTGGGATACTTTTGGTGAAACAGAAGAAACAACTATCGAGGAACTGACTGAAAGGGAACTTGTGGAACTAGAAAGACCCGAGACATTTGAGACAGTAGAAAGGTTTGACACTGAAGACGATCAAACTATTGGAAAATATCAGCGCACCATTGAAGAGGAGACGGTTGTTGAGGAAGAAAAGAGACCTAAGATTAAGCGAGGGAGATGGCCTCCCACAGAGGAAGAGGATAAGGAAGAGGTCAGGTTAAAGCCAGGAAGGCGTTTGCCTAAACAACCTGAAGAAGAACAGGAAGAGCCACAACTGAAACCAATTTCCAAGAAAAAGACAATGCCTGACGAGAAAGAAATAGTACCGGGCAAGCCAGGCAAAACAATGCCTCAGGAACTTCCTGAGAGGGAGCAAGTACAACTGGAACCATTTGAAGGGATGGAGCCACAGCTTCCGGAAAAAGAGAAGGGGACTTTGGAAAAACCGAGGAAACCAAAGACTAAGAGAAAGGATAAGCCACTGGATGAAACAAAGCCTCTTGATTCAGAGGAATATTTTCAACCGGAAGAGGAGGATGAAACCAAACCCAGAAAAGATAAGAAGAAGCCAAAGAAGGAAGAAGAAGAGACCGAAGTTCCTTCGTGGCGAGGCAAAAGACTTCCGCCCAAGGATGAAGAAAAAGAAACGGTGGAATTGAAGCCTTTCGAAAAGAGTAAACCAGAAGAACCTAAGAAGAAGCCCAAAACCAAACCTCGATGGCCTTATGAGCCTGAAATTCCCGAACCAGGGAAGGCTCCCCAGGAGCATCCCAAGAAGCCCAGTAAAGAAAAGCCTGATGGCATTCTGGATGAAAGGGTGCCACAGGAACCAGGTGTTATTGATGATTATGAAGAGATCGAAGAGGTTGATGATACAACAGAGGCACAGTATGAAGTAAT
Source organism: Metacarcinus magister (assembly GCA_029783475.1). NCBI lineage: Eukaryota > Metazoa > Arthropoda > Malacostraca > Decapoda > Cancridae > Metacarcinus > Metacarcinus magister. The sequence continues at coordinate 12,348,996 of JAPQNM010000042.1, forward strand.
TGAAGAGGTAGTCACTAAATTTGGCACTAAAGTAATCAAACGTCGTCCAAAGCCAAAGCCCAAAACAAAAACAACGGAAGAGGAGACTATTGAGGAACAATTTACAGGACCTAAAGTCACTCCTAAAAAGATGATTCCTGGACATATCGAAGAAGTGGAGGATAAGACAGAGACACAATATGAAGTAATTGAAGAGGTAGTGACAAAAGACGGTAAAGTAATCAAACGTCGTCCAAAACCAAAGCCAGAAACAAAAACAACGGAAGAGGAGACTATTGAGGAACAGGTTACAGAACCAAAAGTGACTCTGAAAAAGAGAGTTCCTGGAAAGTTTATTACACAGGAAGAAACCACTGAAACTGTGCAGCTCACGCATGTTAAGAAGCCAAAGATGCCCAAACCAGTGCGGGAGAAGCGTCAGTGGGATACATTTGGTGAAACAGAAGAAACAACTATCGAGGAACTGACTGAAAAGGAACTTGTGGAACTAGAAAGACCTGAGACATTTGAGACAGTAGAAAGGTTTGACACTGAAGACGATCAAACTACTGGAAAATATCAGCGCACCATTGAAGAGGAGACGGTTGTTGAGGAAGAAAAGACACCTAGAATTAAGAGAGGGCGTTGGCCTCACACAGATGAAGAGGAGAAAGAAAGAGCAAGGATAAAGCCAGGAAAGCGCTTGCCAAAACAACCTGAAGAAGAACAGGAACAGCCTCAACTGAAACCTATTTCCAAGAAAAAGATCATGCCTGACGATAATGAAATTACACCGGGCAAGCCAAGCAAAACGATGCCTCAGGAACTTTCTGAGATGGAACAAGTGCAACTGGAATCATATGAAGGTGTGGAACCACAGTTTCCGGAAAAGAAAGAGCCACTTAAGAAGCCAAAGAAAAAGAAGACTCCTGGAGAAGCCCCAATAACCAAAGAAGATGAGACACTGATGCTTGAGGAGGCAGAAGAAACACAAGATAAATTTGAGAAGCCTGCTGAAAGACCTGTTGATCAGCCAAAGAAGCCAAAGAAGAAGAGACCACAGCTATTCCAGGAAGCAGAAGAGGGAAGTGTTGAAGTTTTTGGTGTCAAGTTAAGAAAGTCATCTCAAAATGTCTTTGTACCTGAGGAGGTGACTCTGGAGAAAGTGGATCTGGATCATGTAGACACACCGGAAGAGCCTGAAGCTCCACCCATAGAAAAGAGAGTTTGGTCTCCTCCACCTGAATATGAGACCTATGTTCCTGATGAAATTGCTGATAAGGAGCCTGTGAAACTAGAGAAGTACGAACCTTTCATTCCTGTTCCTACATCTAAAGAAGGAGAGGAAACCGAGAAGAAACCATATGAAAGGAAGTCGAGAGAAGAGTCTGAGACAGAAGAAGTCAGGAAGATGAAGCTTGGCAAAGGACGAGAAAAACCAAAAGAGCCAGAAGAAGAAGACAAACAAAGGCGACCAAGACGTCGGCCAAAATCTCCTGAAAAAGAGCAAGAGGAGCCTCACTTGAAGCCAATTTCCAAGAAAAAACCAGAAGAAGAAGACAAAGAGAAGGTGGCACGTAAACCCAAAAAGAAACCAACAACGGACTTCCCTGAGCGCGAACCAGTCGAACTCCAACCATTTGAGCGCGGAGAGCCAGAGATTATTGAGAGAGAGAAAGTTGACCTTGAGAAGCCTCTCAAACCTGAACCAGAACCCAAAGAAAAGCCAGAAGAACCAGCAAAAGCTCCAAAGCCAGATGAGCAGAAGCCTTCTCCTGAAGAAGAGACCAAGCCCAAAAAGGATAGGAAGAAACCTGAGAAGAAGGAAGAAGAGCCTGAAGTGCCTTCTTGGAAAGGCAAAAGACTTCCACCTAAGGAAGAAGAGAAGGAGGATGTCAAACTCAAACCATTTGATAAAGAAAAGCCAAAAGAACCTAAGAAGAAACCTAAAACCAAGCCTCGCAAACCTTATGAGCCAGAAATTCCAGAGCCTGAGAAGACTCCATTGGAGCCTTACAGCAAACCTGATAGGGAGAAGGTTCCTGGTGAAGTTCCCAAGGAAGAAAAACCAAAAGAAGAAGAAAAGGTTCCTGAAGACAAAGAAGGTAAACCAAAGAAGGATAGGAAGAAGCCCGATAAAGAAGAGGAGGAAGAAACTCCATCATGGAAGGGACGAAGAATTCCTAAAGATGATGAAAAGGAGGAAATTCAGTTAAAGCCCTTCAAGAAGGATAAGCCAAAGGAACCGGAACCGACTCCCAAAGACAAGCTGGGTAAGCAATACGAGCTTGAAATCCCTGAGCATGAGAGAATTCCTCTTGAACCACATAAGATACCAAAGAAGAAGAAGAAGGCTCCTGAAGAAGTCTCAAAACCTGAAGAAGAAGAGGCACCAAAGCCTGAGGAGGAAGAACCAAAAGATAAACGTGAGGAGCCTGCTGAAAGACCTGTTGATTTACCGAAGAAGCCAAAGAAAAAGAGACCACAGCTGTTCCAGGAAGCAGAAGAGGGAAGTGTGGAAGTTTTTGGTGTTAAATTAAGAAAGTCATCTCAAAATGTCTTTGTACCCGAGGAGGTGACTCTGGAGAAAGTGGATCTGGATCATGTAGACACACCGGAAGAGCCTGAAGCTCCACACATAGAAAAAAGAGTTTGGTCTCCTCCACCTGAATATGAGACCTATGTTCCTGATGAAATTGCTGATAAGGAGCCTGTGAAACTAGAGAAGTACGAACCTTTCATCCCTGTTCCTACACCTAAAGAAGAAGAGGAAACTGAGAAGAAGCCATATGAAAGGAAGCCGAAAGAAGAATACGAAACTGAAGAAGTCAGGAAGATGAAACTTGGCAAAGGACGGGAAAAACCAAAAGAGCCAGAAGAAGAAGACAAACAGAGGCGCCCGAGACGTCGGCCAAAGTCTCCAGAAAAAGAGCCAGAGGAGCCTCACCTGAAGCCAATTTCCAAGAAAAAACCAGAAGAAGAAGACAAAGAGAAAGTGGCTCGTAAACCGAAAAAGAAACCAACAGAGGACTTCCCTGAGCGCGAACCAGTCGAACTACAACCATTTAAGCGCGGAGAGCCAGAGATTATTGAGAGAGAGAAAGTTGACCTTGAGAAGCCTCTCAAACCTGAACCAGAACCCAAAGAAAAGCCAGAAGAACTAGCAAAAGCTCCAACGCCAGATGAGAAGAAGCCTTCTCCTGAAGGAGAGACTAAGCCCAAAAAGGATAGGAAGAAACCTGAGAAGAAGGAAGAAGAGCCTGAAGTGCCCTCTTGGAAAGGCAAGAGACTTCCACCTAAGGAAGAAGAGAAGGAGGATGTCAAACTCAAACCATTTGATAAAGAAAAGCCAGAAGAACCCAAGAAGAAACCTAAAACCAAGCCTCGCAAACCTTATGAGCCAGAAATTCCAGAGCCTGAGAAGACTCCATTGGAGCCTTACAGCAAACCTGATAGAGAGAAGGTTCCTGGTGAAGTTCCCAAGGAAGAAAAACCAAAAGAAGAAGAAAAAGTTCCTGAAGACAATGAAAGCAAACCAAAGAAGGATAGGAAGAAGCCCGATAAAGAAGAGGAGGAAGAAACTCCATCATGGAAGGGACGAAGAATTCCTAAAGATGATGAAAAGGAGGAAATTCAGTTAAAGCCCTTCAAGAAGGATAAGCCAAAGGAACCGGAACCGACTCCCAAAGACAAGCTGGATAAGCCGTACGAGCTTGAAATCCCTAAGCATGAGAGAATTCCTCTTGAACCACATAAGAAGCCAAAGAAGAAGAAAAAGGCTCCTGGAGAATCCCAAAAACCCGAAGAAGAAGAAGAAGAAGAAGAAGAACAACAGGCAGAAGAACCAAAAGAACAACGTGAGGAGCCTGCTGAAAGACCTGTTGATTTACCAAAGAAGCCAAAGAAGAAGAGACCACAGCTATTCCAGGCACCAGAAGAGGGAAGTGTGGAAGTTTTTGGTGTCAAGCTGAGAAAGACATCTCAAAATGTCTTTGTACCCGAGGAGGTGACTCTGGAGAAAGTGGATCTGGATCATGTAGACACACCGGAAGAGCCTGAAGCTCCACCGATAGAAAAGAGAGTTTGGACTCCTCCACCTGAATATGAGACCTATGTTCCTGATGAAATTGCTGATAAGGAGCCTGTGAAACTAGAGAAATACGAACCTTTCATTCCTGTTCCTACACCTAAAGAAGGAGAGGAAACCGAGAAGAAACCATATGAAAGGAAGCCGAAAGAGGAACCCGAGACAGAAGAAGTCAGGAAGATGAAGCTTGGCAAAGGACGAGAAAAACCAAAAGAGCCAGAAGAAGAAGACAAACAGAGGCGCCCGAGGCGTCGGTTAAAATCTCCTGAAAAAGAGCCGGAGGTGCCTCACCTGAAGCCAATTTCCAAGAAAAAACCAGAAGAAGAAGACAAAGAGAAAGTGGCTCGTAAACCCAAAAAGAAACCAACAAAGGACTTCCCTGAGCGCGAACCAGTCGAACTCCAACCATTTGAGCGCGGAGAGCCAGAGATTATTGAGAGAGAGAAAGTTGACCTTGAGAAGCCTCTCAAACCTGAACCAGAACCTAAAGAGAAGCCAGAAGAACTAAGGAAAGCTGCAAAGTTAGATGAGAAGGAGCCTTCTCCTGAAGAAGAGACTAAGCCCAAAAAGGATAGGAAGAAACCTGAAAAGAAGGAAGAAGAGCCTGAAGTGCCTTCTTGGAAAGGCAAAAGACTTCCACCTAAGGAAGAAGAGAAGGAGGATGTCAAACTCAAACCATTTGATAAAGAAAAGCCAGAAGAACCCAAAAAGAAACCTAAAACCAAGCCTCGCAAACCTTATGAGCCAGAAATTCCAGAGCCTGAGAAGACTCCATTGGAGCCTTACAGCAAACCTGATAGGGAGAAGGCTCCTGGTGAAGTTCCCAAGGAAGAAAAACTAAAGGAAGAAGAAAAAGTTCCTGAAGACAAAGAAGGTAAACCAAAGAAGGATAGGAAGAAGCCCGATAAAGAAGAGGAGGAAGAAACTCCATCATGGAAGGGACGAAGAATTCCTAAAGATGATGAAAAGGAGGAAATTCAGTTAAAGCCCTTCAAGAAGGATAAGCCAAAGGAACCGGAACCGACTCCCAAAGACAAGCTGGGTAAGCCATACGAGCTTGAAATCCCTGAGCATGAGAGAATTCCTCTTGAACCACATAAGATACCAAAGAAGAAGAAGAAGAAGGCTCCTGGAGAAGTCTTAAAACCTGAAGAAGAAGAGGCACCAAAGCCTGAGGAGGAAGAACCAAAAGATAAACGTGAGGAGCCTGCTGAAAGACCTGTTGATTTACCGAAGAAGCCAAAGAAGAAGAGACCACAGCTATTCCAAGCACCAGAAGAAGGAAGTGTGGAAGTTTTTGGTGTCAAGTTAAGAAAGTCATCTCAAAATGTCTTTGTACCCGAGGAGGTGACTCTGGAGAAAGTGGATCTGGATCATGTAGACACACCGGAAGAGCCTGAAGCTCCACCGATAGAAAAGAGAGTTTGGACTCCTCCACCTGAATATGAAACCTATGTTCCTGATGAAATTGCTGATAAGGAGCCTGTGAAACTAGAAAAGTACAAACCTTTCATCCCTGTTCCTACACCTAAAGAAGAAGAGGAAACTGAGAAGAAGCCATATGAAAGGAAGCCGAAAGAGGAACCCGAGACAGAAGAAGTCAGGAAGATGAAGCTTGGCAAAGGACGAGAAAAACCAAAAGAGCCAGAAGAAGAAGACAAACAGAGGCGCCCGAGGCGTCGGTTAAAATCTCCTGAAAAAGAGCCAGAGGTGCCTCATCTGAAGCCAATTTCCAAGAAAAAACCAGAAGACGACGACAAAGAGAAAGTGGCTCGTAAACCCAGAAAGAAACCAACAAAGGACTTCCCTGAGCGCGAACCAGTCGAACTCCAACCATTTGAGCGCGGAGAGCCAGAGATTATTGAGAGAGAGAAAGTTGACCTTGAGAAGCCTCTCAAACCTGAACCAGAACCCAAAGAAAAGCCAGAAGAACCAGCAAAAGCTCCAAAGCCAGATGAGGAGAAGCCTTCTCCTGAAGAAGAGACCAAGCCCAAAAAGGATAGGAAGAAACCTGAGAAGAAGGAAGAAGAGCCTGAAGTGCCTTCTTGGAAAGGCAAAAGACTTCCACCTAAGGAAGAAGAGAAGGAGGATGTCAAACTCAAGCCATTTGATAAAGAAAAGCCAGAAGAACCCAAGAAGAAACCTAAAACCAAGCCTCGCAAACCTTATGAGCCAGAAATTCCAGAGCCTGAGAAGACTCCATTAGAGCCTTACAGCAAACCTGATAGGGAGAAGGCTCCTGGTGAAGTTCCCAAGGAAGTAAAACCAAAGGAAGAAGAAAAAGTTCCTGAAGACAAAGAAGGTAAACCAAAGAAGGATAGGAAGAAGCCCGATAAAGAAGAGGAGGAAGAAACTCCATCATGGAAGGGACGAAGAATTCCTAAAGATGATGAAAAGGAGGAAATTCAGTTAAAGCCCTTCAAGAAGGATAAGCCAAAGGAACCGGAACCGACTCCCAAAGACAAGCTGGGTAAGCCATACGAGCTTGAAATCCCTGAGCATGAGAGAATTCCTCTTGAACCACATAAGATACCAAAGAAGAAGAAGAAGAAGGCTCCTGGAGAAGTCTTAAAACCTGAAGAAGAAGAGGCACCAAAGCCTGAGGAGGAAGAACCAAAAGATAAACGTGAGGAGCCTGCTGAAAGACCTGTTGATTTACCGAAGAAGCCAAAGAAGAAGAGACCACAGCTATTCCAGGCACCAGAAGAGGGAAGTGTGGAAGTTTTTGGTGTCAAGTTAAGAAAGTCATCTCAAAATGTCTTTGTACCCGAGGAGGTGACTCTGGAGAAAGTGGATCTGGATCATGTAGACACACCGGAAGAACCTGAAGCTCCACCCATAGAAAAGAGAGTTTGGACTCCTCCACCTGAATATGAGACCTATGTTCCTGATGAAATTGCTGATAAGGAGCCTGTGAAACTAGAGAAGTACGAACCTTTCATTCCTGTTCCTACACCTAAAGAAGAAAAGGAACCTGAGAAGAAACCATATGAAAGGAAGCCGAAAGAGGAACCCGAGACAGAAGAAGTCAGGAAGATGAAGCTTGGCAAAGGACGAGAAAAACCAAAAGAGCCAGAAGAAGAAGAAAAACAGAGGCGCCCGAGGCGTCGGTTAAAATCTCCTGAAAAAGAGCCAGAGGTGCCTCACCTGAAGCCAATTTCCAAGAAAAAACCAGAAGAAGAAGACAAAGAGAAGGTGGCACGTAAACCCAAAAAGAAACCAACAAAGGACTTCCCTGAGCGCGAACCAGTCGAACTCCAACCATTTGAGCGCGGAGAGCCAGAGATTATTGAGAGAGAGAAAGTTGACCTTGAGAAGCCTCTCAAACCTGCACCAGAACCTAAAGAAAAGCCAGAAGAACCAGCAAAAGCTCCAAAGCCAGATGAGAAGAAGCCTTCTCCTGAAGAAGAGACTAAGCCCAAAAAGGATAGGAAGAAACCTGAGAAGAAGGAAGAAGAGCCTGAAGTGCCCTCTTGGAAAGGCAAGAGACTTCCACCTAAGGAAGAAGAGAAGGAGGATGTCAAACTCAAACCATTTGATAAAGAAAAGCCGGAAGAACCCAAGAAGAAACCTAAAACCAAGCCTCGCAAACCTTATGAGCCAGAAATTCCAGAGCCTGAGAAGACTCCATTAGAGCCTTACAGCAAACCTGATAGGGAGAAGGCTCCTGATGAAGTCCCCAAGGAAGAAAAACCAAAAGAAGAAGAAAAAGTTCCTGAAGACAAAGAAGGAAAGCCAAAGAAGGATAGGAAGAAGCCCGATAAAGAAGAGGAGGAAGAAACTCCATCATGGAAGGGACGAAGAATTCCTAAAGATGATGAAAAGGAGGAAATTCAGTTAAAGCCCTTCAAGAAGGATAAGCCAAAGGAACCCAAACCGACTCCCAAAGACAAGCTGGGTAAGCCATATGAGCCTGAAATCCCTGAACCTGAAAAAGTTCCACAAGAACCATTTGTGAAGCCAGAGGATGAAAAGAAACCTAAGAAGAAGCCAAAGAAGCCTAAAGAACGTGAACCAGAGAAGCCCTTGGAGCCTCTTTTGCCAACACCAAAGCCTGAGGAACCTGAAGAAGAGGAGTTCTCTGAAATTGAAGTTGAAATTTTGGAGATGGTGTCACAGAAGGAACCCACCATCAAGTCACTGAAACGTGTTCACCAGAAGCCGAAAGATGTTGAAGTCATTCCCCCGTCTTTCTCACAATCCCTGGAGCCTATGGTTGTCAAGCCTACTCACAAGTCTGTGTTCAAGTGTGAGGTGAAGGGCTATCCACCTCCTGAAGTGAAATGGTTCTTTAATAGTTTCGAGATCATTCCCAGTCACAACAGAATCATTCGCTATGAGAACCGAGTGTCAACCCTAACCATTGTACGTACCACCGAAGACGATGAGGGCATGTACTCCTGTGAGGCTGTCAACGTGGCCGGCAAAGCCACTACCATCGCCAACTTGGTGCTGGAAGGTACAGTCCTGCGCCACTCAGACGCTCGCCTCACGCTCGATCTTACTGCATTATCATTTTATTATAACTGAAACAACTAACGTTTTTTGTGTGTTTTATTGTGTCTTAATACATTTTGTCGCTTTCCATGGTGTTTCTTAACGAAGTTTCGTCGTAGTGTGTGGTCCCCAGCGCAGGGAATAACACGGTGTGGTGTGTACTAGTATGTATGCTTTACCTGTCGGCATGCATTTTAAGTGTGTTGTTTTCAACTACCTACTGATTGATCAGGTATTTGTCTCGTATGTTAACATGTGTTTTTTGTCGCTTTTGGAACATAATCTTCCCTCCAAATGAGAGAACGGATTAGGAAAGAACTTACGTCAGCGTGAAACTCATTGACGCGAATAATTTTGCTCTGTGCCCTGATGAGGTACTCAGGGATGGTGTAAGGTATCCAACAACACAAAACCTGAGACTGGAGCTGATGACATCTTAGTCTCTACTGATGTGGCGTCATCAATGAGGTAGATCTTGGAGTTTAGGCCTGACTGATGACATAATACTTCTGGGAATATATGATGTTGTGAGCTCCAGTCTCATGCCTTGTGTTTTAGGAGACATTGGATATTATTGTTATGTATGCCATTATTATTATTATTATTATTATTATTATTATTATTATTATTATTATTATTGTTATTATTATTGTTATTGTTATTATTGTTATTGTTATTATCATTATTATCATTATTATTTCTTAAGGAATTAAAGTAAAAATCGTAACGTTGATTCCGCAGATTTATTTACAACAACAAAACAACTGCAATGACAACGATGATGAGAGTAATGATATGGTAATAATAATATAAATAATTGTTATAATAATCATGATAATTATGATGATAATAATAATAATATAATAATAACAATAATAATAATAATAATAATAATAATAATAATAATAATAATAATAACAATAATGATAATAATAATTACAATAATGATACTGATATAACAACAACACAGTTACAACTATTACTACTGCAAAGATAAACACTGAAAAGAATGGATGTTCGTTTTCCTCGAGCTACTCAGCAACTTTACGCGAAGGTGCCTTGTGAAATCTTTTGACTCGTAACGCTCTTCAAAATTAGATACCACTCGGCGGTCTGGCTTCACCTCAATTCTGTGCTGTGAGGGAGTGCCAAGGTATTGTCACAAACCTCACTCGCACGGCCTCTTCACCTGACGAAGGGTATGATGTGATGTTAATTGAGAACTTCAGTCCTGCGGTGAAGAAGCTTGAAGTCATTCCTTGCTTTACTCGATCGTCAATTCATTTATTGTACTCTGTTTTAATTGTTTCATCTATTACTCCTTCAGAGGGCGTGTAAATAAATGTACGATGAACTATTTGCTCACGTGACAGGCAAGTCATTCATCTCTTCTTGGCATACGTGAACCCTCGCCAAAAATACGGGTGACTTCCGAAGCCTCTTGCCAACTGTAACCCATCCCTGTTCCTTCTGTACAGTATTACAGTTTTTTGGCTCTGTTGGAATCTCCAATCGTTAAATGTATATTATGATATATTTTGTATGTATGTATACGTATCTTACATAACTAAGTGTATATTGTATAGTGTAGGTACAGTTAAAAGTTTCTATCTCTTCCACGAAAATCTCTTCCAGCAGTTCTTGTCCTTGAGCAAGAGGATGGGGTGTGTGGTATATGAAAGGTCATAGACTTACACATAGATTGGACTTTATGAGTTATAAGCTCTTCTCCGGGAAGGTAATGGCTGGCTATCACGAGTCCACCCCATAATCCTCGAGCCCGTGGGTGAATTACACACACCCTGATTTACAAGTTACTCTTTATTTGTAAACTTAATAAAATAAAGCAGTAGTTTTGCGAATTGCTGAGTAAAAACTTTACTGATGAACATGCGAGAACACAGACAAAATAGTGATAAATTGCATATAGTTGATTTATTGGTCGTCTTCGATCGTATCGGTGGGCAGTGCCAAGGAATGTGACGTCACCTGCCGGCGGCTAGCGGGGCTGGTTCCGGCCGATGGGGCGTCACTCCGAGTTGAACCGTGCACAGGTGAACGTCTCGGGATGGTGATGCTGCTACTCACCAAGTAGCTGCGTCATTTCCACTATGTTTTCGTGGTTTTGGCGTAAGTCAATATGTATCTGATAATTATCATGAACTGAAATTTCAATTGCATTTAAGGGCGTGTTTGATGCGGTGGCCATATGAAGAAATACGTGCTATATGATATTCATATATTCCATAGTGAAGTGCAAAAGTGTGTGTATTTATTTGTGTGCATATATCCTAATATGATATAACTAATATTTAACTGTTAACATTTTTGGATTTGCTCTGCAGTGAAGCAACCGTAAGTACACCTACTTTTTTTTTTTCTACCACACTGAATTATACTTATGTACACATTCCTACACTTTAGTATATGCAGGTACTCATTATTTGGTTCGTGCTCTTAATATGCTTCCCTCAGCTTCCATGAAAATCGATTGTGTCAAGATTCCTCTAAACATAAAAAGAGATGAAAAAACAACATTCAGTTTGCCTCGAGCTGAGCAACAAAGTTAATTTACATGTCTGTGTGAAGGAGAGGCGCTCCCTTGTGCCATTTTCTTTAGTGAGGCAGAAAGGCAACTTCTCAAGATTTTACGCCTAAGTTCCTAGAGTTATAGCCAGCGAGTCCTAAGGCAGGTTTGTAATGCGACGCAGGTCGCCAGCCCGTCAGCCGGCAGTGGTTATCTTTACCTCGAGTGTCTGTCGAGGTTGGCAGCCCATCCCATCACGACCCCTCCCCCCTAAGCTCCAATAATTCATGACGCGCACCAAAGGGGGGACCGCTCGAGTTACTTCTGATCCCCATGTTAGTTGTTGGGTACATTGTCGGTGCCATGTGACCTCCATTACTGGATTACTGGTGAGGGAAAATAAGATTTCTCACCTGCGTTTATATGACTACCTTGGCAATTGATGAACAGAAGAAGTCTACTGAAAGAAGAACATTGATGACCATCCATGGTTCAGTTCCATATCTTCCCCTATTCTATTTATTACTCATTCACTCCTAACCTCTTACATATATTAATGATATTAATGTTCATTAACATACTTATTTTACAAACTACATAATATTAATCAACTTTGATTGGCTGTTCAATTAATTAGGTTAATATTAATATTTATAACACTTTGTTGGCTCATCAAGGATGAAAATCAAGACTAGCTATTATTTAAAGCTTCCATATTTCAGCACGTAAAGACAAGCCTCGAGGGCAGCCGCCGAAGTTCATTGAGCCGCTGAAGCCCCAGAGGGTGAATCATGGCTCAAGGACGGTCCTGGAAACCACTGTCAAAGGCAACCCCACTCCAAGGGTGTTGTGGTATCATCTTGAAGAAGAGATTTTACCATCTCAGGAATTTATCCAGGAGTATGATACCACCACAGGGCGAGCTGCTCTCACTATCAATGAAGTATTCATTGATGATGTAGGACTGTACCGTTGCCTTGCTGTAAACCAGCATGGCCAAGATGAAACAGCCACTTACCTCACAGTGGAGGACTTGGAGATCCTGGAGAAGCAGGAGCTGAAACAAGCTCCTCGAATTACCTTCCCACTCCAGGCACAGATAATAAAGAAAGGTTCTCCACTAGTCCTACAGGCTCGCTATGAAGCTTTCCCACCACCTACTGTGAAGTGGTATCACCAGGGCAAAGAACTAAAGCCCTCCTTTGATTATAAAATCGAACACTTTGAAGACGAAACGACCCTCTGTATGGAGGAAGTTTTTGAGGATGATACTGGAGAATACGAACTAAAAGTTTTCAATGAGGCTGGAGAAGCCAGATCTGTTGCTACAGTTATTGTAACACGTAAGTTGATCAAAACCTTCTTTATGTATTGAGAAGATGATAGTGACATCCTCCTGTCAAACATTCATATCTTCTGAGATGAAATACTTTAATACTTTTTTGGTGCTGAACATACTCTTCTTGCCACTCTAGATGTGTGGCTATACAAGTTAGTCAAGGTAATGTATGACTGGTCATAGTTCCTTACCTACTAGACCCTAATGCAATTTAACCATGTCTAACTTGTTTGGCTGAAGCAATCTACATGGTTGAGGAGAATATGTAAGCTTCACCATACCTTGAATGAATGGAAGAAAATATTGCCCTACTTATAATTACATAACTAACATGTACATATGCATGAAATTTTTTTTGTCAAAAATGTCCCTTTCCTTCCACTAGAACCCGAAGAAGTAATTGAAATGGAACCACCAAAATTCATCAAACCATTGCAACCTCAGATAATACCAGAAGGAGAGGTAGCCTTTTTGGAAGCTGAAGTAACTTCAAAACCAGAGGCTGAATTCACATGGTTTAGACATGGCCAAAAGATAACAGCTGATGAAGAGCTTGAGGTACAGATCACGAGTGAAAACAACAAGAGTTCTCTTGTTCTCGGGGAACTCTTTGAGGATGATTCTGGTGACTACACTGTCACTGCCCACAACCCCATTGGCCGAGCCTCTTCCACCGCCACACTGCTGGTGGAGGGTGAAGGGGCAGAGGAGGCTGAGCCGCCTACCTTTAACCCTCCTTTGACTCCCATTCGAGTAATGGATGGGGATGAAATTCGCTTTACTTGCAAAGTTACAGGGCACCCTAAGCCTAGACTTCTTTGGCTCCAAAATGGCCGACCGATTGGCCACCACCGAGAAGTACTGTTAACCCAGACCCCTGATGGACATGCTGGGTTGGAGATCAGTGAGGTGTTCCCTGAGGATGCAGGAGACTACACCTGCATAGCCCGTAACAAGGCTGGGGAAGCGAGAACCACAGCTAACCTGGCTGTGGAGTGTAAGTTTGGTCACCAGTTGTCTGTATTTCTTGAGGATGCAGCAGTCTCCTTGTATTTGCTTTCTCTACTTCCTTTGGAGGAACATTTGTGTTGCTGATGTAGTATATTTTGTTTTGATCAGTTTATTTTACTACTAGCACTTATTATTTTTAGATTAGTTATGTTCTTGTTAGGAAACATGAACACACACTTTCCATATGTGACTAACTCTCTTCACCACCTTCTTCAGCGTGAGTAGTTTGTTGATAATAAAGAAAAAGTTTCATTGATATTTCAGTAAATCATGCACCAAATTTTGTTTGAGTATGTTTGCATTACGTATTTAGTTCGTGCAAGTATTTACTTTACCTCTTTTACTTTTACCTTTTGAAAATTACGTTTAAATGTATTGCTGGTAATTTTCAGTTATTAAGATTTGTTCAGTTTATTTTTGCTGTTGGAATTATTGTTATAAGATTTAAAAGTTATAAATATCATTATCCAACATTCTATTTCTAAAAAAAGAATATTGTGAAAGCTGAAGTTCACCTTCCTGTAACAGCATATGAGTACCAGCCTGATTCTGAGGTAGCAACTGTAGCCTCAGTCTCGGACAAGGAGACAGAGGAGATAGAGAAAGGCTCGGAGTCAGATACATCAGAGGCGGGTTCCTCACCCTTCTTTGTCACAAGACTTGCGAAAATGGTGGAGGTAAAGGAAGGCAGCCCAGTAAGGTGAGCCCAGTGTCCAGTTTAGTACTTTTATTGATTTACCTATTTTCACATACTACCTGTTTATTTATTTACAGTAGGGTTCCAAATAAAATGTGAACAAATTGTGTGATTCGCAAATAGCTCAAGATATTGATTAAACCTAAAGGTATCTAATAGGTTAAACAGGCCTTAGATTCTGTGAGCTGCAGACTAAATTAATTAAATTTGATGAGACACGAGTCACACGAACAAAAATCAAATCCAGCTGCACACATCATGACCTCATGAATGTGGTGGGCTGTAGTAGTAAATAACACTCCCCTCTACAATAGTCTCTATAAGATTAAGGTTAGTAATCTTATTATATGTATTAGCATATTTAACAGCTTCATAATAAGATGCACTTCATTCAATTGTATCCCTTCATGGTGACCACAATGGTTACTAAGGTTGCAGGTAATTTTGCATTTTCCTCAAACTGTTATTAAAGCTGTTTTTAATTATTTCCTCAGACTTATCACAAAGAGCACTGGGTACCCCAAACCAACAGTCAAATGGCACATTGATAACATGCCAATTGAGACGACAGAAAATGTTGCCTTGGAGACCTATGAAGATGGCACATCAGTTCTCAATATCCCTCATACAGTCCTGGATGACTGTGGGGAGTACACTTGCGAGGCTTTGAATAGGAATGGTGTTGACACCACCGTCACCACTGTCGTTGTCCTCCAGGGTATGTTGATTCATGTTTCGTTCTTTTTGCTCATAAAGCAACAAAGTTAAGGCCATACTATTGTATTTCATGATAATACATCACAAAATACTTGTGAACCCTTCAACAGTTTAAAATTATTTAACAAGTTTATCTCTGCCAATCATTGAAATAAATATTTCCTATTCATATTTGTTATCCTTTTTATGGAATTATAAAAAAAACGCATACCTAAAAGTTAAACAAAATGTATTGCTTTCATTTGAATTATCTGATTTTATCAAATAATGGCACGTCATCCAGTGAGTTTGTTGATTCAATGGTATTTACATATTTTGTGTTCATTATGTGGAATTAGTTATGCAGATTTATTTCTGCATAACTGCTTCCCATTTTCTTTCAGGTCTTCCTGCACCGACCTTAGCTTTGTTTTCCATTTCTGAAGAACTTTCACTGATCTTTACAATTACTTTCTCCACATTCTATACTTTAACAACAACACATTTATTAACCCTTTATATTGATATTTTAAACATTTGCATCATCTAGATATCATGATATCATTTATCATAATAATTTATATTTTTATTTACAGGTTTTATAATGAGTTTCTTCCTTGTTTACTGTGATTATTTTTCTGTTTGCTTACAGCATTGGTGGTGGCGAGATTGTTTTATTATTTTGATGCTGAAATAGTTAGCTATGTTGCAAATTTACAAATGCTTTATGATTAATCCTATGATGTTAATCAAATTTTGCTTATTATGCTGCTCACATCTGACAAGCCAATTAATTTTTGAGGTATTATTAATTTCTTTTTTTAAATATTTCACATTGGCATTCATTTTCTATATTTTCTCTTTTGTGTTTCTGTCTGCGTTCACACCAAATATGTTCTTACTAAGTGTATTCATGTACAGAACACACGGAGACGTCCAAACTGTACCGCAAGCCAGACTGGGTGACTCGTATGGAGGACCTCAAAGAGGCCATGACAGGTATTGTGGAGCGTTCCCGTGCACGCCGGAGAGGTGCCCATACCAACCCTCTCTCAGGACCCTGCATCTAGGCCTGTTTTGCAGTCCCCCCAGCCTGTGTTGCAGACCTCACAACTTAAGCTGCAGTCCCCCCAGCCTGTTTTGCAGTCCCCTCAGCCTGTGTTGCAGTGTCCCTCTGTGTGCCAGCCATCCTATTCCCAATGTTCATCAGTGTCTAACTCCAGCTTGTCATCTGTTGCACACCCTGTCCTGCCAACATCCTCTCATCCAGAACAGAGAATGTGTTTGCAAAGTTCCCCTGCTATTTCATGTGTGTTGTCCTCCCCTAGACCACTTATAGTCCCTCGTCCTGTCAGCCAAGAGCCATGCATTTGGATTGGGAGTGTTGTAAGCACAAGGACATACAGAACAAGCATATCTGTAGACAGCCTTGGGAGATCATCAGTATCCAATAACCCTTCATGCATGAGTAGCAAAGATACCATCTCTGAGTGTGACACTGAGGTTGAATCTGAGTGTCAGAGTGACAATCTGCCCAATGAGCTCCAGAGTGATCGCTTGTCGCACCTTGAATTAGCAAGTTCGTTGTCTTTTGGTGACCTATCCATGGGTAGTGACTCTGTGTTTATTTCTGAGAGTGAAACACCAAGTCGCCGATACAGTGACCAAACAGTTGGTTCTTCCTACATGGCTGAAGATCAAGATTATCCCAATGCTACCAAATCATCTCTTCTTAGCCCAAATACCAAACATGTGCATTTCAAATTTGATGGTGATACACCTTCTACTGTGTCAGAAGATGAGACTCAAACTGATTCACCCAACTATGCCAAAGCAGTGATGTCACACTATCTCAGCTCACATAGAAATTCAATATCTCAAGTGATTGAAGCCTTAAGCTCACTGGCACAGGCTGATATTACTGCAGAAATAGAAATGACCATTGAACAAAATAAACAAAAGTCACCTGAGCGGTTCCCTTTAGGTAACATCACTAATGAAACTTCATCTAGTGGACCGAAATTAGTACAAGGTGGTAATGATACTCCAGCAATCTACACAGATTGCACATTGACAGCAGAAAATTCAAAATTTCAAATTAAATCAGAGAAGGAACCTTCAGTAAAGGATGGGAAAGAATCTGGTAACTATACAGTTAATACTACAATTGATATTAAACCTCAGTCCACTGCTAATGAAGTATCTGACCAACATGTATCTGCTGTATGTTTCCAAGGGGAATCAGTAGGTGTAGAAAGACTAAGATCAACAGCAAACTTAAAATGTTCTCTTATTAATCAAACCCCAAAAGAAGAAGTTCGCCCACAGCACACTGCTACTGAAATAGTACCAACCCAAACTTTGGAATCCTGTAATGTCAAAATTACAGACAGAAAGATAAATACGAAATCCATACTGAAGAATACTGCATGTAAATCTATACCAGCTCCGGATGTTGCTAAAACAGAGAACTTTACTCAGCCAGGAAATGTAGAAAGAGCAACACATCAGTTGACACCAACACTAAGGAGGAAGCCAATACTGAAGAAAGTGGAAATCATGGGCTCATCTTCATGTTCAAAGCATCTCGACTCATCAAGTCAAAATGAAACTCCAAAAGATATTAATTCTAAGGTACAAATAGGAAATTCAAAAGTTAATAGGTATGTTGCAAAGTATAAGCCACAAGATCAGAAATTTAAGACAGAGTGTCAAATTTCATTCAATAGAATTGAAATGGAGAAGAAATTATCAACAGAATTTGACATACTAGACATGCAGTCAGCCAATGGTTGTAGTAGAAATGACAAGCCACAGGCATTGGTGACCAACAGTACACGACTGTGCTCTAGTCTGCCAGCTACTCCTACCTTGTCCAGGAAGGAGCAAGTATCACCCCCAAACAAACTTCCTATAATTATATCTTACGGTTCATTTTTGGAAAATCAAACAGAATCCAAAATTCCTAAGTTCTCTAAATCCAATGAATCTACTCCTGTCTCAACACCAAGACAAGTGAGAAAACTTTCACCCAAAGGAGAAAATTGTAATAAGATATCAAGAGAGCCTTCATCTGACAGCCTGACTGGAATAACAGAGAGCCCCAAAAGAAGCATTTGGAGTGAGCCAAGCTCCCCTTTAACAACCCCTCAGCTTATCAGAAAGACATTCAAACAAATACATGAAAGCTCAAAAATACCAATGCCAATATACCAGTACTCATCAACTGAAGAGCTTGAAGACTCAAGTCCCCAGGAATCTCCCAGACCATCTCGAGAAAAGCGGCAGCGGTGTTTGGTGAGACCGCCTAGAACAATGTCAGTTGACAGAGGAATGGATCAGTCCAATAGAAAATTCAGTGATGAGATTATAAGAACCTCAAGGACTAGAAGTCCTCTGCCAGTAGCTCCCAAGGTTACTAGTTCTTTAGGAAAGCCAGCTACCTCTGATCTGGGCCAAGCATCAAGCTCAATCATTGGTAGAGTCAAAAGCCCTGTTCTTGTTAAATCTCCAGCATCTTCACAAAGTTCCAGTAGATATACAAGCCCGGGATCTTCCCCAATGATAATTTTAAGCCCTGTAACAAGTCGAAAATCCTTGTTCAGTGCTACTTGTACCCCAAAAAGCTTACAGAGTATGACACCCAAGGCAGTGTCAGGGTCAACTTCAACTTCAACTCCTGTTATGTCACAAGGTCCTGGTCCAACACAAGTAAAGATGCAGAGCCCAGTTCCAGACAGCTCTGACCAGAGCTCAGGAGAAATAACATTAGACAATGCTCATACCAAGGTGTCACGCATTTCCCGCATAACATTGTTCCCGCTCAAGGAACCTGTAAATATAAATTCAACCAAGAAATCATTATATTCTTCCAAGTACTCATCTGCTTCTGATTTGGAACAGTGCCGCAACATTATAAGTGGTAGAGGAAAGTCCCACAAGAGCCACAAGAGTGGGAATTTGAAAAGGGCAGATAGCCTTGAAGAATTCTTATTGCTTGAAAATGAATGTATGAATTAGTACCATGTAGTATAAAGGTAAGTTGTGTTGTGTGTTTATGTAGCATAATTTCAAAGCTTTTATGCATGGTTCATTAAAAACAAAGATAAGAGAAGTGTGCTTATATCATATAAATAGCAATTTCAAATTTTACTTATAAATCAAGTTCATAAGATAAATCTGTTATTGTCACATTAGTGTTGAGGAGAGGATATTAACTTTCCATTGTTATCCTGAAACTTACTTCATGAGAAAGGTTGTAAGGGTAAACAAAAGAAGTTGCCTGATTTACATGTAATCAATATGTAACCTTAACAGAGTAAATAAGGTCTTGCTATATAGCTTACATTAAATTGTCATTTGAATTGCCTTTCACCAACAAT
This sequence comes from Metacarcinus magister, assembly GCA_029783475.1. NCBI lineage: Eukaryota > Metazoa > Arthropoda > Malacostraca > Decapoda > Cancridae > Metacarcinus > Metacarcinus magister. The sequence goes on from JAPQNM010000042.1 coordinate 12,368,211, forward strand.
CTGTAAGGATTAGCCACCAACAGACTCACTTGTATTTTGGATCATTTAACACTTAAACTTTTTACAATTATGGAGGATTTCAAACTTCTGTATCAGATGTTATTAAATTATCAACGTACGGAGGGAGGATACTGGACACTCCCTCCTCTGTATTCTCTCCTACAAAAAGACAAGGCGCACAGGGGGAGGTGCGAGTACAGTCTCCCTGAACCCTAAATACCTTGTCTTTACTATCTATCTATCTATATACCAGACTGTTATCCCCCTAAAGGGTGGTAGCCAAGACAAGGCACGCATACACACTCCTCTCATGCGGCTTTGACGGCCCCTGAAGGAGGTTTTTGCGCATCTGATGTGACCTTTGGATCATATCAGATGCGGGGAGGGAGAGGGCATCAGTTGAATATGAAGCAGCCGGGGTAAACCCTGGCACACAATTTTTGATACACTCCACACCCTTGTCCCCATTTGTGTGACTGACCTTGTCTTTCATAACACCTTTTAACGGGGATATAAGCCTGCGTGTGTGTATATATATATATATATATATATATATATATATATATATATATATATATATATATATATATATATATATATTATTTAAGAAAATTTATATGCTTCTGGTTATACAGAAACACACACCAAGCCATCATTCACACAAGAAATTGAAGACACACGCACTAAGGAAATGGAAACCATCACGCTTACTTCCACTTTCACGGGTAATCCTAAGCCAGAGATCAGCTGGTATCACAACAACAAGCTTGTCCGCCAACATGCTTCATATCAGGTATGTCGAGACTTCCCATGCCTCTGTCTGTGTCGTATTTCAACTGTTAATAAATACAAATGCAGTATATGAGAGTATAATGAACAGTACTAGAAACTAATGAATTCCAGATGTGAGGGAGCTGCCATTGATGGACATATTTCATCCTTACCTCTTATGTTCCCCTTGTTTCACATATATTGTATTTATTTATTTATTTAGAGAGAGAGAGAGAGAGAGAGAGAGAGAGAGAGAGAGAGAGAGAGAGAGAGAGAGAGAGAGAGAGAGAGAGAGAGAGAGAGAGAGAGAGAGAGAGAGAGAGAGAATGCTTGAGTTTTATGTAATTATGTGACATCTTTTTACTATACAACATACTACATTGTATGCTGTCTTTGACATTTTTATTGTACATACTTTTTGCTGAAAGCTGCCAGTTTTTATGCTTTGGTAAAGATATTCTCATTTCGTACTATTGTGTTTGCCATAGATGAGAGTTCGCAACAACAAGGCAATGCTAACAGTGGTTCAGGCACGTCCTGACATGAAGGGAGAATACACCTGCCGTGCTGTCAACTCAGAGGGAGAGACCTTTACTAAAGCTATTCTGGAGGTTATAGGTGAGAAAAAGTTGACATCTTGTTACTCACAATATCCTCTTTATATATCCATATGCAAGACATGCACCAACATATGCATGTATTACATATATGTATATTGAGAATAATTATTATTTTATTATTGAAGCCACGATCAAGGATTTCTAATTTTTTTGTTTTACATTTATGCTAATGAAAGAAAGTTCCTGCTCAGAGAACCAATTGCATACTGCTAATAGCTTCAGCATTAATATTAACCACTATAAAATTATCAATTAACCAGACATCTACATTAGCTTCATTACAATGCTCCGTTTTTGTTGTTGCTATTATTATTATTATTATTATTATTATTATTATTATTATTATTATTATTATTATGTTAATAGCTATTTTGCTGATATATTTTATTTCCTATTACACAGTACAACACAAGAGGTATAGTCTTAAATCTAGTTTAAAACCTTTGGTGATATGATTGGATGCAATTCCATCTGGTAACTATCAGAATCAGGACTGTTGTACCTCATGTGTTGTGTTTTGATGCTTTATACTGAGACACTAAACACTGACAACACCGACTTTTGGCTCTGGTATTAGTACTCATTATGGCAGTAACTACAAAGAGTTTTGAATTTCTTAATCCCAGAACTGACTTTCGAAGAGAAGTTGAAGATTGATGATGAAAGATACGCAGCTGTACACATCCTGCATGCTGCTGAGCAAATGAAGGAAAAGGAAAGAGAACGTGCTGTCAAATTGAGAGAAGAACACCATAAAGCCATAGAAAGACTTAAGGTAGAAAAGCAGGACCGTTCAGTCCAGCTTGAAAAGCAGCTTTTAGAAGCAAAAAAGAAAGCTTGGAAGCCTTTAGTTGAAGAAAAGAAAGTTAAGGTCTTCAAATCTGCCACGGAACGCTGTGTGGCAGAGGTTTACACAAACTGGAAGGCTCCTATGGCTCTTGAAGAACGTTATCCTGCAATACAGCCCAATGAATTTGCTCCAAACCAGATTCCTGGTGTGAAATGCTTTATGAAGGTTTCAGAGACATCAGTTAAGGGTGAAGAAGTTGTCAAGGAAGTTGCTCCTCAGTTCTTTGAGGATGAACAAGTCATCCATGAACTATCAAAAGTTCATACAATGCTGAAGAGCAATGTTAAAGTGAATGAGATCTGGTCAAAGTTCAGGGCTGGGGAGTTTAAGACTCTTCTGCAACCCAAAATTCAAACATCACTTGTCAAAATTTGTGAGCACATTGGGCACCAAAGAAATGTATCAATTGTCTTAGCACAAGAAACTCAGGAACAAGCCAAGAAGCATCCTGTTGGCCTTAAGGCTTTCCTACGCATGGTGAAGCACGCAAAGAACATCAAGCCAGACACTCTTTTCAAAGAGATTGTCCCCAGAGAGATGGGATTGTTCTCCTCAACTACTCAGGAGCTTACCAAGGTCTCTCAGATGTTAAACCAAGGTGTGGAAACTGAGGAGATCATTGCTTGCTGTGAAGCTGGAAAGCTTCCCGCCTTGAAGAAACCAGAGACTCAGCAGCCACTTATCAACATGGTGGAAAAACATGGCCACTCAGTCATGGTTGCTCAGGTCTTAGTTGAGGAAGCTTACCGAGAAGCTAAATATGGTAAGCCTTCACTCCCTTGTTGTGTTGTGAATCGTCATTGTGTCCAATTGAGCTTTGACTTTGAAGTTCCTCAGTGTAGAATAATAGGGATTAGTGGTAGATGTTCCTAGATTATTTTGTGTTTTCAAGATATTTTTAGGTGCTTAAGGTTTAGAAGCTTAAGTATGGTTATGGAAATTTTTTCTTTATTTTAGAATTTATATTTTGTCTACATTTGATCAGCATTTCTTTTTTGATTTAACTGAGATTTGAGGTTATATTTATGTTAGAGTTTTAATTAGATACATTTACATAGGAGATTCAGGGAAATGTAAAATAGTAAAATGGGTAGCAATATAGACAATATTTGTTAGTAATATAGCCAGTACTTAATAGCAATTTTGATATTCAATATTTAGAAAAATTTTCTTCATATAGATAAAGTCAAATGCATCCCATAATTATATGTGTGTTAGACATAGAAAAGGTTGGCCCCAGATTAGTGGTGTGTTAGAATTAGAGGCTGACTGTCTTGCATGCAACCTACAGAGGAAGTGACAACAGAAGAGGCAACGGAAGTGATTCACGAGGAGGAGAAGAAGACGGTTAAGGTATCCAAGATCAAGCCAAGTAAGTCAATACCAAGTTTTCAACTCCATAATCTATACTACAATTATTTTCAGCATTTTTCTTCAAGGTGTTATGTTACCTCACCATACTGTGCTGCTAAAAGTAATGTGAAAAAACTACAAGTCATGAAAAGAAGTAAAGAGTGGAGTATAGGTTGGCTTTGGTTTCCTGCAATCACTTGATGGGATAATTTTTTAAAAATCACTCATGTACAAAGCTACCAGAATTTAGCAGTGGCCCACTTTATTAAAATGTTTATTTACAAAACTGATGAAAGTATATATAACTAGTCAGTGGTGTATAATGTATTTAATGCTTTGAGAGCTGCTGAGATCTCAATTTTTATATCAGAATTTGCAATGATGTAATTATGATAATGTCAGCAGCTGCAGTCATGGTGAGGGAACATAGGAGTTCTAAGGAGATTTGTGGATAGATTAATACCACAGATTGAGAGTATTCTGGTATGCTAACTTTTGTATTTTATGTTTTCATCATATTATTACATTTATTTTCAACAAATCCACAAGAAATTATATTTGTTATATATACACCAAACACTGGCCAGGCATTTTGTACATACTATTGGTTCCACCTTTAATTAACAATGGATTATGTTGACTGACATTGAAACTAATTTTTATGTGCTGTAGAAATAATTGAGTGCATACCTTTGAATTTCACTATCAATGTAGAAAAGAAGTTTTACTATCAAGCAGCCAGTGTTTGTGTTCATCGAGAAAAAATATATACTTAATATCTGTGTTTTGAATCAGCCTGTTAATGTAAAGAAATTGTAGATGCTCATGTAACGGGAAGTTAAATTTTTTTTCATAATGATGAAGTTTTCTTAATGTTGAGGTAAAAGCACATAAAGATAGTTTCATGGTTTGAGTATCAAGGTATTACATGCACATGTACATCACATGAGATCACACACACACATACACACACTTTCTGTATGAGTTCTTAACATATTTGAATTTATATTTTGTGTCGTTTTTATGTTGAACTAAAACTAGAATTCAGTAAATACCAATAATATACAACATTTTTACAAATTCACATTTATATTAGAAATATCAGTTTATATTTTATCCCAGGGATGTTTATTACACACAATTATTTATTTTCAATTCATGCACTTAGTTATTAGTATTTGTAGTATTATGATGCACACCAACTCTACTCCACTGATTACATACGGTGCAGTTGACCCTCATTCTGAAAAGAAATAATAAATCAATTGCATATTACATTTAACAGACATTAATTCCACGCGCACATGCACACAAAAACCATTTTACACATCTTTCAGTTGAAAAACCAACTTCACATGAAGAAACACCTAAAGAGCCTGTACCAACACCAACACCAACACCAGAGCCAAACAAAACGACACAGAAACCTACTCACAAAACCAAACCACAAACAAAGGAAACTCTAAATAAATCCACAGAAGTACACAAAAGGGAGATATTTGAAGAGGAAACACATGAAACACACCCAACACCTACCGATGAAGAACCTACACTTGCAGACATTATAGTTAAGGAGAAACTCACACACACTCCTGAAGAAGAATCAGTATTAGGTCCAACAGAACCAGAACCATTAACAAAGACAGACAAACACAAAACACTCAAACCAAAAAGCAAACCCAAAACAAAGAGAACTGTAAAAGAACACCCAGAGGTCACTGAAACGGTTCATGAGACTCCTGAAGGTGACCAGACAGAGGTTACACTCACAGAAATAGAAAAACCCGAAGAACAGATACATGAAACACAACCAACACCTGTCAACACCAGACCAAAACTTAAAACACCAAACAAAGATGAAATTAAACCCGTTAGAGATGAAAAAGTTATGACACCTCAATCACCAACAGTTGAAGACAAACCAGCACCAAAGACAGACAAAGACAAAAAGACACTTAAACCAATACCAAAAGACAAACCCAAAACAACCAAATTCAATACAGAACAGGTAACAGAAGATAAGGTATCTAAACCTTCAGTAGTTGAACACACAAAAGTTTCAGACACACCAGTTGAGGAGTTGATAACGGTTCTTGAAACACAATCAACACCTATTCTTGATGAAAAAACAACACCAACACCAGTTACACAACAGACAGAGCCATCACTCAAGCCAGGGGAAGAGGAACATATATCAAAACAAAAAGACAAACCTAAAACTAGGGAAATAGTTCCTAAACAAAAAGAACTTATTGAAAAGGAGTCATCTGAGACACCCTTAACTGAAGCAGTAGATGTTACAGTAACAGAGGCTGAGGAACTTACATACAAAGTTTCTGACACACAACCTACATACAGTCAGGACAAACAAAAACCAACACCTGTATATGAACAACAACCAACACTAACATTAGTTTCAGACGAATCACAGATAACAACACAAACCAAAGATAAACCAAAAACATCACCACAAATAGTCAAAGATGAAACAACAACAACAAGACCCCACCCATCACCAAAGATAGAGGAAGACAAAACAACACACAAACCCAAACTCAAAATCAAACCCAAAACAAAGTTAACTATCCCTGAGCATACAGAAGTCACTAAGGAGAAGGTTTTAGACACTCCAGAAGTTGAACACACAGATAACACACTTACACAGAAAGTAGAAGAGGAAATACCGCAAACAAAAACTACAGTTAAAAAAGTCAAACCCAAGCTTCCTATAGTTGAGGAGAAACCCAAACCTTCTCCTATTGAGGAAACACCAACATCAGGTGTAGAGTTAGAGCCAACACCAAAGACAGATGAAGACAAGAAGACAGTCAAACTTAAACACAAACACAAAACAGATCAAACATTTACACCACATGCAAAACAGGACACTGAAGAGGAGATTTCTGAAACTCCTAAGGTTGGCCAGACAGATACAACATTTATAGAGTTTGGAGAGATAAAGGAAGAAATTAGTGAAACGCAACCAACACATAGTCCTGTCATACTAAAACCAGAGGAGAAATTAACACCAAAACCAGTCATAGATGAACATAAATCTGAAATAAATATAGATGAGGATATATCAATTTTAGCCCACCCTGACACAACACCAGTTACTGAGGAAGACAGACAGACACCCAAATCCAAAATAAAGAAAACTGTCATTGAACACACAGACACAGTCACACCAAAACCAATACTTGAACAAAAACCAACACCAACACCAACTCCAAAAGAACCACAGCCAATGACCACACCACCCAAAGATGAACAAAAACCAACATTACCACTAACCAAGTATGACAAAATACACACATCCCTGTCAGTTGAAGAAAACACAACTCCAATTAAAGAAACACCATCATTAACTCCAGAGTTAGAACCAACACTTAAGCCACAGAAAGACAAAAAGACACTCAAACCAACATATGAACACAAACCCAAGAAAACTGAACACACAGAAGAGACATTTGAGGAGGTTCATGAAACACCTAAAGATGAACAAAAAGGTGTAACAATTACACAGGTTAAAGAGATCTCAGAGGAGCTTCTTGAAACACAAATACCAACTGTAGACAAACCAAAACAAGCACGGAAACAAAAGCCACTGCATGTTTCAGAAGAACAACCAACTCCAGATGAGCAAACACCAACACCTTCTCCCACAAAGCCAAAGACAACACAAAAGATTAAAGATAAAAAGACATTTATACCTAAACTCAAAACAAAACCCAAAACAACGAAGACAGACACTGATCACACAGAGGATATCACTGAATTTTCATTGACACCTAAAGTTGATGAAAATGATGTAACAGATACACAGATTGAAGACATTAGGGACAAACTCATTCAAACACACCCAACACCCACTATACCATCAAATACAACAACAAAACCAATTACAGATGAAGAAAGACCAACACCTTTTTCAGATGATGACAAACCTACTCCTCCATCTGAAACAACAACTACACCACCTCCAAAAGAGACAGAACCAACACTTAAAACAGAAGACAAAAAGACACCTACATCTAAACCCAAAACAAAACCACAAACAAAGAAAACTGTCACAGAACACACAGATGAGGAAGGTTCTGAAATCCCTAAAGTTGAAGAAACAGATGTAACAATAACACAGATTGAAGAGATTAAAGACATATTTAAAACAAAACCAACACCTATTCCAGAAAAAACAAAAACAACTCCTAAAGATGAACAAAAACCCACACCTATTTCTCATGAAGTAAAATCAAAACAAACTCTAAAAGAACCAGAGACAACACCAACAACACAAGAAGACAAAAAGACACTCAAACCAAAACACAAACTCAAAACAAAGAAAACCACAGAACACACAGAGGATGTCAGTGAGGAAGAAGTTCCTGAAATTCCTAAGGTAGAAGAAACAGATGTAACAGTTACACAGATTGAAGAAATTAAAGAAACATTTGAGACACAACCAACACCTACACTTAAGCAACCAATAATAGAAGAAAAACCAACACCAAAACTTGTCAAAGATGAGCAAAAACCAACCCCTAAACTTGTCAAAAAGACACTTAAACCAATACCAAAACACAAACCCAAAACAACGAAATTCAATACAGAACAGGTAACAGAAGATAAGGTATCTGAGCCTTCAGTAGTTGAACACACAAAAGTTACAGACACACCAGTTGAGGAGTTGATAAGGGTTCTTGAAACACAATCAACACCTATTCTTGATGAAAAAACAACACCAACACCAGTTACACAACAGACAGAGCCATCACTCAAGCCAGGGGAAGAGGAACATATATCAAAACATAAAGACAAACCTAAAACTAGGAAAATAGTTTCTAAACAAAAAGAACTTATTGAAAAGGAGTCATCTGAGACACCCTTAACTGAAGCAGTAGATGTTACAGTAACAGAGGCTGAGGAACTTACATACAAAGTTTCTGACACACAACCTACATACAGTCAGGACAAACAAAAACCAACATCTGTATATGAACAACAACCAACACTAACATTAGTTTCAGACGAGTCACAGATAACAACACAAACCAAAGATAAACCAAAAACATCACCACAAATAGTCAAAGATGAAACAACAACAACAAGACCCCACCTATCACCAAAGATAGAGGAAGACAAAACAACACACAAACCCAAACTCAAAATCAAACCCAAAACAAAGTTAACTATCCTTGAGCCTACAGAAGTCACTAAGGAGAAGGTTTTAGACACTCCAGAAGATGAACACACAGATAACATACTTACACAGAAAGTAGAAGAGGAAATACCGCAAACAAAAACTACAGTTAAAAAAGTCAAACCCAAGCTTCCTATAGTTGAGGAGAAACCCAAACCTTCTCCTATTGAGGAAACACCAACATCAGGTGTAGAGTTAGAGCCAACACCAAAGACAGATGAAGACAAGAAGACAGTCAAACTTAAACACAAAACAGATCAAACATTTACACCACATGCAAAACAGGACACTGAAGAGGAGATTTCTGAAACTCCTAAGGTTGGCCAGACAGATACAACATTTATAGAGTTTGGAGAGATAAAGGAAGAAATTAGTGAAACGCAACCAACACATAGTCCTGTCATACTAAAACCAGAGGAGAAATTAACACCAAAACCAGTCATAGATGAACATAAATCTGAAATAAATATAGATGAGGATATATCAATTTTAGCCCACCCTGACACAACACCAGTTACTGAGGAAGACAGACAGACACCCAACTCCAAAATAAAGAAAACTGTCATTGAACACACAGACACAGTCACACCAAAACCAATACTTGAACAAAAACCAACACCAACACCAACTCCAAAAGAACCACAGCCAATGACCACACCACCCAAAGATGAACAAAAACCAACATTACCACTAACCAAGTATGACAAAATACACACATCCCTGTCAGTTGAAGAAAACAAAACTCCAATTAAAGAAACACCATCATTAACTCCAGAGTTAGAACCAACACTTAAGCCACAGAAAGACAAAAAGACACTCAAACCAACATATGAACACAAACCCAAGAAAACTGAACACACAGAAGAGACATTTGAGGAGGTTCATGAAACACCTAAAGATGAACAAAAAGGTGTAACAATTACACAGGTTAAAGAGATCTCAGAGGAGCTTCTTGAAACACAAATACCAACTGTAGACAAACCAAAACAAGCACGGAAACAAAAGCCACTGCATGTTTCAGAAGAACAACCAACTCCAGATGAGCAAACACCAACACCTTCTCCCACAAAGCCAAAGACAACACAAAAGATTAAAGATAAAAAGACATTTATACCTAAACTCAAAACAAAACCCAAAACAACGAAGACAGACACTGATCACACAGAGGATATCACTGAATTTTCATTGACACCTAAAGTTGATGAAAATGATGTAACAGATACACAGATCGAAGACATTAGGGACAAAATCATTCAAACACACCCAACACCCACTATCCCATCAAATACAACAACAAAACCAATTACAGATGAAGAAAGACCAACACCTTTTTCAGATGATGACAAACCTACTCCTCCATCTGAAACAACAACTACACCACCTCCAAAAGAGACAGAACCAACACTTAAAACAGAAGACAAAAAGACACCTACATCTAAACCCAAAACAAAACCACAAACAAAGAAAACTGTCACAGAACACACAGATGAGGAAGGTTCTGAAATCCCTAAAGTTGAAGAAACAGATGTAACAATAACACAGATTGAAGAGATTAAAGACATATTTAAAACAAAACCAACACCTATTCCAGAAAAAAACAAAAACAACTCCTAAAGATGAACAAAAACCCACACCTATTTCTCATGAAGTAAAATCAAAACAAACTCTAAAAGAACCAGAGACAACACCAACAACACAAGAAGACAAAAAGACACTCAAACCAAAACACAAACTCAAAACAAAGAAAACCACAGAACACACAGAGGATGTCAGTGAGGAAGAAGTTCCTGAAATTCCTAAGGTAGAAGAAACAGATGTAACAGTTACACAGATTGAAGAAATTAAAGAAACATTTGAGACACAACCAACACCTACACTTAAGCAACCAATAATAGAAGAAAAACCAACACCAAAACTTGTCAAAGATGAGCAAAAACCAACACCTAAACTTGTCAAAAAGACACTTAAACCAATATCAAAACACAAACCCAAAACAACGAAATTCAATACAGAACAGGTAACAGAAGATAAGGTATCTGAGCCTTCAGTAGTTGAACACACAAAAGTTACAGACACACCAGTTGAGGAGTTGATAAGGGTTCTTGAAACACAATCAACACCTATTCTTGATGAAAAAACAACACCAACACCAGTTACACAACAGACAGAGCCATCACTCAAGCCAGGGGAAGAGGAACATATATCAAAACATAAAGACAAACCTAAAACTAGGAAAATAGTTTCTAAACAAAAAGAACTTATTGAAAAGGAGTCATCTGAGACACCCTTAACTGAAGCAGTAGATGTTACAGTAACAGAGGCTGAGGAACTTACATACAAAGTTTCTGACACACAACCTACATACAGTCAGGACAAACAAAAACCAACATCTGTATATGAACAACAACCAACACTAACATTAGTTTCAGACGAGTCACAGATAACAACACAAACCAAAGATAAACCAAAAACATCACCACAAATAGTCAAAGATGAAACAACAACAACAAGACCCCACCCATCACCAAAGATAGAGGAAGACAAAACAACACACAAACCCAAACTCAAAATCAAACCCAAAACAAAGTTAACTACAGAAGTCACTAAGGAGAAGGTTTTAGACACTCCAGAAGTTGAACACACAGATAACACACTTACACAGAAAGTAGAAGAGGAAATACCGCAAACAAAAACTACAGTTAAAAAAGTCAAACCCAAGCTTCCTATAGTTGAGGAGAAACCCAAACCTTCTCCTATTGAGGAAACACCAACATCAGGTGTAGAGTTAGAGCCAACACCAAAGACAGATGAAGACAAGAAGACAGTCAAACTTAAACACAAACACAAAACAGATCAAACATTTACACCACATGCAAAACAGGACACTGAAGAGGAGATTTCTGAAACTCCTAAGGTTGGCCAGACAGATACAACATTTATAGAGTTTGGAGAGATAAAGGAAGAAATTAGTGAAACGCAACCAACACATAATCCTGTCATACTAAAACCAGAGGAGAAATCAACACCAAAACCAGTCATAGATGAACATAAATCTGAAATAAATATAGATGAGGATATATCAATTTTAGCCCACCCTGACACAACACCAGTTACTGAGGAAGACAGACAGACACCCAAATCCAAAATAAAGAAAACTGTCATTGAACATACAGACACAGTCACACCAAAACCAATACTTGAACAAAAACCAACACCAACACCAACTCCAAAAGAACCACAGCCAATGACCACACCACCCAAAGATGAACAAAAACCAACATTACCACTAACCAAGTATGACAAAATACACACACCCCTGTCAGTTGAAGAAAACACAACTCCAATTAAAGAAACACCATCATTAACTCCAGAGTTAGAACCAACACTTGAGCCACAGAAAGACAAAAAGACACTCAAACCAACATATGAACACAAACCCAAGAAAACTGAACACACAGAAGAGACATTTGAGGAGGTTCATGAGACACCTAAAGATGAACAAAAAGGTGTAACAATTACACAGGTTAAAGAGATCTCAGAGGAGCTTCTTGAAACACAAATACCAACTGTAGACAAACCAAAACAAGTAGGGAAACAAAAGCCACTGCATGTTTCAGAAGAACAACCAACTCCAGATGAGCAAACACTAACACCTTCTCCCACAAAGCCAAAGACAACACAAAAGATTAAAGATAAAAAGACATTTATACCTAAACTCAAAACAAAACCCAAAACAACGAAGACAGACACTGAACACACAGAGGATATCACTGAATTTTCATTGACACCTAAAGTTGATGAAAATGATGTAACAGATACACAGATCGAAGACATTAGGGACAAAATCATTCAAACATACCCAACACCCACTATCCCATCAAAGCCAACAACAAAACCAATTACAGATGAAGAAAGACCAACACCTTTTTCAGATGATGACAAACCTACTCCTCCATCTGAAACAACAACTACACCACCTCCAAAAGAGACAGAACCAACACTTAAAACAGAAGACAAAAAGACACCTACATCTAAACCCAAAACAAAACCACAAACAAAGAAAACTGTCACAGAACACACGGATGAGGAAGGTTCTGAAATCCCTAAAGTTGAAGAAACAGATGTAACAATAACACAGATTGAAGAGATTAAAGACATACTTAAAACAAAACCAACACCTATTCCAGAAAAAACAAAAACAACTCCTAAAGATGAACAAAAACCCACACCTATTTCTCATGAAGTAAAATCAAAACAAACTCTAAAAGAACCAGAGACAACACCAACAACACAAGAAGACAAAAAGACACTCAAACCAAAACACAAACTCAAAACAAAGAAAACCACAGAACACACAGAAGATGTCAGTGAGGAAGAAGTTCCTGAAATTCCTAAGGTAGAAGAAACAGATGTAACAGTTACACAAATTGAAGAAAATACAGAAACATTTGAGACACAACCAACACTTACACTAAAGCAACCAATAATAGAAGAAAAACCAACCCCAAAACTTGTCAAAGATGAGCAAAAACCAACACCTAAACTTGTCAAAGATGACCAAAAACCAACACCTAAACTTATCAAAGATGAGCAAAAACCAACACCTCATACAACATATCAGGAGAAACCCACACCTACTCATGAGGCAAAACAAACACCAGTTCCTGAACAGCTAGAATCAACACCTGCATTAGAAGACAAAAAGACACCCAAACCAAAACCAAAACCCAAAACGAAGAAACCTATCACTGAACACACACACATTACTGAGAAGGAAGTTTCTGAAACACCTAAAGTTGCAGAAACAGATGTTACAGTTACACAGATAGAAGAATTCAAAAACAATGTACTTGAAATACAACCAAAACTAACACCTGACATATCAAAACCAGAAGAAAAACAAACAACATCAGACACAGATAAAGAAACACCTACACCTTTTACAGCTGAGAAGAAACCAACACCTACCATTCAAGAAAAGTCAACACCAATACACAAAGAAATAGAACCAACACTTACAACAGAGAAAAAGAAAAAGACACCCAAATCAAAACATTTACCCAAACAAAAGAAAATTGTCAGTGAATACAAAGAGGAGGAAGTTTCTGAAACTCCTAAAGTTGAAGAAACAGATGTTACAGTTACACAGACTGAAGAAATTGAAACAATACACAAACCGATTCCAAAACTAGAGGAAAAACCAAAACCAAGTAAATATGAACAAACACCAACACATACTCCTCTTCAAGAAAAGCCAATACAAACATTTGAACAGCCAGAACCAACACTTACAACAGAGAAAGACAAAGAAACACCCAAACCAAAACACAAAACCAAAACTAAGAAACCTACCACAGACGAGGTTACTAAAGAGGAAATATCTGAAACTCCTAAAGTTGAGGAAATAGATCTTACAACTACACAAATTGAAGATATTAAAGAAAAAACACGAACAACACCTGTTACAGAGAAACCAAAATTAGAAGAAAAACTAACACCAGTTAAAGATAAACAAACACCTACACCACTCACTCCTGGAGAGAAACCCACACCTATTCATAGTGAGGAAAAAACAACACCTTTCACAGAAGAAGACAAAAAGACACTCAAATCAAAACGCAAACCCAAAACAAAGAATACTGTTACAGAACACACAGACGAGGTTACTAAGGAGGAAGTTTCTGAAACTCCTAAGGTTAAAGAAACAAATGTTACAGTTACAAATATTGAAGAAATTATAGAAGTACATGAGATAGTACCAACGCATATCAGTAAAAAACCAAAACCAACACCAGCCATAGATGATAAAAAACATACACTTCTTACAGTTGAGGCAAAACCCACACCTACTCCTGTTGAAGAAATACCAAAACAAGTTCCTGAACAGGCAAAACCAACACCTACAGCAGAGGAAAACAAAATGACACCCAAACCAAAACGCAAACCTAAAACAAAGAAAACTATCACAGAACACACAGACGAGGTGACAGAGGAGGAAGTTTCTGAAACCCCTCAGGTGGAAGAAACAGATAGTACAGTTACACAGATTGAAGAGATTACAGAAACACTTGAAACACAACCAACACCTAGTACTAAGAAACAAAAAACAACACCAAAACAAGTCCAAGATGGACAAAAACTAACACCAAAACCAGTCAAAGATGAACAAAAACCAACACCTCTTACAGTTGAGGAGAAATCCACACCTACACCTGTTGAAGAAAAGCCAACACCAGTTCCTGAACAGCCAGAACCAACACCTATCACAGAGGAAGACAAAAAGACACTCAAACCAAAACGCAAACCCAAAACAAAGAAAACTGTTACAGAACACACAGACGAAGTTTCTGAAACTCCTAAAGTTGAAGAAACAGATGTTACATTTACACAGATTGAAGAGATTACAGAAGAAATACATGAAACACCTGTTCCAGAGAAACAAAAACCAGAAGAAAAACCAACACCAAAACCAGTCACAGATGAACAAAAACCAACACCAAAACCAGTCAAAGATGAACAAAAACCAACACCAAAACCAGTCATAGATGAACAAAAACCAACACCAAAACCAGTCAAAGATGAACAAAAACCAACACCAAAACCAATCATAGATGAACAAAAACAAACACCAAAACCAGTCAAAGATGAACAAAAACCAACACCAAAACCAGTCAAAAATGAACAAAAACCAACACCAAAACCAATCAAAGATGAACAGAACCCAATAACACCTACACTAGAGGAGACATTCACACCAACACCTGTTGAAGAAAAGCCAACACCAGTTCCTGAACAGCAGGAACCAACACCTATCACAGAGAAAGACAAAAAGACACTCAAACCAAAACGCAAACCAAAAACAAAGAAGATGGTCACAGAACATACAGACGAAGTCACTGACGAGGAAGTTTCTGAAACTCCTAAGGTTGAAGAAACAGATGTTACAGTTACACATTTTGAAGAAATTGCAGAGGAAATACATAAAACACCTGTTCCAGAAAAACAAAAACCAGAACATAAACCAACACCCAAACCAATCAAAGATGAACAAAAACCAACACCAAAACCAGTCAAAGATGAACAAAAACCAACACCAAAACCAGTCAGAGATGAACAAAAACCAACACCAAAACCAGTCAAAGATGAACAAAAACCAACACCAAAACCAGTCAGAGATGAACAAAAACCAACACCAAAACCAGTCAGAGATGAACAAAAGCCAACACATAAACCAGTCGAAGATGAACAAAAACCAACACCTAAACCAGTCAAAGATGAACAAAAACCAACACCTAAACTAGTCAAAGATGAACAAAAACCAACACTTCTTACAGTTAAAGAGAAACCCACACCTACACCTGTTGAAGAAAAGCCAACACCAGTTCCTGAACAGCCAGAACCAACACCTTTCACAGAGGAAGACAAAAAGACACTCAAACCAAAACGCAAACCCAAAACAAAGAAAACTGTTACAGAACACACAGACGAAGTTTCTGAAACTCCTAATGTTGAAGAATTAGATGTTACAGTTACACAGATTGAAGAGATTACAGAAGAATTACATGAAACACCTGTTCCAGAGAAACAAAAACCAGAAGAAAAACCAACACCAAAACCAGTCATAGATGAACAAAAACCAACACCAAAACCAGTCAAAGATGAACAAAAACCAACACCAAAACCAGTCAAAGATGAACAAAAACCAACACCAAAACCAGTCAAAGATGAACAAAAACCAACACCAAAACCAGTCAAAGATGAACAAAAACCAACACTAAAACCAGTCAAAGATGAACAAAAACCAACACCAAAACCAGTCATAGATGAACAAAAACCAACACCAAAACCAGTCAAAGATGAACAAAAACCAACACCAAAACCAGTCAAAGATGAACAAAAACCAACACTAAAACCAGTCAAAGATGAACAAAAACCAACACCAAAACCAGTCATAGATGAACAAAAACCAACACTAAAACCAGTCAAAGATGAACAAAAACCAACACCTCTTACAGTTGAAGAGAAACCCACACCTACACCTGTTGAAGAAAAGCCAACACCAGTTCCTGAACAGCCAGAACCAACACCTATCACAGAGGAAGACAAAAAGACACTCAAACCAAAACGCAAACCCAAAACAAAGAAAACTGTTACAGAACACACAGATGGAGTTTCTGAAACTCCTAAAGTTGAAGAAACGGATGTTACACTTACACAGATTGAAGAGATTACAGAAGAAATACATGAAACACCTGTTCCAGAGAAACAAAAACCAACACCAAAACCAGTCATAGATGAACAAAAACCAACACCTAAAGCAGTCAAAGATGAACAAAAACCAACACCAAAACCAGTCAAAGATGAACAAAAACCAACACCAAAACCAGTCAAAGATGAACAAAAACCAACACCAAAACCAGTCAAAGATGAACAAAAACCAACACCAAAACCAGTCAAAGATGAACAAAAACCAACACCAAAACCAGTCAAAGATGAACAAAAACCAACACCAAAACCAGTCAAAGATGAACAGACACCAATAACACCTACACTAGAGGAGACATTCACACCAACACCTGTTAAAGAAAAGCCAACACTAGTTCCTGAACAGCCAGAACCAACACCTATCACAGAGGAAGCCAAAAAGACACTCAAACCAAAAGGTAAACCCAGAACAAAGGAAACTGTCACAGAACACACAGAGGAGGTTACTGAGGAGGAAGTTTCTAAAACTCCAGAAGTTGAAGAAACAGATGTTACAGTTACACAAATTGAAGAGATTACAGAAATACGTGAGACAAAACCAACACCTACACCAAAAAAACAAAAACCAGAAGAAACACTAACAATAAAACCAGTCAAAGATGAACAAAAACCAACACCTAAACTAGTCAAAGATGAACAAAAACCAACACCACCTACAGTTGAGGAGAAATCCACACCTACACCTGTTGAAGAAAAGCCAAGACCAGTTCCTAAACAGCCAGAACCAACACCTATCACAGAGGAACACAAAAAGACACTCAAACTAATACGCAAACCCAAAACAAAGAAAACTGTTACAGAACACACAGAGGAGGTTACTGAGGTAGAAGTTTCTGAAACACCTAAAGTTGAAGAAACAGATGTTATAGTTACACAGATTGAAGAGATTACAGAAACACACAAAACACAACCAACATATACTCCTAAGAAACAAAAACCAACTACAAAACTAGTCAAAGATGAACAAAAACCAACACCTCTTACAGTTGAAGAGAAACCCATCACCTACACCTGTTGAAGAAAAGCCAACAACAGTTCCTGAACAGCCAGAACCAACACCTATCACAGAGGAAGACAAAAAGACACTCAAACCAAAACGCAAACCAAAAACAAAGAAAACTGTTTCAGAACACACAGACGAAGTTTCTGAAACTCCTAAAGTTGAAGAAACAGATGTTACAGTTACACAGATTGAAGAGATTACAGAAGAAATACATGAAACACCTGTTCCAGAGAAACAAAAACCAGAAGAAAAACCAACACCAAAACCAGTCATAGATGAACAAAAACCGACACCAAAACCAGTCAGAGATGAACAAAAACCAACACTAAAACCAGTCAAAGATGAACAAAAACCAACACCAAAACCAGTCAAAGATGAACAAAAACCAACACCGAAACCAGTCAAAGATGAACAGACACCAATAACACCTACACTAGAGGAGACATTCACACCAACACCTGTTAAAGAAAAACCAACACCAGATCCTGAACAGCCAGAACCAACACCTATCACAGAGAAAGCCAAAAAGACACTCAAACCAAAAGGCAAACCCAGAACAAAGGAAACTGTCACAGAACACCCAGAGGAGGTCACTGAGGAGGAAGTTTCTAAAACTCTAGAAGTTGAAGAAACAGATGTTACAGTTACACAAATTGAAGAGATTACAGAAATACGTGAGACAAAACCAACACCTACACCAAAGAAACAAAAACCAGAAGAAACACTAACACCAAAACCAGTCAAAGATGAACAAAAACCAACACCACCTACAGTTGAGGAGAAATCCACACCTACACCTGTTGAAGAAAAGCCAACACCAGTTCCTGAACAGCCAGAACCAACACCTATCACAGAGGAAGACAAAAAGACACTCAAACTAAAACGCAAACCAAAAACAAAGAAAACTGTTACAGAACACGCAGAGGAGGTTACTGAGGTAGAAGTTTCTGAAACTCCTAAGGTTGAGGAAACGGATGTTATAGTTACACAGATTGAAGAGATTACAGAAACACACGAAACACAACCAACACATACTCCTAAGAAACAAAAACCAACTACAAAACCAGTTAAAGATGAACGAAAACCAACACCTCTTACAGTTGAGGAGAAACCCACACCTACACCTGTTGAAGAAAAGCCAACACCAGTTCCTGAACAGCCAGAACCAACACCTATAACAGAGGAAGACAAAAAGACACTCAAACCAAAACGCAAACCAAAAACAAAGAAGACGGCCACAGAACACACAGACGAAGTGACAGAGGAGGTGGTTTCTGAAACTCCCAAAGTTGAAGAAACAGATAGTACAATTACACAGATTGAAGAGATTACAGAGGAAATACATGAAACACAACCAACACCTACTCCTAAAAAACAAAAACCAGAAGAAAAACCAACGCCAAAACCAGTCAAAGATGAACAAAAACCAACACCCAAACCAACACCTCTTACAGTTGAGGAGAAACCCACACCTACACCTGTTGAAGAAAAGCCAACACCAGTTCCTGAACAGCCAGAACCAACACCTATCACAGAGGAAGACAAAAAGACACTCAAACCAAAACGCATACCCAAAACAAAGAAAACTGTCACAGAACACACAGAGGAGGTCACTGAGGAAGAAGTTTCTGAAACTCCCTAAGGTTGAAGAAACAGAGTTACACACAGATTGAGGAGATTACAGAGGAAATACATGAAACACCTGTTCCAGAGAAACAAAAACCAACACCAAAACCAGTCAAAGATGAACAAAAACCAACACCCAAACCAACACCTCTTACAGTTGAGGAGAAACCCACACCTACACCTGTTGAAGAAAAGCCAACACCAGTTCCTGAACAGCCAGAACCAACACCTATCACAGAGGAAGACAAAAAGACACCCAAACCAAAACGCAAACCCAAAACAAAGAAACCTGTTACAGAACACACAGACGAAGTTTCTGAAACTCCTAAAGTTGATGAAACAGATGTTACAGTTACACAGATTGAAGAGATTACAGAAGAAATACATGAAACACCTGTTCCAGAGAAACAAAAGCTAGAAGAAAAACCAACAACAAAATCAGTCAAAGATGAACAAAAACCGACACCAAAACCAGTCAAAGATGAACAAAAACCAACACCAAAACAAGTCCAAGATGAACAAAAACCAACACCAAAACCAGTCAAAGATGAACAAAAACCAACACCAAAACCAGTCAAAGATGAACAAAAACCAACACCAAAACCAGTCAAAGATGAACAAAAACCAACACCTCTTACAGTTGAGGAGAAACCCACACCTACACCTGTTGAAGAAAAGCCAACACCAGTTCCTGAACAGCCAGAACCAACACCTATCACAGAGGAAGACAAAAAGACACTCAAACCAAAACCAAAACGTAAAACAAAGAAAACTGTCACAGAACACCCAGACGAGGTGACAGAGGAGGAGGTTTCTGAAACTCCCAAAGTTGAAGAAACAGTTACACAGATTGAACAGATTACAGAAATACTCGAAACACAACCAACACCTACTCCTAAGAAACAAAAGCCAGAAGAAAAACCAACACCAAAACCAGTCAAAGATGAACAAATACCAACACCTTTTACAGTTGAGGAGAAACCCACACCTACACCTGTTGAAGAAAAGCCAACACCAGTTCCTGAACAGCCAGAACCAACACCTATCACAGAGGAAGACAAAAAGACACTCAAACCAAAACGCAAACCTAAAACAAAGAAGACGGTCACAGAACACACAGAGGAGGTCACTGAGGAAGAAGTTTCTGAAACTCCTAAAGTTGATGAAACAGATGTTACAGTTACACAGATTGAAGAAATTACAGAGGAAATACATGAAACACCTGTTCCAGAGAAACCTAAATCAAAAGAAAAATCAACACCTAAACCAGTCAAAGATGAACAAAAACCAACACTAAAACCAGTCAAAGATGAACAAAAACCAACACCAAAACCAGTCAAAGATGAACAAAAACCAACACCAAAACCAGTCAAAGATGAACAAAAACCAACACCAAAACCAGTCAAAGATGAACAAAAGCCAACACCAAAACTAGTCAAAGATGAACAAAAACCAACACCTCTTACAGTTGAAGAGAAACCCACACCTACACCTGTTGAAGAAAAGCCAACACCAGTTCCTGAACAGCCAGAACCAACATCTATCACAGAGGAAGACAAAAAGACACTCAAACCAAAACGCAAACCCAAAACAAAGAAGACGGTCACAGAACACACAGAGGAGGTCATTGAGGAGGAAGTTTCTGAAACTCCTAAGGTTGAAGAAACAGATGTTACAGTTACACAGATCGAAGAGATTACAGAAGAAATACATGAAACACCCATTCCAGAGAAACCTAAACCAAAAGAAAAACCAACACCTAAACTAGTCAAAGATGAACAAAAACCAACACCTCTTACAGCTGAGGAGAAACCCACACCTACACCTGTTGAAGAAAAGCCAACACCAGTTCCTGAACAGCCAGAACCAACACCTATCACAGAGGAAGACAAAAAGACACTCAAACCAAAACGCAAACCAAAAACAAAGAAAACTGTTACAGAGGAGGTCACTGAGGAGGAAGTTATAGAATCACCAAAGACTGAAGAAACAGTAACACAGGTTGAAGAAATTATAGAAGTAGTTGAAACACAACCAACACCTATCCCTGAGAAACCAAAACCAGAGGAAAAACCTGTTCCAACAGAACTTGAGCCAACACCTGTTACAGAGGAAGACAAAAAGATACGCAAACCCAAACCCAAACCCAAAACAAAGAAGGTTATCACTGAACACACAGAAGAGATCACGGAGGAAATGGTTTCTGAAACCCCTAAGGTTGAAGAAATTGATGAAACAATTACACAGATAGAAGAAATCAAAGAAGAAATACTTGAGACAAAACCAACACCTACTCCTAAGAAACTTAAACCAAAAGAAAAACCAACACCAAAACCAGTCAAAGATGAACAAAAACCAACACCAAAACCAGTCAAAGATGAACAAAAACCAACACCTCTTACAGTTGAGGAGAAACCCACACCTACACCTGTTGAAGAAAAGCCAACACCAGTTCCTGAACAGCCAGAACCAACACCTATCACAGAGGAAGACAAAAAGACACTCAAACCAAAACGCAAACCCAAAACAAAGAAGACGGTCACAGAACACACAGAGGAGGTCACTGAGGAAGAAGTTTCTGAAACTCCTAAGGTTGAAGAAACAGATGTTACAGTTACACAGATAGAGGAGATTACAGAGGAAATACATGAAACACCTGTTCCAGAGATACAAAAACCAACACCAAAACCAGTCAAAGATGAACAAAAACCAACACCTCTTACAGTTGAGGAGAAACCCACACCTACACCTGTTGAAGAAAAGCCAACACCAGTTCCTGAACAGCCAGAACCAACACCTATCACAGAGGAAGACAAAAAGACACTCAAACCAAAACGCAAACCCAAAACAAAGAAGACGGTCACAGAACACACAGAGGAGGTCACTGAGGAAGAAGTTTCTGAAACTCCTAAGGTTGAAGAAACAGATGTTACAGTTACACAGATTGAGGAGATTACAGAGGAAATACATGAAACACCTGTTCCAGAGAAACAAAAACCAACACCAAAACCAGTCAAAGATGAACAAAAACCAACACCTCTTACAGTTGAGGAGAAACCCACACCTACACCTGTTGAAGAAAAGCCAGAACCAACACCTATCACAGAGGAAGACAAAAAGACACTCAAACCAAAACCAAAACCTAAAACAAAGAAAAAGGTCACAGAACACAAAGAGGAGGTAACAGAAGAAGTTTCTGAAACCCCTAAAATTGTAGAAACACTTGAAACAGTTACACATGTTGAAGAAATCAAGGAAGAAATACTTGAAACGAAACCAACACCAACTCCTATAAAACCAAAACCAAAAGAAAAACCAACACCAAAACCTTTAACAGATGAACAAAAACCCCTTACAGTTGAAGAGAAACCCACACCTACACCTGTTGAAGAAAAGCCAACACCAATTCCTGAACAGCCAGAACCAACACCTATCACAGAGGAAGACAAAAAGACACTCAAACCAAAACGCAAACCCAAAACAAAGAAGACTGTTACAGAACACACAGAGGAGGTCACTGAGGAGGAAGTTTCTGAAACTCCTAAGGTTGAAGAAACAGATGTTACAGTTACACAGATTGAAGATATTACAGAAGAAATACATGAAACACCTATTCCAGAGAAACCTAAACCAAAAGAAAAACCAACACCTAAACCAGTCAAAGATGAACAAAAACCAACACCAAAACCAGTCAAAGATGAACAAAAACCAACACCTCTTACAGTTGAAGAGAAACCCACACCTACACCTGTTGAAGAAAAGCCAACACCAGTTCCTGAACAGCCAGAACCAACACCTATCACAGAGGAAGACAAAAAGACACTCAAACCAAAACGCAAACCAAAAACAAAGAAAACTGTTACAGAGGAGGTCACTGAGGAGGAAGTTAAAGAATCACCAAAGACTGAAGAAACAGTAACACAGGTTGAAGAAATTATAGAAGTAGTTGAAACACAACCAACACCTATCCCTGAGAAACCAAAACCAGAGGAAAAACCTGTTCCAACAGAACCTGAGCCAACACCTGTTACAGAGGAAGACAAAAAGATACGCAAACCCAAACCCAAACCCAAAACAAAGAAGGTTATCACTGAACACACAGAAGAGATCACGGAGGAAATGGTTTCTGAAACCCCTAAGGTTGAAGAAATTGATGAAACAATTACACAGATAGAAGAAATCAAAGAAGAAATACTTGAGACAAAACCAACACCTACTCCTAAGAAACTTAAACCAAAAGAAAAACCAACACCAAAACCAGTCAAAGATGAACAAAAACCAACACCAAAACCAGTCAAAGATGAACAAAAACCAACACCAAAACCAGTCAAAGATGAACAAAAACCAACACCTCTTACAGTTGAGGAGAAACCCACACCTACACCTGTTGAAGAAAAGCCAACACCAGTTCCTGAACAACCAGAACCAACACCTATCACAGAGGAAGACAAAAAGACACTCAAACCAAAACGCAAACCCAAAACAAAGAAGACGGTCACAGAACACACAGAGGAGGTCACTGAGGAAGAAGTTTCTGAAACTCCTAAGGTTGAAGAAACAGATGTTACAGTTACACAGATTGAAGAGATTACAGAGGAAATACATGAAACACCTGTTCCAGAAAAACAAAAACCAAAAGAAAAACCAACACCTAAACCAGTCAAAGATGAACAAAAACCAACACCTCTTACAGTTGAGGAGAAACCCACACCTACACCTGTTGAAGAAAAGCCAACACCAGCTCCAGTAGAGCCTGAACCTACACCAAAAACAGAGGAAGACAAAAAGACAATCAAGCTTAAACGAAAACCCAAAACAAAGAAAACTATCACTGAACATATAGAAGAGGTCACTGAGGAGGAGGTTTCTGAAACTCCTAAGGTTGAAGAAACAGATGTTACATTTACACAGATTGAGGAAGTTGAAGAACAAATATTTGAAACTGAAAAGACACCCACTGATAAACCAACACCAACTCCCATTGAGGAAAAACCAACACCTAAAACAGAGGAAGACAAAAAGACAATTAAACCTAAACCTAAACCAAAACCAAAGAAAACAAAATCAGTACACACAGAAGAGGTCACTGAGGAGGAGATTCATGAAACTCCTAAGGTTGACCAAACTGTTGTCACAGTTACACAAACCGAAGAAATTGAGGAGGAAATACTTGAAACAGAAACACCTACTCCAGAAAAGACTAAACCAACACCTACTCCTGAACAAAAACCCACACCTGCTCCTGTTGCTCCTGAAGAAACAGAGAAAGTAACTAAACCAGAAGATGAGAAACTGAAACCAAAACGTAAACCAAAAACTAAGAAAAAGACGGAAGTGACAGAGGAAATAATTGAAGAGGAAGTACAAGAGACTCCTAAGGTTGAAAAGAAAGAAGTCACTGTTACTGAGATTGTTGAAGAAGAAGAAGAGTTACCTAAAAAGGTCATTATAGAGGAAAATGAAGAGGTTACAGAAACCGTAAAGCCCAAAGAAAAACCAAAACTTAAAAAACCTAAGACAAAGAAGACAACAGAAGAAGTCATTACTGAAGTCACACAGATCACAGAACCAATTCAAAAACAGGATGTCACTGAGGTTACTGTTATTGAAGAAGAAGTTACTGAAGTGCCAAAGAAAAAGGTAACTGTGAAAAAGACTACTACAAAAACAAAACCACTTTCTCTAGATCAACCTACAGAAGAAGTATCTTCGTTAGAAGAACCTGTCATGTCTCCAAAGAAGTTAGTTCCTTCTGTGGAGCATGATGAGCTGAAGAAAGTGACTGTGAAAAGAACACAAATTTTCCAAAAAGAAATTATATCAGAACAAAAACCGGAAGACGACGTAGAGGTGACAGAAGTAAAGCAGTTTACTGAAGAACTAGCTAAGATTTCAGAAATCCCAGAAGTTATTAAAAAGGCAACTTCAGTTTCCCAACCATCCCTTGTGAAAGAAATTATTTTACCTGAAGAAAAACCAGAGGATGTCGAGGAAGTAATATCCAAGATGCAGACAGAAATGGCTGAGTCTTTACAAGAACCAAAACATTTGCAGAAGAGCAAAGTCACTAAAACTCTTGTGATGCAGAAGGAAACGATGGTTTCACAACAACCTGAGGTTACGGAGGAAGTTACCACTAAGTTTGTGACAGAGAAAGCAGGAACTTCGGAGGAGCCAGAGGTAATGAAAACTTCAGAAATTCACAAAACAACTGTGATTGAAAAACAAGAAGTAAAGCGAAAATCAATCACAAAACGTATTGAAGAGAAAGTTCAACCAACTGAAACGCAGGAGATAACTGAAGTTACTGAGACAACAGTGGTTGAAAGTCCAACTGAGAAAGTTGTTACAATTAAAAAACGCAAAACAAAACCAACTGAGCAAAAGGAGCAGGAGATCATTGACAAAACTGAGATTGAGGAGGAACAAACAGAACAGACACAACAGACCACCGTACAAAAACAAAAACCAGAACAGCCGGAGACACAACAGGAGGAACAACAGACCACCACACCCACTCCTCGTAAGTGCCCTGAGTGGCAGGCATCACACAGAGTGCCCAGCTGTAAACATTTGATTTTGACAGACATTGCATGTAGCTGGCACATCTGCACACTGCTTTTGTGTTTTAATTTTGTCATTAGTAACAATTACATACATTATGTTTCTTACATTTTACATTTTCACAATAATACTATTGGTTTGTCTTCCTGTGAACATATTTTATGTGATAATAGACTGTGCAATTTTTTTTCTATTGATGCAAAGCTTTTATTTATTCACATAGATATAGTACTGCGCATGAGGCTATGTGATGTTCTAATTATATATTTTAATAGATAGCACAAATTACAGATGTCATTACTATGTTCTAAACTTTGTTGTATTATTTTTGGAGTGTGAACACCAATTGAACTCAATTTATTTTATTTTTTTTACTTGAAAATATGCTTTTCATTAGTTTGGAATTGCATGTTTAATTTTATTGTGCAATTTATCACTGCAGAACGTGATTTTTTATGCAAATTAATAATTTCGACATAATTTTATACTTATTTTCATTTTATTAACATCTCCATTAGGTAACTGATAATTCAAACTTCATGAGAAGAAAAGATACAAGATAACAACAGTTATTTAATATGACCTTTTGGGGAACTTCCTCTTCTGATTGCACTTGTAACAAAAGTTTTACAGAATTATGTTAATTATGTTAATTATGAATAATTAACATGAGTGAATAACTGATCGGGGTAATTTTTTAGTATAAAGAAAACTGACGTTGTTTCTCACTGTTTGACTTACCAATATATAGCCAATAGGTGTATAATATTTCCAAACAATATCTTATGTATATATCAACAAGTTTACTCGAAGGCTGTATTCAGTTGAATTAATTGATCACCCATGCAACAGTCCAAGCATGATCAGCAGGCTGTAAGAAGGTGCATACTTGGTGACACTTAAATATAACAGTGAAGCAGCTGATAGAAAAGTTAAGACTAAATCATGTAAAGTATATAAACTACAAAGTTTCATATAAAATTTACAAGAATGACTCAAAGTTCATACGTGAATTTAGTTCATGAAAGGCATTGTTCAATAAGACCTGCTTTAAGCATGTTTCCAATTGGATTTGCTTTCAGTCTGACTTCAGAAAATTTTGAAAAAGTCAATTGTAGTTCTTGTTGATGTGTACAAAAGTTTTATGTAAAAAATATATATCTTACAAAAATATTCAGCTCTGCATGAGTGTATATGTGTATTTTTAGTTCTGAGCTACACTACTTAACAATAAGTGTGCTCTTATTGTAGACAAAATACCCCAAAACACTAAGGTAATGCCACCTTAATTACAGCTTATTTCATTATCTTACATTATTCATTAATACTCATTCACATAATATGATTTGTAGGTCTGATATGCCCTACTTTTTTTTAAACTGATTTATTTACTTTCATTTATTATCTCACATTCTAATGGAAGAGTTCATTCATTAAAATTATTATTTTACATTCAATTTGCTTACAAAAAGTGTTCAGTAATTATCCATCACACTGACATTGCTTTCATTAATAACCTCATAATCACTGATAAACCAACACTTATATGCCTCACTGCTTTCAGAGCTTCCACTCACATTACTCAAGGAAACTCCTCAACAAATACTTGTCCCAGAAGACCAGACAGACTTCCTACAGATAGGTTGGTTCCTTGGGTGCTCACCATACATTCAAAGTTCAGCCATTAAAATGATTTACATGGGCACTTAAAAGAGGAATTAATAGTAAATAGAATAAATACTGGCAAAAGTCAAGTACGTACTCACATTTACTTTGTCTGCAGCGTTGGTTTGATTCTTACTGTGTTTCTGTAAAAATGTGAGGCCACACCAGTGATCAGCACAGTAGAACCTCACAATACGAGTTCAATTTGTTCCATGATAGAGCTTGTATTGCAATTTACTCGTTTTACAAATCAAATTTTACTATTGAAATTCATTGAAATATAATTAATCTGTTCCAGCCCAAAAAAAAACACCCAACAATCTTTTTCATGGGTATTTAAAACAAAAACTGCACACCGTCAATATGCTTTGGTCTTATTGGCTTGCTAAGTCCACTACACACACTCCTCTCTCATGGTTTTTTTATTATTTCCTTCTACAAATCTATCATAATAATCTTTTTCTTCTTATTAGCAATATGTTTTGCACTAACTTTCTTCAGACTCATGGCTAACACAATTAATTAGGACAAAATAATGCCCAAAAGGACACAAAACAGAGAAAAATCACTAAAACAAAACGATTGCAATGTTGCTTCAACGAGATGAACACGTGAACTGTGAGAGCGGAGACTGTTACTGTTGGGGGAGCGTGTACGAGCTCAGCGCCAACTATCAGCGGCAATTAGGAATCTTGCTCATACTGCGGATTTCCACTCGTATTTCAAGACAAAAATACCCAAGCCGCAGCTTATTAAGCAAATTACTCGTACAATGGGGCACTCGTACTGCAAGGTTCTACTGTATATGGGTAACCACCTAATGATAAAAAATGATGATGAAAAATAGTAATAAACAAAGAAAGAAAGAATTAGATAGATGAAACATATAAGAAAAATAAAAATTAACAGACATGTGGTACCATCAAAATATGCAGCATTTCTGATAATCCATCTCAAGGTTGGTCTCCTGTAAATCAGATTAACGGATTTATACCGTATTTGACATCTGCCAGTATAGTATTGAAAACAATTTAGACCCATTATGACATTCCAGTATTCCATAATTTCCCTATAACTTCATTTGAATACTATACAAATGACATCCATCTACAGTAAATGCATACATTATTTAAAAAGATGAATTACAGTAAACAAATAGACTACCTTTGCAGCCAACTAAATCCTTTGATATTGTGAAGAAATAAAATCTTACCCAATATTCATTCAATAACTGTGACGACATCCACAGCCTCCCTGCCAACATCCACTCAGGCTCAGGTCAGCGAAGAGGAGATCAGAGCCACACACATGGCTGAGGTCACACAGGTGCACACAGGTAACACTCTCACCTTGCCCACATAGCTGATGGTTTGGCTGAAGCAGAAACAAAACTGTGACATCATTCAAAAATTTTCTGGAAATTTTTTTCATATACTGTATTACAGAAAAAGACATGATACCAGGCAGTCACCAAAGAAACTGGCATAAATTCAAACAAATAATTCCCATCAAAACAGATAACAGGTATCCTTAAGACATATGTGAAAGGGAGGATAACTTTTAACAAGTTTAACAAGCAAAACCTATGTAACTGCTTTTCATGATGCTAAAGTTTCTAATTAACAGTTATTTTTATTTTGAGCTCTGTATTATATACTTTAATAACACTTTATTTTCAGCGTGCTGTCAACCCCATCTAAGTCACATTAATATATTTTTTTCCGTGCAAAATTTGTTAATAATTATGAAATTTTTGTTAATAATCAAGATTATAAGATCAACATGAATGCTAACATACATAACCCTCACAATCCCAGTTTGTTACATTTCCGTATTATGGTGCTAATGTTTACGTTGAGGCCCCTTTCTGATGCTTCTACTATATGGTTGCAGAATCGTGTGTGCCTGGCTTTAAAGCCTTGATTCACTTGGCTACTGACAACCAAATAGACCTTGAAACTGTTGACCTTAAACCCATCGAGAAGACAACATTTGCAAAAGACATTGGAAAATTAAGTTTCCACTTGAAGAAAGGAGTGCAAGTTAATGAACTCATGACAATGTTGAAGGAGAATGAATTTGTGTCTCTTAAGCAGCCACAACACCAGGCTAAGCTTTTGGAGGTGGCTGATCGTCTTGGTCATGCCACAGTGCACAAAGTGCTCGTCCAAGAGGCTGCTGACAGATGTGATGATAAAATTGGACTAAAATCTGTCATACGCACAATTCAGAGAGGAAAGGAGTCTATGGAACAAGTGATTATGAACACTGCCAAAGAGTTTGGACCATCCTCGGAACCTGTTAAGGAGATGGCTGCTGTTGGTTACCTTCTCCAAGAGGGTGTCAAGTGTGATGAAGTGCTCACCCTTGTTGAGGCTGGTCTCCTAACTAGCCTGAAGATGCCCCAGGCCCAGGTACCACTCACATCAATGGTGGTGGAAAAAGGACACATCGGATCCATATGTGAGGTCTTAGTGGAAGAGTCTGTGAAGGAGGTGAAAGTGCGAAAGAAGTCAAAGGCAGAGGCTGCACGCATATCTGAGGTTAAAGAAATCCTTAAGAAAGCTAAAGCAGAGACAGTGGATGTGAAGAGTAAGTTACTTGTCATTTTCATTATGATTTTTCAACAGTTTTTCTTTTGTTTATTTTTTTATGCTGTGTTAATTATTGTAATGAAATTATTCATCATTACAAAAAAAATTACCAAAGTAATTTTCAATCAACAACATAGTATCCAGTTGCTTTGAACTAAATTTTATTCATGAAATTATAACGATGAAAAATTTATTGACTCCGTAGTCATTTCATAATTTGATAAATTAATGGATTTCGAAAACATCATAAGTTTATGCAGCATACATTAACTTCAACTGAATATTATCAAAACTGTGTCTTCTGCCATACAGCAGAGGGTAAAATCATTAATTTGTTATTTTTTTTATTTCAAGTAAAGTTATATCACAAAGATATTCAAATGAGTTTAAAAAAACAAACTTGGTGGTGATGATACATTAGTGTGAATTACAGTAAAGCCTTAACAGCATCACATAGCATGTTGTTGAGTAAAAGATGTGTTCACATCACAAATATATTCTTTTATGTTAAAATATATATATATTTTTTGATTGAAAACACAGCACATTCAAGCAACAAACTTTTTAGTTTCAACCTCAAACCAATACTTCTATTTCTTGTTTCATTTATATGATTTTGTTTTTTATTTTCTTTGCACTTGTACTGTTACACACTCCCTTCCTTACCAAGCATTCTCATCTGGGATGGTCCCTGGCTTGAAGGCCTTTGTCCGCATGGCTCAGGAGGAAAGTGTCAACATTGAAGAGGTGGTTCAGAAGGTCAAGTTGGAACCCAAACTGAAAGAAGAGATGGCTAAGATTGGCATGATGGTGAAACATGGTGTGATAGCTCAGGATGTATTCACTCTCATGGAAACTGGAGAGTTCCCTCAGCTCATGAGGGAGGAAGCTCAAGCAGAGCTGATGACAGTAGTTGAAGAATTTGGCTTCAAGGCGCTCATCAACCAGGTTATTCTTGAGCAGGTGCAGCAAGCAGTTCAGAAGACTGGCAAGCCCTTGGGAATGAAATCTTTCATGCGTATGATGGAAAAAGCCAATGTTAATGTTGAGGAAATGATTACAGAAAAGTTCCCCAAGGAATTTGAAACAGATTTACAGGAGCCAGTATGTAAAGAAATGGCCAAAGTTAGTGTGATGCTGAAGGAAGGTATCCAAGCACAAGAGATTATGACCATGATAGAGGCTGGGGAATTGCCGAGCCTGAATCTTCCTGAAGCACAGGTGCCTCTAGTCAACATGATGGAGCAGGAGGGACAAACAGCTTTGGTCTGTCAAGTTCTGATTGAGGAATCAGTCAGTAACATCATTCAAGGTGATGCGTTGGGAACTTTCTGTAGTCTCCCGTAGCCAGCACCTGTAGAATGCAACCATAGTATGTCCCCCATTGTAAAGCAATGTTGAGAATGAAATGCTACGAATATGTTCAAGCATTTATGTATCATAACTAATTCTGACTAATTCTATAACTTAAAACTAACAAACTTTAGTAGTAGAATGAAGTAATAGTAAGTTAAACAACACAGTATCATGTGCCATACTAAAATACCTACTGTTATGTTGCAGCTTAGAAGGTGAGGGATTAGTGTTTGTAACATTCTATGCCCAATACAATGTGCTTTGAATATTGCAAGCTTTTTACGTGTGACATAGTGACTTTATTTTATTTATTTATTGTTATTATTGTGTTAGTTTTACTATTCTGATCATAACCAAAACCTCATTTTTAGTTAGATAGTTGAATCGGACTCACAGAATGTTACTCCTGGTTTTTTTTCTTCATATATGTTCATCCATTGCTATTTAACTTATTCAGTACATAAACAACTAAACTTACATGAGATCATTCTATTTTCTAATAATCAACATATTTATTAGAAATGAGTGTAATAACGATATCTTACAATAACTAATGGAATATCTCATCCCAGGTGAGACTATTTTTCTTTCTTTTTAATGCATTGTCTTCCTACCTTTCAAATGGGGGTTTCAAATAAATATTTAGATGTTTGGGTTATTAACACATTGATGTTTTTCCAGAACTCCCCAAGGTAGACCAGGCCACCATCACATCAGAAGAGACCCTCGAGTCGGCCACCGAGACTCAGGTTGAAGTTAAAGGTAAGTTGTGGCCATGCTTAATGATTTCCATTTTCAGCATCACACACTTGATACAGGAGTGCACTGTTTTGTGTATTTACACATCACCAAGGTTGATATATTTTGCCCATGTATTGCCAAACATTTTTATACCAGCTAGTGCATCAACACATAATTTAATTGAGGCCAAGCTTCAATCACGTTTATTTGAACTTAATCACGTAGTCCAAAATTTCAATAAAAGCAGGATTGACTGTTTGCATGATTAGTTAATTTTTTGTATATTTATTAACTGTACATTATTGTTGTGGTTTGTGAATTTTGCATTGATCCGTAGAAAACAGTAGAGCAGATAAAGTTATCTATTTGCATGCATGGCTTTGATATTCATGGATTTGTAGGTAGATATTTTTTATTAATATAGATACATTTAGAGCATCAGTTATTTTTTTTAGATAACTTGGCATGATTTGAAATTTGAATATGTAGACATGACTGTAATGTTACTTTAATCTATATTTTCCACGCCATTTGCAACACTTGTATTATTAATCAGGATATTACCAATAAGAATAATTTTCAAATAAAAGTAATAAAAAACAGTGCAAATGGCAAGGAGAAATGTATGTACAATTCATCTCTGTGTGATTTTATGATTTTATGTATTTAGTAATTCCCTGTTGTGTCCTGAACAGTAACCTCCGAGTGTTGCTCTGAGCCGACCTAACCCACCCCACCCCCCCGGCCACTCATCCCGTCCAACATTGTGTGTGTGTGTGTGTGTGTGTCTGTCTGTCTGTCTGTCTGCCTGCCTGTGACACTTCAACTTCCAGTCATCATTCACCTGCCTCTGAAGCCGGCCCACCCACCTTATCATCATGTTATTACCCACACGTCTTAGGATGTAATTGTACTAGAACATATACCAAGTCTATATCATGAAAGGTGTTTTGAAAAGGGGAATGATAGCATCAAAATATCAAAATTAAGTTTGTAACTTTATAAGTAGAGCTGTATGCAAGCCATACTTTTAACTTTGCGGAGAGTTGTATGTTTTATTACGTTTATGTTTTTATAAGCAAATGTATTCCTCACTTTATTCTGGCAATGCTGTGAACAGCAAATTGGGACTTAGTGAAATTATCCGTAAAAAGACAGAGTAACGTCAATATGTAGTTGATGCGTTGTTTTAATTTCACAATAGCCAGTGAATATGTGTGTTTATAAAAGCCTACAACTCACTTGTGCAGCTCACAAGCATTATGGTTCCCTCTGACCTCCAGCTGTCTTTGTTTGCCCTATCCTGGTACATACTAGCAGGTGTATCTAATCTACTGAATTATCCTAGTGTTCATTATGAACCACACTTGAATATTTTGAAAATTGTTATTACAAATAAGCATTGAGCAACATTTGAGAAATGGCAATACAGTATTATCCAAACCACAATATCCCTTGCATTACAACTCCATTACTTGCATATTTAGTAATTTGACTTAATGTATAACAGTGATAAATGTTTGCATGAGAGAGAAAAGTGAACTAGTAGCCTCATTACATTTTCATTATTAGAAAGTAGTGTAAAAAGTCTTCTAACACAATTGTTGCATAGTATGTTTGGTTGTATCTCAGGAATAACACTAGTTAATTTTTTGTCTAAGAATGTGTATTCCTCAAGTAATGATACAGTTTGGAGCCTCATATTGTTTTTAATATATATATATATATATATATATATATATATATATATATATATATATATATATATATATATATATATATATATATACTGCAAACTGTCAACACAGTATGTCATGAAAACAACAAAAATTTGAGAATGAGTAAATTTTTTCATATATTTATATCGTTGCCCAAGCAACAATGCTACCACCTTATGTAGTGTTTCATTTAATCATAGCTTAGTACAGCTTGAGCAGTTGTAGTTACAACTCACATTGCTCAAGTAGATGGATATTGTATTGAAAATTTTCTGACTCAAGATTTTGGTGCTCAAATGATGTGTAAATAGATGGGAGGAGTTTTTATTGAATCTTTTAATTTTTGCCTCAAAGTAATGCCTTGTTGTTAAAAGGAAATGGAGGGAACTGCACTTAGTATATTGGTATGTTGCACTTTGCTGTATAAACAACATACCTCCTACATAGAATCACTTGTTATGAATGAGGATCAACTATTTGATGACCTTGAGGCTCAGTGGAGCTTTCCTGTTGTGGTAGAGCACCCTTGTCCTATTGACTACAATGATGCATGTGGCTAAGCCTCTCCCTAAGTCTTGTTGGTTGTGTTTTGTGTTTTATTAATGTGTGTTTACCTGTGTTAGTGGTTTTATGGATGGTTTCCGTTTCTCATTACAAAGTTGATATATATATTATTTTTATATGCAATGTATTTTACAAGAAACACAATTTTTAAACATTTTGTAAGTTTATGACTTTCCAATAAAAAAACTAAAGACAAAATTATATTTAACTCATGAATGTTTCAGTATGTCAGATGAAAAGGTAAGTTTCTTACAATATTATATATGCAGTTTTAATTTGCAGGTTAACAAATTAAGTGGTGAGTGTTATTTTGTTACCTAAGAATATGTACATAGTACCTCATACCCCATAGTACATAAATGATTTCTTGTTAGAAGAATTACACAAAAAAGGAAATGGAAAAAGATGCATGCAATAAGAATCATAATGTTTAGTTTACTATTTCGGGTTGAGCACTTTTTTTTGTAAGTATGCACTGTAATGTAATAGAAATGTGTAGCACATAGAAAAAAAGTGGATTGTAGTCTCCACAACTTTTGGAAACCATAACCTTCCAATTCTTTTCCAGCCAAGAAAACGAAGAAAATCAGGAAGGCGATTGAAACAACTGAAGGTTGGCATCGAGAATTTGGTTGATTTTAATATGTAACCCTGAAACATGATGACCTATTGCTATGTATTAACTGGTATATTAACCACACCAGAGCCCCTTCCTTCAAGCTTCCTCCTCTGGCGACACAAAATAACTGTTGATATTGCTGATAAAAAATATGTAAGGAATGCATCATAACATGTAACTATTGTACCATTATGGAACAGTATATCTTAACTGCCATGACGCTTTAGGAAAACCAGCCTTCCTGCCAGAAACACTGCAGCATTTACAGTTAACTTAACATCATTAATTTCCGCAAAGCATTACTATATTTTGATGACTGAACTCATGTGATAAAAAAATATTTCAGCTACACAGTATAATGCTATATTAACAAAGCTATTCCTGTTGACAAATAATTTTTCTACCAAGATCAAAATATCCTTTTGTTGTCGTATAACTTTTGAAATTTTGCCACTCCTTAACCAGGTAGTTATTTAAAGGTAATTTGAGTAACAATTTGCTGATAATCTGACAATCTAAAGCTGTAACATTAATGAACTAATTTTAACCCTAATGTTAATTGAACTTTTGATCAATCAAAAGAATGATTCAATTTTGTACAAACTTGCAATCAAAAAATTTCCTGTAATTTTGAAAACCTTTTTGTCATGACATACAGTTATCATTAACGTCTGATATTAGTAAACAGATTAAAGTATTTTGGGCTGATATTTATATAATGTCTTAATTCTTAGAGTAAATACTTTTGGCTGCCCATGTGAGAGAAAAATTCAAGAAATGTTCATCATTCACACAAATGCATGTACAATTGCATACATAATATGCATACACACACACACATGTGTATATATATATATACACACACACACACACACACACACACACACACACACACACACACACACACACACACACACACACACACACACACACACACACACGCGCACACACACATTACTCTCCTTCCATCAACTTCCTAACCTGCTTTGGATTTCAGCTGGTTTGGCTTCTACGTTGTGTACAATACGCAATCATGCAATTTCTGATGCATGCATTTCAAATGAAAAAAAAATATGTATATGAATGCCACCATAAGAAAACTGAAACAGATATGCGATAACATGGAAACTGAAAGTATTCGGAAACAAAAAATGCCTTTATAAAAGCAAATAAAAAGCACCAAATATTCAAGAAGAAAATATAGAAAACATGCAAAGAAAATAAAATCAAGATTTTTGTTATATTCCTGTTACTTTTTTGCAGCTTCTTACCTGACCAACACTTACTACCATGGTGTTACAGTATGCATTGCTCATCAGCTGCTACTCTCCACTAAAGTTTCAAGGTGTTCTCAGTGATAAGCTGAGGTTCACCATTGTGACAGAAACCCTCCCTGGATGAGCTGAGCACTTACAATGCACCACTTACCACACTGATAACACTAACCTTAGAAGTAGCCTTGGTCCTTGCAAGTACAGATATCTGTGGAGGAAATGTTGCATAATTAAGTTTGTTTCTCAGCCTTAAATCATTTAAAGACCTACACTTCCTCACACAGATGATTCTAGATACTTAGGACAGGATACTTCTTGGGTTATACACTGCAACTTACACTATAAATTGAAACTTTTATCCACCATGCCAGACTCACACACTTATTTTGCTCCAAATGCCAACTGTTTATCAAACTATGATAAATACTTTACACTTACAGTTTAGCCACAGCAACTTACACTTACAAAGCCCTTACAAATTATATATACCATTGCTAATACACACTGTACTGTGAACCACCTACCCTGATAGTAATGTTTCCCATTGAAATCACGTGTGTTGTCCATGTAAAGTTGTCACTCTTATTAAGACATCTCCTTTACAAGGTGGCCTCAGGCACAGCACTGCACAATTAATTTAACTATATATTTTATAACATTAATAAGATTTATTTTGCTGTTTATGCAGCATTCTTATTTTCAATAATACAAGCAACTAACTTAAAAAAGCATTAGCATAAGTGATAATTAAACAAAATTTCGGCTGTCTGCTGCTCTAACTAATTATCATAATTATTATTATATATATTTTATTATTATTTCCTTTTATTTTCTAGTTTTTTATTTTTGTGGGACCAAAAAATTTACTTTTTTCTTGTACAATTTTATCATCAGTTCATTCAAATGTAAATATTAATGTATAATTCGTGATGTACATTATGGGCCGTATTCTTAGTTCCTTCGGGTCCCGAAGATATTCAAATGTTCCCGCCTCCTAGCGGGAACATTTGAATATCTTCGGGACCTGAAGGAACTAAGAATATGGCCCTATATCCGATGAATTAATTATGATGTCATATAGTAATGAAAAGAATGGGATTGTGTCACAAATATATTAATGCAGCGTATCTTGCTTTGGACTACTATAGTGAAAATTAAACAAGAGGTTATGTAGAGCTGTTATACTTTTTGTTTACTCTCTAGAATTTCACCTTTCACAAGAGATCAATAGTGTCGTAACTTTGAGTGTAATAAAGATCTAGGGTTATCAATTAAAATGGCGGCCTTCAAAAGCTTCCATCTCAAAAACATGCTGGGATTTAAGTACAAAAATCTGGGTATACAGTTTAGGAAAAAATATTTTGAACTTGAATTATATAAAATATTTGTGACAAAATACCCATATGTTTGTGGCAGATAATGTACAATGTTGCATAAAAATCATCCTCTTAAATTAAATGAGGTGGTGATGGTGGAGTTAGCATAAATCTGGTAATAAAGAAGAAATATAATAGAATGGGCATGACTGAAACTAAGAAAACAAAAACTGGTTTTCATCACTGGTGGTAGATTGGTGAATACTCTGTATCTTGATATTCCCTTTTATTTCAAATTTCATACTTCCTGCAACCACTTTGAAAATGTGTATACAATTTTTTCATGAGACTTTATTAAAGCAGAATTTTTTTTTAGTTATGAGTGTCAGTATGCAATCTATGCAGCACTACCTGAAATAATTTTAAACCATTATGGATGGGATGATATACCAACCTAATTAAAGACAGCGAAGGAAAAAAAAAACATAACCTATTTTCCAGAGGATTCTTACACCTTTGATTGGGTAGTGTTCTATCCTCCAAAATCTTTTAACCATTTCACTTATTGCTGTGCAGATTGCAGGCTCAGATCAATCAAATTCAGTTACCATAATAGAGGACATAGTTGCCTTAGAAAGAAACATTGCATCATTGAGAAAGTTGCATACACTATAGTGGTTGATAAAGTTAGAGTTAACTGCAAATCAAAGGTAATATTTGGAATGTATAAAATCATTCATCCTCTCCCCAATAATGCCTGAAACATTCTCAGTCAGTGAGTCTTACAAAGATCTGCCATGGTCTTAGCTTCACTTCTGACGAAATACAATAAAAATAATGTACATTGTATTATAATCTCATTCAAGAGCTCAGCAGTTTTATGTCATGTGGATCCCATTACAGGAAAATTTAAAAATTAGTTTTATGTAAAAATTAAGAATAAGCGAACAGTTATTCAGCTAGATTTTTGATACATGATAAGTCCTGAGAATATACCTTAATGAACTGATGAATAAAATTTTGCAAGGTTTAAGATGATAAAAACATTTGTTAATTGATTGGAATTTTGTCCCTTATGTTACTTTTCAAAATATTTTGAAACTAGATATAAATAAAAGTGGCATATTATAAATAAAAAAAGTTTCCTCAAATAAATCAAGCAATCATAGTTCTCTTAAATAAAACTTTGAAAAAATAATTATAAGTAAATAATTAAAGTTTCAATGATCTGGTGATAATCGACACCAGTATTAATAATTCATAACAATGAACATCTAATTGAACAACCTCGGCGTGAACATCGCAAGAAAATAAATATACCAGCTGTGTCTGAGGCCAAACCAGCGGATCCTGAACGCTAACCTCCATCACCTGAGCAGGCAAGTAAAAGGGGAGTTTCTTTCAGATCTTCCTTCCCACAAATCAGTTCTCAGTGCCAACGCTATCATTATTTCACTTCTGGTCCCTTCCTCACATGATCTTACATTTCTATCAAACTTTCCTTCATTCACTACACTGGGAAACACATGCCATTAAAAATAAAGTTAATGTCTGTTTTACTTCCATACATACATCATTACATCCAGCAATGCTTAGATACCCATTCTAAGTTGTCTGAATCTTTGTTATTGTTTCAAGGACAGTTGGAACATCATAAGCCTTTTATCTCTCCTAATATCTCACTGCACCTGAAGTTTGTGTATTACAATGACCATAATTTATGTAAGTGATATCTGCACTTGAAACATACAAAAAAAAAAATATCCATACATCATTTTTTTTAATACTTGCAACCTCCCTTAGAACAGTTGTTGGAAGTTTTTTTTTATCCTTGTACAGAAATGTAAACTTTGTCACAGCTTTGTTGTTGCAACTGTCCTGAAAGTCACTTTGAAGCTACATGACATCCGACCTTGCCAATTCATGACAACTAAGACTGATAAATCATTCAGCATTCAGTCAACTCATCATGCAGAACACACAGGGTGATGCCAGATTATACTAATAAACAATATATACCATTACATTCATGCTATGAGAACAGGGATGAACATACGTTGAGACACTCTCCACAAGTATTGTTGTTGTGCCTCAGAAACTAAGTCAAGTAAAGTTTGATTAATTGAAAGACACTAGTGCGTAAGATCAGTGTCAGGGGTGTCAAGTAACATGTGGTCGCACAGACTGATACACAGAGATCTACCCATAAGGCTATACCAGCTACAGGTGTGGAATGAGAGGGTTGTAGAATAGAAAATAGAAAAGTTGGTAAATTAAGCATGCTAGATAAATCTTAATATTCCCACCATTCATATTCCAGAGATGGAATCCATCACTCATCGTGATCAGTCAGCAATTCAGACTGAACAAATTGAAAGTTATCATGAGGAGATAACACTGTCTGATAATGATGAGATGTTCCTTGAAGAGCTCAAACCAATTCCTCAGGTCATAAAATGTCAAGCCAAACTGTCTAAATTTGAATTTGAAAGAGTGAGTGTATCAGAAACCCTGACATTTGTGGGACCATCACCATCACACCCTGACTTGAGATTGCGCACTATTCGAGTAGAGGAAGATAATGAAAGCGAATCGAGTGATCAAATTGATTTTGGTGAGGATATTTGCACAAAAGAGGCACCAACATTACTGGTTCAGTCACACATATCTTCTTTCCCTGAACCCCAAATAAGTGATTCCTCCAATATGATGGTAATCTCCTCAACAGCTGTCCAACCTGTTGTCCCTGTGTCTAGTGTCATCCAAGTTCATGTTTCCACACACCACCAACACGATACAATACAAGATCAAAATGTAAACTCAACAATTATTCCTTCCATGACATCCACAGAAACAGAATATGAGGATATAACCAAAAAGCTCATGCGAACACCATCCAGGGAGAGAAGTGAGACCGTGGAAATATCACTGGAAGAAGCAACTGAATTTGAAAAGTTGAAGCCAAAGAAAGAAAAAGCAAAGAAAATTGTTACTGAGGATGTTAAAGACTCACTGACTGTAACAGAAAACCGGCCAGAGGAACAAACAGGTCCATGGGTACAAGGAGAAAAGATCCATCTTAAAAAGACTGTTAGTATTACCCCTGAGTTTGTGGCTTCACAACCACTTCAGGTAACAGATACTAAAGTAGAAGATACATGCATTTCTTTAACAACTGAGAAAGGTAAAGAAGCAAAGGCAACAATCAGAGAAGAATTGTTGGACTCAATTACAGTTACTGAAAAGATTGCTGAAGAACAATCAACCCCCTGGCGCAAAGGTGAAAAAGTGCCTTTCAAGACAGAAAGTATTGAGCCCAAAATGGTTTCATCACAACCACTACAGGTTACAGACACTAAAGTGGAAGATTCTTACAGTATTCTGAAGACGGATAAGGGCGAACAAGTAAAGGCCAAGGTTACAGAAGATCTAAGAACTCCTCTTACTGTAACAGAAAACATTGCCCAAGAAGAACCAACACCATGGCGTAAAGGTGAGAAGGTACCCTTCAAAACACAGAATATTCAACCTGACTTTGTGTCATCACAACCACTACAAGTTACAGACACTAAAGTGGAAGATTCTTACAGTATTCTGAAGACGGATAAGGGTGAAGAAGTGACAGCCAAGGTTACAGAAGATCTAAGAACTCCTCTTACTGTAACAGAAAACATTGCCCAAGAAGAACCAACACCATGGCGTGAGGGTGAGAAGGTACCCTTCAAAACACAGAATATTCAACCTGACTTTGTGTCATCACAACCACTACAAGTTACAGACACTAAAGTGGAAGATTCTTACAGTATTCTGAAGACGGATAAGGGTGAAGAAGTGACAGCCAAGGTTACAGAAGATCTAAGAACTCCTCTTACTGTAACAGAAAACATTGCCCAAGAAGAACCAACACCATGGCGTGAGGGTGAGAAGGTACCCTTCAAAACACAGAATATTCAACCTGACTTTGTGTCATCACAACCACTACAGGTTACAGACACTAAAGTGGAAGATTCTTACAGTATTCTGAAGACGGATAAGGGTGAAGAAGTAAAGGCCAAGGTTACAGAAGATCTAAGAACTCCTCTTACTGTAACAGAAAACATTGCCCAAGAGGAACCAACACCATGGCGTGAGGGTGAGAAGGTACCCTTCAAAACACAGAATATTCAACCTGACTTTGTGTCATCACAACCATTACAGGTCACAGACACTAAAGTTGAAGACTCTTACAGTATTCTGAAGACAGAAAAGGGTGAAGAAGTAAAGGCCAAGGTTACAGAAGATCTTCGATCATCTCTTACTGTGACTGAAAACATTGCCCAAGAAGAACCAACACCATGGCGTGAGGGTGAAAAGATACCTTTCAAAACACAGAATATTCAACCTGACTTTGTGTCATCACAACCATTGCAGGTCACAGACACTAAAGTGGAAGACTCTTACAGTATTCTGAAGACTGAAAAGGGTGAAGAAGTGACAGCCAAGGTTACAGAAGATCTAAGAACTTCTCTTACTGTAACAGAAAACATTGCCCAAGAGGAACCAACACCATGGCGTGAGGGTGAAAAGGTACCTTTCAAAACACAGAATATTCAACCTGACTTTGTGTCATCACAACCATTACAGGTCACAGACACTAAAGTTGAAGACTCTTACAGTATTCTGAAGACAGAAAAGGGCGAACAAGTAAAGGCCAAGGTTACAGAAGATCTTCGATCATCTCTTACTGTGACTGAAAACATTGCCCAAGAGGAACCAACACCATGGCGTAAAGGTGACAAAGTACCTTTCAAAACACAAAATATTCAACCTGACTTTGTGTCATCACAACCACTACAAGTTACAGACACTAAAGTGGAAGACTCTTACAGTATTCTGAAGACGGATAAGGGTGAAGAAGTAAAGGCCAAGGTTACAGAAGATCTAAGAACTCCTCTTACTGTAACAGAAAACATTGCCCAAGAGGAACCAACACCATGGCGTGAGGGTGAGAAGGTACCCTTCAAAACACAGAATATTCAACCTGACTTTGTGTCATCACAACCATTACAGGTCACAGACACTAAAGTTGAAGACTCTTACAGTATTCTGAAGACAGAAAAGGGTGAAGAAGTAAAGGCCAAGGTTACAGAAGATCTTCGATCATCTCTTACTGTGACTGAAAACATTGCCCAAGAAGAACCAACACCATGGCGTGAGGGTGAAAAGGTACCCTTCAAAACACAGAATATTCAACCTGACTTTGTGTCATCACAACCATTACAGGTCACAGACACTAAAGTTGAAGACTCTTACAGTATTCTGAAGACAGAAAAGGGTGAAGAAGTAAAGGCCAAGGTTACAGAAGATCTTCGATCATCTCTTACTGTGACTGAAAACATTGCCCAAGAAGAACCAACACCATGGCGTGAGGGTGAAAAGGTACCCTTCAAAACACAGAATATTCAACCTGACTTTGTGTCATCACAACCATTGCAGGTCACAGACACTAAAGTGGAAGACTCTTACAGTATTCTGAAGACTGAAAAGGGTGAAGAAGTAAAGGCCAAGGTTACAGAAGATCTAAGAACTCCTCTTACTGTAACAGAAAACATTGCCCAAGAGGAACCAACACCATGGCGTGAGGGTGAGAAGGTACCCTTCAAAACACGGACGATTGAACCAGAATTTGTGTCATCACAACCACTTCAAGTTACAGACACTAAGGTTGAAGACTCCTATACCATTCTGAAGACTGAAAAGGGTGAAGAAGTAAAGGCCAAGGTTACTGAAGATCTTAGATCATCTCTTACTGTGACTGAAAATATTCCACAAGAAGAACCAACACCATGGCGTGAGGGTCATAAAGTACCCTTCAAAACACAAACCATCAAACCAAATGTTGTTCCCTCTGTGTCCTTACAGGTTACAGATACAAAATTAGTGGATTCTTGTGGAACTTTCCAAGAAGAAGAAACTGAAAAAGTCCAAGCAACCATCACAGAAGACTTACAGGATTCTCTCGTGATAACTGAAAGCCTTCCAGAAGAGCAACCATCACCACTAAAGCGACCTGCTCGGGCAACTGCAGATTGTGCTGAAGAAACAAGAATTGTTATGGAACACGATTCTGTCTCAGTTTCAGAGGTGTACCTAAAAGAGGGAAGCACTCAGTTTGAACCAGAAAAGATACGTACTCAGGAAGCTGTTGGAAGACTTGAACCTTTACAAGCTATTACAACACTTGACCAAAGGAGTGAAGAGTCTATAGCTAACCTATCAGATTTCCTTAAAGCTACACAAAAAGCTAAACTTTTAGGCCAAGATGCTCAGCACACACTAGAGGTTACTGAACAAATGGCTCATGAAACTATTGAAGACCTGAAGAAAGCAGATAGAAAGTATCAGAACCTTAGATGTGGTGTTGAAGAGCAAAATGCAGCACTCACAGAGGAGGTTTTGGTTCATGATGCAGAGGAGGAGTACCAGTCAAAGGCTCCAAAATCAGCAGTTACAAAACAAACAACAGTTAGAAAAGAATCAGAAGCTGTAATAATTGCTGAAACAAAGCTAGAGGAAGACACTCGATCATGGGAAAAAGTGAGCGAGTCCTTTGAGAAGGCTGAACCAAATGTACAAGAACATAGGCACATTCAAATATCTGAGACCATTAAGGCTGATAAGGAAGACACCTTCACCCAACCTACTACTTTGCAACACCAAGGAAGACCATCACAAGAGCAACCCTTGCAGCCACTAACTGTTCAAGGTCATGAT
Source organism: Metacarcinus magister (assembly GCA_029783475.1). Classification (NCBI taxonomy): domain Eukaryota; kingdom Metazoa; phylum Arthropoda; class Malacostraca; order Decapoda; family Cancridae; genus Metacarcinus; species Metacarcinus magister. The sequence goes on from JAPQNM010000042.1 coordinate 12,413,063, forward strand.
GTGCAGGAGGATGCCACTACCTGGAAGTCTCGTATTGACCAAGAACAAACTGCCAGAACTTCTATGATGGAAAGCATGCCTCTCAGCGTTCTTGAAGCTCAGCAGCATGATACATACAAGGAATACAAAACAGACAAACCAGTAATGGTTCATGCAACTCAAACTGATGATAAGAGGGAAGCACTTGCTGTATCTGAAGTTAAAGCAGAATCTCCAATCCGTGAGTTGTCTAAACCAAAAACGACAGAAGAACATGCTGAAGTTATTCACTCTAAGAACACTTCAATAGTTATATCGTCTTCACAAGTACAAGAAAGTGAAGCTCCTTTGAAAATCCAGCGACCCAAGGAGGAGTTTGCTGAGGGAATAGACATGAATACCTTCCATCCAATTTCAGTTTCGGATACAGAGGTTCAGCTACCAGTTGATGAACTAAGTAAACCAGAGCTTCTTACTAGTAAAGCTAAATCTAGTTTTATCCCTCAAAAGGCCATTGAAGTTCTTGAATCCCAAACTCATCAAAAAGAGAAGGACTTCCAGCCTACTAAGACAGCAGATGTAAAGTTGGAAGGAACAGTGGAATGTAGTGAATATTCCCTTGAAGTTAGAGAAACTAAAGCTCAGTCTCCAATAAGGGACCTGAAAGAATCAAAACCCTCGTCAGACATGGCAAGCGCCTCAATTATACCACAAAAATCTGTGAAAGTCTCTGAAGTTTCAGTCAACTTTAAGGAGGAAGAATTCAAAGAAATCCCAAGATTCTCTCATGTTGCAACTTTAGAACAGTTGCCAGGCCATGAACCCCTACATATAACACAGAACACTGTTCAAGACAGCACACAAGACTTTATAACTGAAGTGCCTCTAGAAGAAGTTGCATCTGTTGACTTGAAAGGTTATCATGCTGCAGCTGTCACTGAAATTGAAACTGCACAGTTAGAGGAAGAGTATAGTCCAGACAAGTTGCCATTAACTACTGCCAAAACTGACATTACTGAAGGTATGCCATCTGCTATTACTCAAGAAGTTTGTGCTACTTCATCCGTCAAAGAACTAACTGTTCCAGAAATGCCGCAATCTAAAGAAGCAACAACAGGATTTGAAGAAAAGAAAGCAGTATCAATACAGGAAATAGATACTCATGAGAAAGAAAGCTCATTTGCTGACACAAAACCTACTCCTCTACAACTCAAGTCAAAGATAAATGGAGGACTGGAACCACTTCTTGTGACACAAGTAGAGAGTGAAGAAACAATAAGTAAAATGTTGGAAAAGCCCACGCCCGCCATGGAGAATGCTAAGATTGAGCTTACACAGGCAACCAAAGTAGCTCTGTCATCTGGCATTATAACAAATGAACGTGAAGGACTATATAAAGAAGAAAAGCCCCAAACTCAATTGGCAGAAGGCAGTATTAGTACTGGAGAAGCCATTACTATCTCAGAAGTCCTTCCTCATTCTTCCACAACAGACCTTAAAGTTGCTCCTAAGCCTAAAACTGAAGAAGGAATAGGTTCAGTGGTTCCCACTAAAACTGCAACTGTATCAGAAGTCATTTTGCATGAAAAGGAAGGAATACATACATCCAGCGCATTCCCTACAATATCTCTTTCAAGCCAGAGTGAAGCCCCAAATATTCCATTAGTTGTACAGGAAACATGTGCAGCTTCAAGTGTTTCAGAATTGGCCGCAGATAAAATTCAGCCCTCTGAGTCTGCATCAGTATCCCTCTTTGCTCATAAAATTGCTTCTTCTTCTGATGTTGGCACCAATGAAAAGGAAGGTATCTATGTACAAGAAAAACCAACAGAAGATCTTGCAAAGGTGGAGTTTGAAAGTGCAAAGGCTTCTCTTCAAATAAGTGAAACACGAGCTGAGTCCCCAATCAAAGACCTTCAAGATCAGAAACCAGTTGAGTCACATGTCAACCCATTCTTCATCCCTCAACAGGCAGTGTCTGTCATTGAAACAGATACTAAGGATAGGGAAGGAATACTTGAAATAGAAAAACCAGGAACAGTTTCTCTGCAGTCTGATATGATACAGCCACTGCAACCTCTTACAATATCTGAGGTAACAGCAGATTCAAGTACACACACTCTCTCTCTGGAAAAATTACAGGAAGAAAAAGCTAATCCCAGCCATGAACTTCACAGTGCTGCTGCAATTACTGAAGCCATGGTACACCACAAAGAGGAAGAATATGAAGGAGAGAAACTCATTTCCATTGTTCCCAAGGAGTTCCAAACACCTGGGTTCTGGTCTTTGCTTATTACAGAAACACAAACTGAAGATCCCATAACCAAACGATTTGAAAAACAAACTCCAAGAAGTAGAGCCAGACCTGAAGTTATTCCACAGGATACAGTTCAAGTGCAGGAAGTCAGAATTCATGAGTCTGAAGAAACCTTTGAGACAGTTGCACCTGAACCATCAAAGGTTAATGCAGCAGCTCGCGTATCTGGTCACGTTGTGGCAATATCTACAAATGTTGAACCCTCAGACAGCGTCCAGAAATTAGCTGATAGTGAAATATTTGAAAAGAAAACTGCGATCTGTACTCTTAACACACAACAAGCTGCAGAGGTATTGCAACATGAAGTTAGTGAAGCCGGAAATGTTTTATCTGAAAAGAAAGAAGAAGGCAAGACAGCCCTTCCGAGTGTTGAAGAAATGCAATCAGTGTCAGTGTCTGAAGTTAGTGCAGAAATGAAGGAAGAAAACTATGTTACTGAAAAACCATTTGTACACAGCGTAAAAGCCAAACCAGTGATTACTCCTATGATTTTGGCCAATGTTGCTCATCCTGATATTGGTGAGCAGGAGGGTAGTGTTTCTACACTCGACACTTCAGCTACCGCTCAAGCTAAACTTAATTTCACACCACACATTTCTACACAAGTCACTCAACAACATGCTGACATACTTCCAGGCATAATAAAACCTGAACAACACATTCTGGCTACAGGTAAGATTGTACTGGAACAGGCTACACATGTCTCAGGATCTCAGGAAGTTGTCGTTGAGACTGTAACAGAAGAAAAGACAATTAAGATACCAAGGACAGAAACAGCTAAATCAGTATTACCTGAACAGGAGTCATTTTCAGTTGAAGAAGTAACAGTTAAGGAATCTCATGGCTCTGTGGATGAAACCAAACCAAAGAGCGTTACAGCTACATCAATTATTTCTCCTCATGAGTCCCTGACCATTGAAGAAATATCAATTAAGGAAGCACCTGGAGATATCAAAGAAGCTAAGCCAAAAACAGAACAGGCTACATCTGTCTTTTCTCCTCAAGAATCAATCTCTGTTCATGAGGTTTCAGTTAAAGAATCTTCAGGCTCAATGCAGGATATAAAACCAAAAACTGAACAAGCCACCTCAATATTCTCAACTCACGAATCAGTCTCAGTTCAAGAAGTTGCAGTTAAGGAAGCACCACAGGATATATCAGACAAGAAACCTAAATCAGAAGTGGCTACATCAATTCTTTCCCAATATGAATCTATTTCAGTTCAGGAAATATCAGTGAAGGAAGCACCTGGAACCATGAAGGATGCTAAACCCAAGGAAGAGCAAGCTACATCAATTATAGCACCTCATGAATCAATTACTGTACAGGAAATATCAGTAAAAGAAGCACCATCAGATATTTCTGAAAAGAAACCTAAAACAGAGAAAGCAACTTCCATTATATCTGAACAAGAATCAATTTCTGTACAAGAGGTGTCAGTAAAAGAATCTCATGGTGACATGAAGGATAGAAAACCAAAGACTGAACAAGCCACTTCCATTGTTTCTCCTCACGAGTCTCTCACTGTTCAAGAAGTCACAGTTAAGGAAACTTCTGGAGACATTACAGAAAAGAAACCTAAGTCTGAGAAGGCAACATCTATTTTCTCAGAGCAAGAATCCATTTCTGTTGCAGAGGTATCAGTCAAGGAGGCTCCTGGTACAATGAAGGATGCCAAGCCCAAGACTGAACAAGCGACCTCAGTTATCTCTCCACACGAGTCTCTTACAGTACAGGAAGTGTCTGTTAAAGAAGCTCCATCTGACATCAGTGAATATAAGCCAAAGACAGAACAGGCTACTTCAATCTTGTCTCAACAAGAGTCTATCTCTGTTCAAGAAATATCTGTCAAGGAAGCACCAGGAAAGGTAGAGGACGCAAAGCCCAAGACAGAGCAAGCAACATCCATTATTTCTCCTCACGAATCTATCACTGTACAAGAGGTTACAGTGAAGGAAACTCCTGGAGACATTAAAGAAGCGAAACCTAAGACCGACAAAGCTACTTCCATTCTTTCTGAGCAGGAGTCTATCTTTGTCCAAGAGGTTACGGTCAAGGAGGCTCACGGTGATGTCAAGGATGTCAAACCGAAGACTGAACAAGCCACTTCCATTATTTCACCTCACGAGTCTCTTACTATACAAGAAGTAACTGTAAAGGAAACTTCTGGAGAAGTCACCGACAAAAAGCCGAAGGAAGAGAAAGCTACTTCAATTATATCTGAACAAGAATCAATTTCTGTACAAGAGGTGTCAGTAAAAGAATCTCATGGTGACATGAAGGATAGAAAACCAAAGACTGAACAAGCCACTTCCATTGTTTCTCCTCTTGAGTCTCTCACTGTTCAAGAAGTCACAGTTAAGGAAACTTCTGGAGACATTACAGAAAAGAAACCTAAGTCTGAGAAGGCAACATCTATTTTCTCAGAGCAAGAATCCATTTCTGTTGCAGAGGTATCAGTCAAGGAGGCTCCTGGTACAATGAAGGATGCCAAGCCCAAGACTGAACAAGCGACCTCAGTTATCTCTCCACACGAGTCTCTTACAGTACAAGAAGTGTCTGTTAAAGAAGCTCCATCTGACATCAGTGAATATAAGCCAAAGACAGAACAGGCTACTTCAATCTTGTCTCAACAAGAGTCTATCTCTGTTCAAGAAATATCTGTCAAGGAAGCACCAGGAAAGGTAGAGGACGCAAAGCCCAAGACAGAGCAAGCAACATCCATTATTTCTCCTCATGAATCTATCACTGTACACGAGGTTACAGTGAAGGAAACTCCTGGAGACATTAAAGAAAAGAAACCTAAGACCGACAAGGCAACTTCCATTCTTTCTGAGCAAGAGTCTATCTTTGTCCAAGAGGTTACGGTCAAAGAGGCTCACGGTGATGTCAAGGATATCAAACCTAAGACTGAACAAGCCACTTCCATTATTTCTCCGCATGTATCTGTAACTGTACAAGAAGTAACTGTTAAGGAAACCTCTGGAGAAGTCACTGACAAAAAGCCAAAGGAAGAGAAAGCTACTTCAATTATATCTGAACAAGAATCAATTTCTGTACAAGAGGTGTCAGTAAAAGAATCTCATGGTGACATGAAGGATAGAAAACCAAAGACTGAACAAGCTACTTCCATTGTTTCTCCTCTTGAGTCTCTCACTGTTCAAGAAGTCACAGTTAAGGAAACTTCTGGAGACATTACAGAAAAGAAACCTAAGTCTGAGAAGGCAACATCTATTTTCTCAGAGCAAGAATCCATTTCTGTTGCAGAGGTATCAGTCAAGGAGGCTCCTGGTACAATGAAGGATGCCAAGCCCAAGACTGAACAAGCGACCTCAGTTATCTCTCCACACGAGTCTCTTACAGTACAGGAAGTGTCTGTTAAAGAAGCTCCATCTGACATCAGTGAATATAAGCCAAAGACAGAACAGGCTACTTCAATCTTGTCTCAACAAGAGTCTATCTCTGTTCAAGAAATATCTGTCAAGGAAGCACCAGGAAAGGTAGAGGACGCAAAGCCCAAAACAGAGCAAGCAACATCCATTATTTCTCCTCACGAATCTATCACTGTACAAGAGGTTACAGTGAAGGAAACTCCTGGAGACATTAAAGAAAAGAAACCTAAGACCGACAAGGCAACTTCCATTCTTTCTGAGCAAGAGTCTATCTTTGTCCAAGAGGTTACGGTCAAGGAGGCTCACGGTGATGTCAAGGATATCAAACCTAAGACTGAACAAGCCACTTCCATTATTTCCCCGCATGTATCTGTAACTGTACAAGAAGTAACTGTTAAGGAAACCTCTGGAGAAGTCACTGATAAGAAGCCGATGGAAGAAAAAGCTACTTCAATTATATCTGAACAAGAGTCAATTTCTGTACAAGAGGTGTCAGTAAAAGAATCTCATGGTGACATGAAAGATAGAAAACCAAAGACTGAACAAGCCACTTCCATTGTTTCTCCTCTTGAGTCTCTCACTGTTCAAGAAGTCACAGTTAAAGAAACTTCTGGAGACATTACAGAAAAGAAACCTAAGTCTGAGAAGGCAACATCTATTTTCTCAGAGCAAGAATCCATTTCTGTTGCAGAGGTATCAGTCAAGGAGGCTCCTGGTACAATGAAGGATGCCAAGCCCAAGACTGAACAAGCGACCTCAGTTATCTCTCCACACGAGTCTCTTACAGTACAGGAAGTGTCTGTTAAAGAAGCTCCATCTGACATCAGTGAATATAAGCCAAAGACAGAACAGGCTACTTCAATCTTGTCTCAACAAGAGTCTATCTCTGTTCAAGAAATATCTGTCAAGGAAGCACCAGGAAAGGTAGAGGACGCAAAGCCCAAGACAGAGCAAGCAACATCCATTATTTCTCCTCACGAATCTATTACTGTACAAGAGGTTACAGTGAAGGAAACTCCTGGAGACATTAAAGAAGCGAAACCTAAGACCGACAAAGCTACTTCCATTCTTTCTGAGCAAGAGTCTATCTTTGTCCAAGAGGTTACGGTCAAGGAGGCTCACGGTGATGTCAAGGATATCAAACCTAAGACTGAACAAGCCACTTCCATTATTTCACCTCACGAGTCTCTTACTGTACAAGAAGTAACTGTTAAGGAAACTTCTGGAGAGGTTGTAGATAAGAAACCCAAGAAAGATAAAGCCACTTCCATTCTGTCTGAACAGGAATCAATCTTTGTACAAGAGGTGACAGTTAAGGAAGCTCACGGTGACATCACAGAGGCTAAGCCAAAGACAGAACAAGCCACTTCAATCATAACTCCTCATGAATCTGTAAATGTTCAAGAAATCACTGTCAAAGAGACCCCAGGTGATTTTGATGACAGGAAGCCACAAACAGAACAAGCCACATCCATTGTTTCTCCTCTTGAGTCTCTCACTGTTCAAGAAGTCACAGTTAAGGAAACTTCTGGAGACATTACAGAAAAGAAACCTAAGTCTGAGAAGGCAACATCTATTTTCTCAGAGCAAGAATCCATTTCTGTTGCAGAGGTATCAGTCAAGGAGGCTCCTGGTACAATGAAGGATGCCAAGCCCAAGACTGAACAAGCGACCTCAGTTATCTCTCCACACGAGTCTCTTACAGTACAGGAAGTGTCTGTTAAAGAAGCTCCATCTGACATCAGTGAATATAAGCCAAAGACAGAACAGGCTACTTCAATCTTGTCTCAACAAGAGTCTATCTCTGTTCAAGAAATATCTGTCAAGGAAGCACCAGGAAAGGTAGAGGACGCAAAGCCCAAGACAGAGCAAGCAACATCCATTATTTCTCCTCACGAATCTATTACTGTACAAGAGGTTACAGTGAAGGAAACTCCTGGAGACATTAAAGAAGCGAAACCTAAGACCGACAAAGCTACTTCCATTCTTTCTGAGCAAGAGTCTATCTTTGTCCAAGAGGTTACGGTCAAGGAGGCTCACGGTGATGTCAAGGATATCAAACCTAAGACTGAACAAGCCACTTCCATTATTTCACCTCACGAGTCTCTTACTGTACAAGAAGTAACTGTTAAGGAAACTTCTGGAGAGGTTGTAGATAAGAAACCCAAGACAGATAAAGCCACTTCCATTCTGTCTGAACAGGAATCAATCTTTGTACAAGAGGTGACAGTTAAGGAAGCTCACGGTGACATCACAGAGGCTAAGCCAAAGACAGAACAAGCCACTTCAATCATATCTCCCCATGAATCTGTAAATGTTCAAGAAATCACTGTCAAAGAGACCCCAGGTGATTTTGATGACAGGAAGCCACAAACAGAACAAGCCACATCCATTGTTTCTCCTCTTGAGTCTCTCACTGTTCAAGAAGTCACAGTTAAGGAAACTTCCTTAGACATTACAGAAAAGAAACCTAAGACCGACAAAGCTACTTCCATTCTTTCTGAGCAAGAGTCTATCTTTGTCCAAGAGGTTACGGTCAAGGAGGCTCACGGTGATGTCAAGGATATCAAACCTAAGACTGAACAAGCCACTTCCATTATTTCTCCTCACGAGTCTCTTACTATACAAGAAGTAACTGTTAAGGAAACTTCTGGAGAGGTTGTAGATAAGAAACCCAAGACAGATAAAGCCACTTCCATTCTGTCTGAACAGGAATCAATCTTTGTACAAGAGGTGACAGTTAAGGAAGCTCACGGTGACATTACACAGGCTAAGCCAAAGACAGAACAAGCCACTTCAATCATATCTCCCCATGAATCTGTAAATGTTCAAGAAATCACTGTTAAAGAGACCCCAGGTGATTTTGATGACACGAAACCACAAACAGAACAAGCCACATCCACTATTTCTCCTCTTGAGTCTCTCACTATTCAAGAGGTCACAGTTAAGGAAACTTCTGGAGACATTACAGATAAGAAACCAAAAACAGAAAAAGCTACATCCATTTTATCAGAACAAGAATCCATATCTGTACACGAGGTATCAGTTAAAGAATCTCACGGTGACATGAAGGACAGAAAACCGAAGACTGAACAGGCCACATCCACTGTTTCTCCACATGAGTCTCTCACAATTCAGGAGGTTTCAGTTAAAGAAACCTTTGCAGACATCACTGAACATAAACCCAAATCAGACAAAGCTACATCTATTTTATCTGAACAAGAATCAATTTCTGTTGCAGAGGTGTCAGTTAAGGAGGCTCCTGGAACTATGAAGGATGCTAAGCCCAAGACTGAGCAAGCCACCTCAATAATTACCCCTCATGAATCTTTTTCAGTGCAGGAAATTTCAGTTAAAGAATCTCCATCAGAACTTAGTGAAGACAAGCCTAAGTCAGAAAAAGCTACTTCAATATGGTCAGAACAGGAGTCAATTTCTATTCAAGAAGTATCTGTTAAGGAGGCTCCTGGTACCATCAAGGAAGCAAAGCCACATACAGAACAGGCCACTTCAATTATTTCTCCTCATGAATCCATCACTGTGCAAGAGGTCACAGTGAAGGAATCATCTGGAGACATTGTTGAAATGAAACCATTATCTGAAAAGGCAATTTCCATTTTATCTGAGCAAGAGTCTATATCTGTTGAGGAAGTTTCAGTTAAAGAAGCTCCTGGTGATATGAAGGACAGGAAACCTAAGACTGAGCAGGCAACATCAAGCATCTCTCCTCTTGAATCTCTTACTGTCCAAGAGGTTACAGTGAAAGAATCTTCAGGTGATATAACTGACAAGAAACCCAAGGAGGAGACAGCTAAATCTATTCTTTCAGAACAGGAATCAATTTCTGTCCATGAAATTTTAGTTAAGGAAGCTCCAACTGATCTGACTGATGAAAAACCAAAAACTGAAAAAGCAACTTCTATTTGGTCTGAACAGGAATCAATTTCAGTTCAAGAAATATCTGTTAAGGACGCTCCAGGTACAATGAAAGATGCCAAACCTAAGACTGAACAAGCAAAATCTGTTCTGTCTGAACAAGAATCAATCTCTGTTGAGGAAGTTTCTGTTAAAGAAGCACCTGGTTCAATGGAAGATCTTAAACTCACTACTGAAAAAGCTACTTCTTCCATAGCACCTCATCAGTCCCTTACTGTGCAGGAGGTAACTGTTAAAGAAGAGCCAGAAGAGATCAAAGACAAAAAACCAAAGACAGAGAAAGCTACCTCAGTTTGGTCCGAACAAGAGTCTATTGCTGTCCAAGAGGTTTCAGTGAAAGAAGCTCCTGAAGACATTGCTGACCATAAGCCAAAAACAGAAAAGGCAACTTCCATTTGGTCGGAACAGAAATCTATTTCCGTTCAGGAAGTGTCAGTGAAGGAAGCTCCTGGTGAAATGAAGGATATGAAACCAAAAACTGAACAGGCAACATCTATTATTTCTCCTCATGAATCACTTACTATTGAAGAGGTCACAACTAAGGAAACCTATGGAGACATCACTGAAAAGAAACCAAAATCAGAACAAGCTAAATCTATTTGGTCTGAGCAGGAATCAATTTCAGTTCAAGAAGTCTCAGTCAAAGAGAGTCCATCAGATATAAGTGAAGAAAAGCCTAAGAAAGAAAAGGCAGTCCCGATTTTGTCTGAACGTGAGTCTATCTCTGTCCAAGAAATATCAGTGAAAGAAGCTCCTGGTTCAGTTAAGGAAGATAAACCTCTTACAGAAAAAGCAGTACCAACCATATCTCCGCATGAATCATTATCTGTTGAAGAAATTTCAGTTAAAGTGGCTCCTTCAGATCTTCCAGACAAAAAACCGAAGTCTGAAAAGGCAGTGTCAGTGTTTCCTGAACAGGAATCTATCTCTGTTGAAGAGATATTGGTAAAGGGCATTTCAGGAGCATTAGAGGACCTCAAAATGCAGATAGAGCAAGCTACCTCAATGTTTGCACCACATCAATCAGTCACTATTGAAGAAGTGGCAGTAAAGGAATCACCAAAAGACATAGAAGATAAAAAACCAAAGACAGAAAAAGCCAGATCAATATGGTCACCGCGAGACTCTATATCTGTTGAAGAAATTAATGTCAAGGAGTCACCTGAAGACATTAAAGAACAAAAACCAAGAACTGAAACAGCAAAACCAGTTGTCAGTCCACAGGAACCTTTCTCAGTGAGTGAAGTACAAGTTGAAGACCAAACACAAGAAATGCCTACTCCTAAACAAAAAAGTGAAACTGCTGTTGTTACAATTCCACGAAAGGATTCCTTACAAGTATTTGAAATATCTCCAGAACTTGCCCCAGATTCATTTACAGAAACTAAAGTTAAAGAAGACACAGCTAAAATGACAACGACAGAAGAACTCCTTCGAGCTGATCAAGAAGATGTCATAGTATTAAAGGGTCCATCTAAAGAAAAGAAGGTTGTAGAAATAGTCGAAGAAGATGAGGTAGACAAAAAGGAAAAGGTAGAGGAAGAACCAGAGGAAGAGGTCATAGTTAAGAAGAAAAAGCCTAAAGAAGAAAAAGAGGAAGCTACGGAAGAAGTTACAATTAAGAAACCTAAAAAGAAGAAGCCTGAAGAGCCTCAGGAGGAGGTTATTGAGGAGATTATTGAAGAAGCAGTAATCAAGAAGCCAAAGAAGAAGAAGCCTGAGCCAGAAATGGAAGAGGTTTCTGAAGAAGTGGTTATTAAGAAAAAGCCTGAAGAAGAGGTAGAAGATGTCAAGGAGGAAGTTATCAAACTGAAACCTAAGAAGAAGAAGAAGGTAACTGAGGAAGTTTCAGAGGAGGTAATAATACAAAAGGAAGAACAACCAGAGGAACAGGTGATTGAAGAGTTGACTGAAGAGGTTCAGATAAAGTTGAAACCTAAGAAAAAGAAGTCCATTGTCACTGAAGAAGTTATATCAGAGGAGACTGTAGAAGTAAAGAAGGAGGAAGTTGAGAAATCTCCAGAACCAGAGGAAGCTGTTGTGATTAAGAAAAAGCCCAAGAAAAAGGTTTCCAAAACGGAAGAGGTAGAGGAAGAGGTAATAATTAAGAAAGAGCCTGAAGAAGAAAAAGAGGAGCCTACGGAAGAAGTTACATTTAAGAAACCTAAAAAGAAGAAGCCTGAAGAGCCTCAGGAGGAGGTTATTGAGGAGATTATTGAAGAAGCAGTAATCAAGAAGCCAAAGAAGAAGAAGCCTGAGCCAGAAATGGAAGAGGTTTCTGAAGAAGTGGTTATTAAGAAAAAGCCTGAAGAAGAGGTGGAAGATGTCAAGGAGGAAGTTATTAAACTGAAACCTAAGAAGAAGAAGAAGGTATTTGAAGAAGTTTCAGAGGAAGTAATAATACAAAAGGAAGAACAACCAGAGGAACAGGTGATTGAAGAGTTGACTGAAGAGGTTCAGATAAAGTTGAAACCAAAGAAAAAGAAGTCCATTGTCACTGAAGAAGTTATATCAGAGGAGACTGTGGTAGTAAAGGAGGAGGAAGTTGAGAAATCTCCAGAACCAGAGGAAACGGTAACAATAAAGAAAAAGCCCAAGAAAAAGGTTTCCAAAACGGAAGAAGTAGAGGAAGAGGTTATAATTAAGAAGAAAGAGCCTGAAGAAGAAAAAGAGGAGCCTACGGAAGAAGTTACATTTAAGAAACCTAAGAAGAAGAAGCCTGAAGAGCCTCAGGAGGAGGTAACAGAAGTGACCATTAAAGAAAAGTCACCTGAACCCAAGGAGGTTATTGAGGAGGTTATTGAAGAAGCAGTAATCAAGAAACCAAAGAAGAAGAAGAAGCCTGAGCCAGAAATGGAAGAGGTTTCTGAAGAAGTGGTTATTAAGAAAAAGCCTGAAGAAGAGGTGGAAGATGTCAAGGAAGAAGTTATCAAACTGAAACCTAAGAAGAAGAAGAAGGTATCTGAGGAAGTCTCAGAGGAAGTAATAATACAGAAGGAAGAACAACCAGAGGAACAGGTGATTGAAGAGTTGACTGAAGAGGTTCAGATAAAGTTGAAACCAAAGAAAAAGAAGTCCATTGTCACTGAAGAAGTTATATCAGAGGAGACTGTGGTAGTAAAGAAGGAGGAAGTTGAGAAATCTCCAGAACCAGAGGAAGCTGTTGTGATTAAGAAAAAGCCCAAGAAAAAGGTTTCCAAAACGGAAGAAGTAGAGGAAGAGGTTATAATTAAGAAGAAAGAGCCTGAAGAAGAAAAACAGGAGCCGACAGAAGAAGTTACATTTAAGAAACCTAAGAAGAAGCCTGAAGAGCCTCAGGAGGAGGTAACAGAAGTGACCATTAAAGAAAAGTCACCTGAACCCAAGGAGGTTATTGAGGAGGTTATTGAAGAAGCAGTAATCAAGAAACCAAAGAAGAAGAAGAAGCCTGAGCCTGAAATGGAAGAGGTTTCTGAAGAAGTGGTTATTAAGAAAAAGCCTGAAGAAGAGGTGGAAGATGTCAAGGAGGAAGTTATCAAACTGAAACCTAAGAAGAAGAAGAAGGTATCTGAGGAAGTTTCAGAGGAGGTAATAATACAAAAGGAAGAACAACCAGAGGAACAGGTGATTGAAGAGTTGACTGAAGAGGTTCAGATAAAGTTGAAACCTAAGAAAAAGAAGTCCATTGTCACTGAAGAAGTTATATCAGAGGAGACTGTGGTAGTAAAGGAGGAGGAAGTTGAGAAATCTCCAGAACCAGAGGAAACGGTAACAATAAAGAAAAAGCCCAAGAAAAAGGTTTCCAAAACGGAAGAAGTAGAGGAAGAGGTTATAATTAAGAAAGAGCCTGAAGAAGAAAAAGAGGAACCTACGGAAGAAGTTACATTTAAGAAACCTAAGAAGAAGAAGCCTGAAGAGCCTCAGGAGGAGGTAACAGAAGTGACCATTAAAGAAAAGTCACCTGAACCCAAGGAGGTTATTGAGGAGGTTATTGAAGAAGCAGTAATCAAGAAACCAAAGAAGAAGAAGAAGCCTGAGCCTGAAATGGAAGAGGTTTCTGAAGAAGTGGTTATTAAGAAAAAGCCTGAAGAAGAGGCGGAAGATGTCATGGAGGAAGTTATCAAACTGAAACCTAAGAAGAAGAAGAAGGTATCTGAGGAAGTCTCAGAGGAAGTAATAATACGAAAGGAAGAACAACCAGAGGAACAGGTGATTGAAGAGTTGACTGAAGAGGTTCAGATAAAGTTGAAACCAAAGAAAAAGAAGTCCATTGTCACTGAAGAAGTTATATCAGAGGAGACTGTGGTAGTGAAGAAGGAGGAAGTTGAGAAATCTCCAGAACCAGAGGAACAGGTGATTGAAGAGTTGAGTGAAGAGGTTCAGATAAAGTTGAAACCAAAGAAAAAGAAGTCCATTGTCACTGAAGAAGTTATATCAGAGGAGACTGTGGTAGTGAAGGAGGAGGAAGTTGAGAAATCTCCAGAACCAGAGGAAACGGTAACAATAAAGAAAAAGCCCAAGAAAAAGGTTTCCAAAACGGAAGAAGTAGAGGAAGAGGTTATAATTAAGAAGAAAGAGCCTGAAGAAGAAAAAGAGGAGCCTACGGAAGAAGTTACATTTAAGAAACCTAAGAAGAAGAAGCCTGAGCCAGAAATGGAAGAGGTTTCTGAAGAAGTGGTTATTAAGAAAAAGCCTGAAGAAGAGGTGGAAGATGTCATGGAGGAAGTTATCAAACTGAAACCTAAAAAGAAGAAGAAGGTATCTGAGGAAGTCTCAGAGGAAGTAATAATACGAAAGGAAGAACAACCAGAGGAACAGGTGATTGAAGAGTTGACTGAAGAGGTTCAGATAAAGTTGAAATCAAAGAAAAAGAAGTCCATTGTCACTGAAGAATTTATATCAGAGGAGACTGTGGTAGTGAAGGAGGAGGAAGTTGAGAAATCTCCAGAACCAGAGGAAACGGTAACAATAAAGAAAAAGCCCAAGAAAAAGGTTTCCAAAACGGAAGAAGTAGAGGAAGAGGTTATAATTAAGAAGAAAAAGCCTGAAGAAGAAAAAGTTGAGCCAACAGAAGAAGTTACATTTAAGAAACCTAAAAAGAAGAAGCCTGAAGAGCCTCAGGAGGAGGTAACAGAAGTGACCATTAAACAAAAGTCACCTGAGCCCACAATACAGGAAGAAATAACCGAGCAGGTTAGCATAAAGATGAAGCCAAGGAGAAAGAAGGCAGTTGTTGCTGAAGAGATCACAGAAGAGTTCACATTAAGAAAACCACAGGAAGAAGAGCCAGAGGAGGAAACGCTTAGTCAAGTGAGTGAAAGTGTCACTCTGAAGAGGAAACCAAAGCCCAAGGTAACACAAGAAGTTTCGGAGGAAGTAGAGTTCAAGCTTAAAGAACCAGAAGACTTCAAGAGGGAGGAAACAACTGAAGAGGTGCAAATCAAAATGAAGAGGCCAAAGAAAAAGTACTCCATTGTAGAAGAAACCTTTGAGTCAGAAATGACAATTCCAGCTGAAGAGGAACCTGATCCTGGAGTTATTTATGAAGAAATAGATGAACTAACTGTCATCAAGAAGGTGATTAAAGATGGAGTTGAAATTCCTGAGGAAACTGTTAAAATTAGGAAGAAGAAACCAAAGAAGGTAACTGATGAGGGTGAAGAGAAAGTAACCGTCAAAAAGAAGGTACGAAAAGAAACTGATGAAGAACCAAAGTCACCTGAAGGTGTCCAAGAAACATTCCAAGTCAAACTTCCTAAGAAAAAGAAGAAGCCAGCATACAAGATTGAGGAGGAGGAGGAAGCAGAGGTAGGTGTAACCATTAGGAAAAAGTCTGTGACTGTTGATGAAGAAGAGATGGTTACAGAAGTTTTCAAAATCAAGCCTAAGAAACCAAAAGATGAGGAGGAACCAGATGATGGTCCTGAAACCCAGTTTACATTTGACTTGACAAAGAAAAGGTATGAGAAGCATGAGGTAGAGGAAATTGAAACTACTCACACGGTGAAGCCACCACCTGTACCCAAACAACCTCCAATCATCACCCAAGGTTAGCAAACTTGAAAAAGTTTCATCACCCGTAATTTACTCACCTCGTTGTTATTTGGTTTCTACTCTTGGTTTCTATTATTTATAGTTTGTTGTGAATTTTATTTTCCTTATTATCTAACAATATGTAACATGTAATTTTTATGTTCTTTTAAGGTACATATTATTTTTCACCATTTTCATGTGCTCTTAGGGAACATTTGGGTGACAATTTGAAAAATTACTTGCTCCAGCATCTATTTGCCAGAGCAGGTAATAAATACATGGTGTCACCCTTATTGGTCTATTTTTCACTCTTTATTCAGCTTCGCTCTACGTATAGCTGATGACTTTTCTATTTTTTTTTTTAATTCTTTATTTTCATATTCCAGCATGGTGGTTCTAACTCTGTCATTACATTGTACTCATTCTGTTTGTATTTTGTTACTGATATTGATAATGATAGTACAGTCGGCCCCCAAGGGTGCGCACTCCAAGGGTGCGAAATTCCAAGGGTGCGAAATTCCAAGGGTGCGGACAGTATCGGTTTTGCACTTATGTTCAAAGGGTGCGAAAAAATTCAATGCGTGCGCAAAATCACTAGCTGGCAGCAGCGGGATGAGGCAACACACACCCCGCCCTTCTCCACCAGTCCTTGATGATTTGTCAGCTAGCAGTCTCTCTCTCTCTCTCTCTCTCTCTCTCTCTCTCTCTCTCTCTCTCTCTCTCTCTCTCTCCTCTCTCTCTCTCTCTCTCTCTCTCTCTCTCTCTCTCTCTCTCTCTCTCTCTCTCTCTCTCTCTCTCTCTCTCTCTCTCTCTCTCTCTCTCTCTCTCTCTCTCCTCTCTCTCTCTCTCTCTCTCTCTCTCTCTCTCTCTCTCTCTCTCTCTCTCTCTCTCTCTCTCTCTCTCTCTCTCTCTCTCTCTCTCTCTCTCTCTCTCTCTCTCTCTCTCTCTCTCTCTCTCTCTCCTCTCTCTCTCTCTCTCTCTCTCTCTCTCTCTCTCTCTCTCTCTCTCTCTCTCTCTCTCTCTCTCTCTCTCTCTCTCTCTCTCTCTCCTCTCTCTCTCTCTCTCTCTCTCTCTCTCTCTCTCTCTCTCTCTCTCTCTCTCTCTCTCTCTCTCTCTCTCTCTCTCTCTCTCTCTCTCTCTCTCTCTCTCTCTCTCTCTCTCTCTCTCTCTCTCTCTCTCTCTCTCCTCTCTCTCTCTCTCTCTCTCTCTCTCTCTCTCTCTCTCTCTCTCCTCTCTCTCTCTCTCTCTCTCTCTCTCTCTCTCTCTCTCTCTCTCTCTCTCTCTCTCTCTCTCTCTCTCTCTCTCTCTCTCTCTCTCTCTCTCTCTCTCTCTCTCTCTCTCTCTCTCAGATGTGGGATTCCTCCTCCATCTTAGATACTGTAATGCCTTCCGCCAGTACAGTATCTATCTATTATCAATCATATTTAATCACATGTGTATATGTACTGTATATCATGTATTTCTGGGGTTATTGGGCGAAAAAAGGATAAGTCTTAAGAGTCTCGGACTACATTAGTGAACTTCCCATAGGTTATTAACTTCCAAGGGTGCGCAAGGGGTGCGGACTACATTAAGCGCACCCTTGGGGGGCCGACTAATAGTAATGATAACAATAATGATAGTAATAGTAATATTATTATTATTATTATTATTATTATTATTATTATTATTATTATTATTATTATTATTACCTACCATTATTATTGTTATTTTTACTATTGTTTTTATTATTGTTGTTATTATTATTAAACATATTATTTTGTTGTTACTACTATTATTTTTGTTATGTATGATTTACATATATTTTTTGTGCTTCAGCATTAATACGTTGTCTTATTCTTTTTCAGGGAATAGAATTGGTCATTAACAAAGTACATGTTTTAAGGCAAATATATATTTTTTATAATCCCTTGATTATCTTGATAAAGTACCGAATTGTTGATATTTTACATGCCATGTCTCATGAAATTTAATTATCTTTATCATAGGAAGTGTACAGGATCACATACCTATAGCTACACAATCCACATTATATATTATGTTCACTTTTATCCCACAATTTGCAGAGGATGTCCAAATGCACATAAAGGTTCCACCACAATCACCAACGGAAGGTAAACATGAACATGGGTATACATTCTAACACCATTATTATTTATTTTTTACGTGCTAATTTCACTTACCCAACATAACCGGAAGGGGCCACATGCTTCTACAGTGGTTGATAAATTCAGATAGTTCTGAAACAAGAATCTATTCGTTCCACATCACTTAAACATTCTCAATATTGATGTAATTCATGGATATCTGATTACAAAGACCTGATGGATTGTATCAGATAACATTTATTGCTGAATATTTACACTTACCATCAATATCAAAGGCAAAAACTATAATGATAATTTATATACTGAGATGTTCCTTTAATGAACATTATATTTTAAGTTATCTTACTAAACTTAACCGTGGTCCCATCATACTATACAAACAATGGAACACCTATTTGTGAACATTTATTAACTAACCGCCATCAAATATTTAGATACAAACATCAACATTTCCATGCAAATGATTGGAGTGAGGAATAATTGTAAATCAGTTTTGGTCTGTCCCCAAATGCATCTAAAATTTTTTAGTTTACTAAATACATATATACAAATGAGCCAATATCATTTATTTTGTTATTCAAGGGCTACACGAATAAATTTGATGGCGAAATTGAAATGACACTAACTTTTCTTCAGTTTCAGTTTGATTAAAAGTTGTTACTACAGACTACTTTACTTATATAATAACATCTTTCTTTTTATAGTACTTATTTTTGTCACCATGAAACACAAACCTAAATCATGGTGACCTAACTTTGAAATAGATTTATACACCATCTACATTATGGAAAAAAAAGGATAATTGAGAAGTTAATTTCTTTCATGATGTAGATTTGAAAGAAAAAACAATGATGGTAGATGTTAACTCTTCAGACATTCTACAGATTAACAGATTACTAAACATCACCTGCTTGATTTTATTTTCAACTTACCACCATCATGAAAGGGGCACATGACAACAACTTGTATGATCATGATCCTTTCACTCGGTAGCAGATGCAGGATTATTTATACTTTCCGAATAATTCTGGGAACTTAAATTCATACAGACTGTTTTCACTATTGAATTATGAAGAAGTTGGATGGTGAGGTAGATGTCATGGATGCAATAGCGAATGGAATAGATTGTATAGTGATTGAATGAGTAAAGTGTTGTACTTTGAGGTGATTTAGACAAGCGGTGAGAATGAGTTTCTTACCAGAGTGTACAGTACGTACATGAGTGTAGTTGAAGGACAGAATGCTAGGCTCCTTTCATTCACACGTATCGACTGTTCACCGTTCGCCGTCCATGGCCCAACGCCAGAAAGAGAATGTGTCGTTTATGTGCACGTCACTGGCTCACTGCACGACCCAGGCCGTCCACACTCCACACAACACCACCACCATGTGCCGTACCTTCAGTTGGATCTGTTTTTTTCAACATGAACACAAGACTACTTGCTCTTCCTTTATTATGTATATTTAAAAGGAAAAAAACAACATTCATATGGCAGGAAATGGGTGCATATTATTAATGTTGCCAAACCTGTGGTGGGAGCTTTTGTTACTCTGTATGAGGAGCTCAAAAGTGACGGGAAAACCTAATGAATACTAATTATACAGACTAATTAATAATATAACGTCTATATCAACTTCCTCCATTGTCACTGGTGAGCAGGAATGTGCAGATCAGAGGTCAGGAGGCTATGAAATAACGTCGCCGTCGAGCCTAGACGGCTAAAGGTCGACAAGTGTGAACGCTTCCATAGCGTGCCACGTACTACATTTCACGCCGTCCACGCGATTCGTCGTACATTAATTAAATGGGCACCGTGGTGACAACGGCGGTCTTGAACGGCAGATCACGACCGTGGTCGTGACGTGTGAAAGCGTCCATAGACACCCATGGTTATTTGAGAACACGACGTCGAGTCGTGGACGGCGCATGGCGAAAAGTCGATACCGCACTGGTAAAAAACCGCTTGTGTGAAACCAGGAAGTCCCGGAGGTGAAGAGGCGTCGGGGATATAGAATAGATTGAACAAACATTGTTTTATTGGACCAGAATACCAGTTTATTGTCTGAGATTTGGTTAATATAATTCCTAGAGAATCCATGGGTATAAAGCCTCTGCATTTAGAAAAGTGTAACCTGATTGATCAGTAATCTTATAAGAATAATCGTGTTGTATCATAGTCAGTCTTTCAGTGAATAAATCTTACGTTCCACTTATGTGACAGCAGCCAACAAGATTTTTCTTCATCATCCCTTCTGGTTCAGGTTTTTTTTGTACATATAAAGAGTATTATATATATACCTTCGTTTTTGCAGTACTGGAAATCCCACCACCCGTCTCTGTGAAGCCTGGCGATCAGCTGAGAGCGATATCCACCTATATCGCTGACAACACCCAGGAGAATGCCATGGACCTTGTGGAGGGCGAACGGGTGTATGTTAAAGGCAAGTCATTGAAGTGTGATGTTTTATATGAAATATTTTATGTGCCACTAAATGTAGAGAGTTCCTTTATTTGGCTTGATGTTTAGTAGTCTCTCTGACCCTCACGAATTTGAGATAAGACCATTAGTCGTCAATCAACTGCCATGGAACTCACGCCAGGCACTTCCTAATAAAATAATGAAAAACATGGCGACAAGTTGAATGAATGCTAAAGAAAGTAACAACACGAGCTTCCTCAGTTTCCATTCATCTGATTGTGAAAATATTAATCTGAATACAATGACAGGCAATGAGAAATAGTAATGATAGAGAGACGATCTCTAAGCCATCCAGAGTAGCTAGTTTCGTGCGTACAGGTCACGAAATAGCTATCTTTCACAAACTCTAGCGTGACTATTACACAACATACAGCAATTTAGTTTTCATCAATGTATTCAAGGAGTTGAAATGTCTTTTTTTCCTTATGAGAACAAAACAAAAAAAGCTGTTTTTTTATGGAAACTAGCAGTTTTAAAGGTTAACAAGCCTGGCTGTGGTGTTCAACGATCAAATCATCTACCATGCCACACTACAGTGATACTTTACTGAGTTGAAGGTTTCCAAATTATTGAGAGTTTATGTAGCAAGCTCATACGATAGGGAGTTCAGTGGAATATATTAAATTCTGTTCAATATTTAACGCCATCTGCACTGCATATTAGGCGCTAGAGGCTTGGTGCAAAATCTTTAGAATTATATGTTTTGTTGTAGGATCTATGACCACATGACCAGCAGTCTTTTCTCTGAAATTTAGATTTCTCATTATTTTACTTCATTAATGTATTGCACTTGGGTTAGTTACTTTGTTGCAAAGAAGATTAATAACTTTTCCTCCTGTTTGTGTGTTTCAGAAATGACCAACAGTGACTGGTGGTTCGTGAAGAAGCACCTCACCCTTGAGGAAGGCTATGTGCCAGCCAAGCTGCTAGCAGAGGAGGTTTCCTATACCCACTATGTTGAAGAGAAGATTGAGGAGAAGGCTAACAAACTCCCAGTCTTTGATAGTATGTATTATATTCATTATGAAGGCTCCTCTTCCTCTTCTTATTATATATGGCAGTTTTTCCAATATCTCCTCACATTAAAAAAACCTTCATGTAAATTAGTAGTCTATAGGCTTCTTCAGTGATTTTATTAGTATGCTTTGTTGGTGGTGAATTATCCTTTATTACCATTGTGTGTGTATGTTCATAATGTGATTCCAATGATAGTCATGGATATTTCCATTAGCCAAGTTCAATGGCAATGCACAGTTGAACATGAAATTCATATTTTTCCCGCAGAATTAAAGAAGGGACAGAAATCAGATTTGCCTAAGATGGTAACCAAATTGGAAGCCCTTACTGTGGTGGATGGACAGGAAGCTCAGTTTGTCTGCAAGATCAAGGGTACTCCTCGTCCTACTGTCACCTGGTTCAGACAGACAGCCATCATCAAACCTTCTGATGAATTCCAGGTAATATGGACTTTTAAGCTTAAAAACAATTTATTAGTTAATCCTTAGTGCCAATCCTGTGGGCAAATTTTTCAGAGGTAATACATATGAATGTAAAGCAGGAAATCTATGTCAAGGTAGATATGGTCCTTGTAAATATTGTTCCTAATAAAATGAGAGGTGAGACAGGGACTATGATGTTGATATCTGCAGGTTATAGCAAAGATGACTTCAGATTCTTTTATAACTGATATAGAAGGATGATTATGCATAGATGTGTCTCTCAATCATATTCATCATCATTTTCAAAGGCTCCTTATATGATTCCATATGTACACTGCCACTTACTAACATCACATCTTCCAATAAAGATAATTCCTCTACATAATCAAAGGACTCGCCTTCTATGTCAGTTTTTTCTTGTCTATCCTCTACATGTCATGAGAATGTAATGAGGAAATATCACCTTCATGCATCACTTTCATACCTCTCTGTGTAAGGATATTTAAACTGACTTATTATTTTTTCCACAGGTGTTCTATTCTGATGATAACACAGCAACCCTTGTGGTGAAGGAAGTGTTCCCTGAGGATGCTGGTTTGTTCACTTGTGTTGCAAAGAACCAAGCCGGTCATGTGACTTCTTCAGCTGAACTAGTAGTGGAAGGACCAATCAGTGACCACGGCACAGACTCCATTATTGCCTCCCGCCGCAGCTTGAGCAGGGAGTCATCAGTGTGTGACATCATGGAGGGCATTCCACCGACCTTCGCTAACAAGCCCACAGCCAAGACAGTTGAGGAGGGCACACAGCTTGAGTTGGATGTCCGCCTTGTTGCCATTCCTGAACCTGATATCGTATGGAGGAAGGATGGACAGGTGAGATGCGAAGTACACAGACAAACCTTAATCTTTCATCTGTCTTTAAGATTGTTATTGTAGTTCCTGTAATTAAGAAAACTTGACAAATCAATGGGAGTGTTTAGATTTTCAGTCAACACAATGCACGCTTGATTACAGCCAATATATTTTCACTTAATTTTTCATATAAATCATTGAATATGAATATGGTTGTGACTGTCATTTTTCCACAGGTTATTCGTGAGTCCCCAAGAATTCGTCATGTGAAACAAAAGGATGTTCATGCCTACCGTTCCATTATCATCATCAAGGGAGCTAAGAAAGAGGATGAGGGACTGTACGAGATCACAGTCAAAAACCGTGAAGGAGAGGCCAAGAATTACATCACTCTCAGAGTCACGGTAAGTGTTCATGGCTTTCCCTTGTGTGTGACTGAATGCGTGGCTTTAGGAGGAGAGAAATATGTATGGGATTCAGCTTTTCATTCAGTCATTCCAGAGTTTGCATTAAAATTCATTGGTGTACAACATTTTAATACTCATAATTCTTTTTATAGGCCCCAGAAGTTCCTGAGTTTGAGGACAGGTACCCAGACCAGACAGTGGAGTCCGAGGGCACCATCCGTCTGGTGGCCAAGATCCACGGCATCCCAGCACCTGATGTATCGTGGAGCAGGTAAGATGATAAGCCACCTGTCTGTGTCACTCTCGTCCCATCTCACCAGAAGAATCTCAGGATTCAGTCTTATGTCCTTACCCTAGGGTTGTATTTTGTGGTTGACAGGTGCTTTACTTCTTTTTTTTACATTGCTGAGAGCTTTAGTAACTTAATTTTTAAATTTATCTATTCAGTAGCTTAAGATTTTATTCCTCACACACTATGCAGCTACATTGTCTTTATTAATACATCCATTGCTTGCGTTATATTTTTCTTAAAACTCTCTGACTCATTCTATTTTGCTTTTTATTTACCACTCTAAACTATGTATTTGCCTAACTCCTTAACCTATTCACCAATTCTTAATGTTATCACAAAAAACTCCGAATACATTAACTTCCCCAAAGTGAAGTGACCTCTTAACCCACTGCTTGTGCTCACTTGTCCTCCTGCCTTGTTGCTGCTGCAGGAATGGCAAGAAACTCAAGGAGGGCAAGAATACGGTCATGACTTACCAAGATGAGTTGGCTGTACTTGAAATACGCAACGTACAACCCAAAGAAGATTCTGGCAAATATGTTTGCACAGCTACTAACAAAGTTGGCAAGGCTTCGCACACAGCTAACATTACAGTTGGGGCAGAGTTTGTGTAAGTATGAATCTATGAGCTCTTCAATTTGCTGATAAGGGAAAAAGATAATTGAATTATCTAGTGTTTTCTCATTTACTTTCAAAGGGTTAGTTAGCATCATTACTCCAGTTATTTAATTACTTGTCTTATCTGTGATGTGTGAATGTGAGCAAGAAAAAAAAATGGATGAAGTATGTTTGACTCTTATAAGCATGGAACCTGCCATTCAAAAGGACTATGATATTGGGATGAGGGAAGGTGTACATATGATGATGTACTTTATTTGCCAACTTTTTGCCATTGGATATTTGTAGACAAATAATGTAGCTTTTATTACTGCATTTGTAACGTGTTGTCATATGACGTATATTAATTTCTCCATCACCAGTCTATGTCACATTAATTTGTTTTTTATGATAGACAATTTTTTTTAAACACAATACCTCCATGATTTTTTCTTTTATTTCTCAGTTTGTCATTTCCTTGCAATTATTTCAACCACTGATTAGTTCACGCAATGAATAATGAAGCTCCTGCTACTTCTTACCTTGTGCTCTCATTTTCAGTACCTTCAAGCGAGGTCTGGAGTCTTGCAATGTGGACGAGGGCTCAGAGGTGGTGCTAGAGTGTCGCACCTCCAAGGAAAAGAAGGTAAGGAAGAAATGATTGTGCACATGTATAGTTTTGTACATAGTGTGTGGGAGTAAATAAGTCAGATAATAATATAATCAGTGAGATGTTACTGTGTTGGTGTACAATAATTATTAGGAAATCTCCATGTCTATTTAGTCATTTACAGAATAAAGATTAAGGAGTAGGGACTGCTAGTTAGCATTTATGACAAGTATAATTTTTTTGTTTTTAGTAGAAACACTCATGTTGCAAGAAACCTAATACCAGATAGTTTTGAATGGTGGTGTAATATAAATTTAAATTAATTGTATTTTCATATTAAGAATAATGCTTATACCACTTGAATTTTAGTACATGGTTTGTATCAGGGTTGGAAAAAAAACTCGGGTTTCTTATAAAAAACCCAACCCACTGTTTTGAGGGGGTGGTGGTTATTGGGTTTTATTGGGTTTTTTGTTTATTCTTCATATTTATATGTAAATCAGTTTAAACAAGCATTTAAAAAGTAATCTAGAGTGAAATAAAAGGTTTGAAGTGTTATCTGAAGTAGTGATGGAAATTCCGGCTCTTTTCAGGGAGCCGGTTCATTCGTTCACGTTCACTCAATAGAGCTGATACCTTTGGCTCCCAAACAGCTCTTTTGGCTCTCAAATATTTTTTTTTCAAGTAGTTTCACATATTCTATTTATAACCTTTATAATTTATTATATATATATATATATATATATATATATATATATATATATAAATATATATATATATATATATATATATATATATATATAAATATATATATATATATATATATATATATATATATATATATATATATATATATATATATACACACACACACACACACACACACACACACACACACACATACATACACACATACACATACACACACATACTATCAATCTTCTTTCCTTATCCTTTATATCAAAGTAACAACTAGAACATAAGCAAATTAGACCATGAACTTAAGCTTAAGATTAAAAGAAAACCCCTGTTTGATGTTATTTATATAATTTATATGTTTTCTTTTTTATGTTAAATATATTTAAACCCACGTGGACCGGGTTTTTTTGAGTGGGGTTTTTTGAGGTTTTTTGGGTGGGTTTGTATAGTACTTGTATTAACATTGATGTACCAGCTGGGAAGAATGTTTATATAAACTTTTATTTCCAGTGCAAGTGGTTCAAAGCCAAGACTGAGATCAAGAAGAGTGAGACTTATGAGATAGAACATGATGGTCTTACTAACCGCCTTATCATCCACTCAGCCACTCTCAATGACACTGGCAAATACAGATGCACATTTGATGACCAATCTACCTTCTGCAACCTTACTGTCAGAGGTATGAATTGTCTTCATAAAATGCACCATTTTATTAAGAGTATCCATATTGATTTATGAAATACACTTTTCTATTGGATCTGTGCGCTGTTGTAATCGCTTACTCTTATAGAATGGCCATCCTATCATACTAAATAAATGAGATTTTTCTGTAAAGAGAAAAATTGTCATGTAATAATGTGATAAAATATGAAGTATTTACATATTTCTTAATGTTGCAGGACTGGATGACTTCGTGGTGAGAGTACAAGATGTGGAAGTTCAAGAAAGGGAAGAAGCCATACTGGAACTGGAAGTCTCAAGCGAGAAAGCTACAGTCACTTGGCATAAGGTGTGTTTCAGTTGTGATCACTAAGGGTAGGGATGATCTGAAACATTCATAGAGTCTTATTGACATGACAGCTTGCAGTCTGAACCATCCCAAGTTAAAGGAGCAAAATAGTATCATAAGATATATTTTATGTATGGTAATTCACAGTATCTGCTAAAAAAAAAATTGAAAGGATCAGTAATTTTGACCAACTGTATGTCATATCAAAATTTTTTTACACTGTTTGAAGTCTGGAATTTAGTAATACTTCATTGAGCTTTGATAACCTGCTTTATCTACTCACCAAAGCCTGACGTTCCTAATCTTGCTTCACCAGGATGGCGAGGAGATAACCGAACAACACAAACGCTTCACTCTGATCACTGAAAGCAAGATACGTAAACTGGTGATCAAGGAAACCACTCTCTCTGACGAGGGAGAGTACACGTGTGCATTGGGAGACCATGAATGCACCGCTGAACTCACTGTTAGGGAACTGCCCGCTGAAATCGTTAGAAAGATGAAGGACCAAGTTGTCTCCAAGGGCAACAGGGCCACAATGGAGGTAAGAAATTTGAATGTATTCTTTTGGTATTGTTAAAATCTAAGATGTGATTTAGTGAATGTTCCTTTTTTTATCTTTTTTATTTTATTTTAACATATGTTTCTTGGAGCTCCTTTAGCAGCATGATGAATTAATTCTTTAAACATGATTCTCAGTACTTGAACAGTGTTAACATAACTTTACAGGTTAATCTACACTTACATAATCAATAGTCTGTGTATTGCATTATCTCTATGTATATGTATAGACAATCTTATGTTGAAAATTGGTGTTTTCAATGTATTTAATAGTACATATGATATTCAAGCATTTGATATTTGCAAAACAATGTAAGAAAATGTATGAAGCATACCAAACGAAAAACATAACTGGAAGGAACTTGAAAGTATATCATGTGACCCTTTAACTGTGGGTTTTGTTCATCTTACCGGGAACTGATAATGTATTTGTCTCCAGGTTGAACTGACAAAGGGTGATGCTGTCATCACTTGGTATAAGGATGAAAAGGAAATCAGATTCTCTGATCACTACCAACTCTCTATTGATGGCAAGGTATGAGTTTCTTTGTTTCACGCAGGAAATATGTATATTTCTGACTACTCGTTCCCTCTGGAAACGTCCCCAAATACTATATAAGGAAACGTAATCACATGGGAGAAACACTGCATTATATATGTACAAATATATATATTTTTTGTGTGTTTTCAGGTCCAGAGATTGATGGTGTACAACTGTCAGTTAGAAGACAGTGGCACCTACCGTGCTGTAGTGGGCAGAAGTGAGTGCTCTGCCACTCTGAAGGTGAGTCTTACACACTGTTGACATATGAAACTACAGAACTGTGTCACAGTTCCTAATGTTTACGTATATGATGAATGTTTTATAATAAAGTATAAAAAAAAAGGAAGGAAAACACTGTAGGATTGATTAAGATTAATGCGTCATATTATCCATAGGTTGAACTCCAGGCAGAAGGAGATTTCACCAAGAGGTTACCTGGCCAAATGGATGTCAATTCTAAGTCTGATGTCACCTTCATAGTGGAGCTCACAAAGGACAGTGAAGTGAAGTGGTTCAAGTAAGTTACAAATAATTGAGGCTTATCAGATTATGATAATAATTATCTGCACATGGCTGCCAATAAAGTTAGAAATAATTATTAAAATAGTGGATTGTAATGCGCTGTGGTATGGTGAGGATCACTGCTTTCTCCTGCAGAGGGCTAGAGACAAAGATCCAAAGGAGTGCATGTTATTTGATGCCTTCTCGTGGCTACCCACCTTTAAGATATGGATAAGAGATTATGAATATATGGTCATCATATTGACAGAATAACTGAAAATTTCAAAAAATGTATTAATATAATGATTGTCTGCAGGGGCACAGAGGAACTTAAACCTTCAGACAAGTACATCATCAAGAAGGAAGGAAAGGAGAGGATCTTAATTGTCAAGAGTTGTACTCAATCAGATGCTGATGAATACTCTTGTGTCCTTGGAACTCTTAAGACTTCTTGCAAACTTAACGTTATTTGTATGTATCAAATTAATTGTGTAATTATTATAATGTTATGTATATGCCAATATACTTAATTAGAGAAGTATAAGATATTATTTAAGGTATGTTTTAGTGTAGGCATGAACTAAAACCAGTATTGTTGCCTTACAGTGATGGAGACAGCTCCCAAAATTGATAAGGAGTACCAGAAGGTGGAGGTGGTAGTGACCAAGGGCACCAACGTCACCCTGAAGGTGCCCTACACAGGCACTCCTATTCCTAATGCCACCTGGTACCACAAAGGGCAGCCACTGGAAAAGGACGGCACCCCTAAGGTGAGACCAGTTACTGATGATTTAATGTCTTGTTCTAAGAAAGATATCATGTTAAGTTTAGATATACATGTATAGATTGCTCTTGTAATTAGATAATTAATCAGATAACTGAATTCATATGGCTAACTCCCTCATTTTCTTATCAAAGTCCTTATGAAGCTGTATAGTAAGTAATATGCAATCCAATATACCATCAGCTGTGTTAAGAAAATATATTTCACACATCTGGTAATTGTATCACTATCAATGGAGGCATAAGTAAGAATTGCATCGATTTTACCTTCTTGTTAGGACTCAAGTATCATGAAGAGGCCATGTTGAATAATGTGAGATGATTATGTATGTTTTTCCCTCATTATAGATGTTACCAACCATCAATGAGACTGAGGCCTCCATCACACTCAAGATGGTGGAGGAAATAGACTGTGGAGAGTACCGACTCAAGCTTAGCAATGACTGTGGTACTGCCTATGCTGACTTCATAGTCAAGCTGCTTGGTGAGTGTCTCAGTTGTTTTTGCACTCAATCATTAGCATATTTTTCACAACATAGTAGAATAAAGTGTGAGGCAGGATTTACTGTTAGTGTTGATAAATACCAATGATATTATCATTATTGCCATCAACATCTGGAATTGTAGATTACTATGCACAATAGTTTTACAGTAAGTTATAATTATAATTATTCATGTGATTGTACACAGCTTTCAACTCAATATCTGATAAATAGGCATCATTCTAACATTCAGATATTTGATGTCTACTGATTGACATCCATCCACTTTATCTTCCTCAGATAAACCATCTCAGCCTGGTGCTCCCGAGCCTATGAAGGTGACCAACGACAGCGTCACCTTGCACTGGACGGAGCCAAAGGATGATGGCGGCAGAACCATCATCAACTACATTATTGAATACAAGTGAGTCTTAACTGGAACATCTATTAATCTATCTATATATATACCAGGCCGACATCCCTCTAAATGGTTCTAGCCAAGACAAAGCACGCACACACACACCCATGCATGCATACACATACACTCCTTTTCCTTAGTCCTTAAGGCCCTAGAAGAGAAAAGAAG
Organism: Metacarcinus magister; assembly: GCA_029783475.1. Taxonomy (NCBI): domain Eukaryota; kingdom Metazoa; phylum Arthropoda; class Malacostraca; order Decapoda; family Cancridae; genus Metacarcinus; species Metacarcinus magister. The sequence goes on from JAPQNM010000042.1 coordinate 12,442,651, forward strand.
GGCACGCCACCCAACACAGCATGTCAGGTTAAATAGGGCTGAGGGCAGGTGTCTCTTCCGTGACGGTCTGGTTGGTTTACACTAGCCAAGTGCCAAGTGGATGGTAAAGTGCTGATTGGTAGATGAGAGAAGACATGAGGTGAAGTTCTGAGGAGGGATATAGAAACTAGAGAACTCGACTGACAAGTTGCAAATATTTTTCAATTTAGCAGGCTTTTGTCAGGTTACCAAGACTAGCAGCTGACCCATGTAAGGATGAAACCTGCCTCTCAAAATAATGATACAGTTTGACAAGCTTTGACTGTGGTTTTGTAAATTGCAGCATCAAGAAGAAGCAGAAGTGGGTGGTATACAACAAGACTGTGAAAATCACAGAGACTACCACCACAGTGACCAAATTGACCAAGAGTGAGGAGTACTGCTTCAGAGTGTCTGCTGTTAATGAGATAGGCACATCTGATGTATCTGATTCCTCTAAATATGTCAAGGTAAGAAACCATGAGAGGACATTCTTGTGCTCTAATGACTTAGTTGTTGACTTAACATCCATAACTTAATAAATATCTACACATGTGGTAAATTTCCTTTTATCTAGATTTGTGAACCAAAGACAGCTGAGCCTCCAGTGGTGAAGGAAGAGCTGACACCTGTTGTCACTGGCCTTCACCAAGAGGTGGTTCTGCGCTGCGTGGTCACTGCCAATCCCTTGCCCAAGATAGAGTGGCAGAAGGATGGCAAACCCATCACTGGCATTACATCTTATGAGAACTACACCGCAACCTTTACCATCAAGGAGACCAATGAGAGCACTGGTGGCATGTACTCCTGCCGTGCTAGTAATGAAGCTGGCATGGCTGAGTGCTCTGCAACCATTGTTATTCAGGGTCAGTTGTTTGTGTATATGCTTTTTACATGATGTATCATTGATTTTTTAGTTAATTTATGGCCTTGCTTGTATTATTTAATTTCATCATGGTTTCTGATACAGAGGCTCCAAGGTTTGAATATGATGAGAAGCAACAAGTCCAGCGCTTGTGTGTTGATGAGAAGTGGCACATCCCCATCCAGGTGATCGGCCACCCTCAACCCAACATCAAATGGAGCCGCAACGACAAAACACTCAAGGTAGAAATTCAGGCCATACTTGCTTCAGCTGTACTTGAGTCTTATTTTCACTTGTTTTCATGTATCATCATGCTATACCTTCCATGCAGAATGCAAGTTAAGCCAGTAACCTTTCTGACTTTAATTTTTTTTACATGTCATTACTGTACAGTTTAGAATGAATAGGAAAATTTTACAGTATATGGCCTTTATAAATGTTACACTTTTAAAGTGTCCTGTTATGTGCAGTGAAAAAGTATACAGAACATTTTTTTTTTTACTTTAACTGTCATTGCATTTCAGATATAATTTTACATATATCTCATCAACCAGTCTGTTCTGGTATTTTTACGACTTGAGAAGTACCATGTTTTTGTGATGATTGATATGTATTCGGGATCACCCAATGCTCTTTTCTCTCCTTTCTCAGTCCACGAGCCACATTGTCATCCGTACGGAAGTGACAGAAGGCTCCACTGACATTGCCATTCATAAACTGACCCTTGAAGACTCAGCTGTTTATACTGTCACGGCTGAAAACTCTGCAGGAAAGGCACAGCTAAGCTTTAATCTCAGGGTTGTAGGTAAGTTTCATACAGTCTGGATCAACGTGCCAGTTAAGATCATATGGATTCTCCTTACCTTATATGTTACTGATATTTTGATTAATATCTGAGCAGAGCTGTACCCAGAATAGCTTTCATATTCTTACACTCACATACTAGATTGCTCATTGATATTTTTGTGAATATTTGGTCTTATGTGCTTATATAATGTGACTTATTGTGAGTCAGCCATACTAAGTAATGAGGAAAATAACCATGTCACTTAATAAACAATCAGAATGATTAATCATAAATTGGATTCACATATGCATTTTGCAACCTTGAATAAGAATATTAATCAGTATGTATGATACAATCTTAGACTAATAACTTCATAATGACTGTTATGTTTGTCTCTAGAACTAACAGTTTCATAATCACGTAATCAACGAGCTCAATGTCTAAGAATTTGTTGTATATGTTCTGCTCACTTGTTTTGTGGCAACCTGCTCTCTTTTTTGGACCAATCCTTTTCTCTCCACTTCCTAATACACTTGTCTCCACCACCACACACAGAAGAAGAACAGGAGTCCCAGGTTGAACTCAGTGAGGATGAAGTCACATGGGGTAATACACCACTGGATGTTGTCATTTTCTGCTGCATCATTATTTTACATTAAAAAAATGTTCATCATGTGGGCCATTCACTAACTCATTGCTTCAATTGATGACCACTAATTGAGCAGTTACCAATATATTTTCCAGCTATTATGCTTATGCAGCTTATGAATATACATTATTTTACAAACCAAGGACACTTACTCATTCCATGACAGACCTGCGTTGGTTGCTTACAGTATTTGTTCCGAGTAATTTCCTCATACACAACTAGATTATGATAATCTACTTATTAAAACAATGCATAACCCATGCGATGGATGCCTTCATGTAACTTAACTTGAGGCATATGAAGAATCACTGCATCTCTATATACTGTTCTTTAAATATGAAGTATTCATCTCATGGGCATGTGACACAGGGGAACACAACTAAATTAATTACTAGTTCAGGCAAAGCTTTGTTTGTGGCAACTAATGTTTACAATATTCATAAACCATAATTCCATGCTGTGTCATGGCAGACTATTCAAAATGGCTTTGGTAATCTTGAATTTTTAGTAAAAATGGCAAATCATACAGTTATGCCAGCTTTCTTTTTTCAAATAGAAAACTTGATGTTTTGCATATAACTTAGGCTTAAGAAAATGCTAAACTATGCAAACTTATTTTTTGCTGATAGAAAACTTGGGCTTATTTTTTTTCTTGCGTTACCTCACATTTGTACAGTACATTATACTGGGAGTCATCCTCTTGCACCCACCGCCTCTACTGTACTCATGTACACTCTTTGTCATTTCACTCTATGGCATTCTTTCTATATGGCCAAACTATATTCATGTACCTCCTACATTCTTTCTCCCTTCACATTCATTTCTACTGTTTTTTCCCTTGTATATACTTGGATAATGATGGCTTTTGTCTAGTCTCTTAATACCTTCCCTCCAACTGTAATTAAATAGGTATTTGTTAGGCAATCATAATAGCTGATCTTGATCTGTACATACATTAAAAGAACATTTGTTTCTCTTTGGCTTGTTATTGCATGATTTATGAACTATACAGTTCACTTAGTGGTTCAGTTGATTGTATTCTATTGGAGTTTAACAAAAAATCTACTGAATTCCTATCAATGATACACCAACAATTTATCCAACATAAGTACCTCCTAATAGAGATCTGCTCAGCAATATTTGACACATAGTAAATGTAATAACTTTAATGTAGTGGAAACATTCCTAATATTTGACCTGTTTACTTTCATATACTTATATTCCTAGAATTTTTATTTTGATGTTTGTTTGCAGGGAGTGGTTTCCTTGTTATTTTTCCAATAAAGGTGGACGAAGGTAAGCAGTGATCATGAAAATGTTTGTAACCAAATTGTCTCTTCTCAGAACGACCAGCACCACCTCAAGGTCCACTGAATACCAGTGACGTCACAACGTCCTCCCTCAAGCTCACCTGGAAGCCATCGCCCAATGATGGAGGCTCGGATATCACTGCATACTTTATTGAGAAGCAAGAGAAGACTCAGAAGCAGTGGCAGAAGGTGGCTGAAGTTACCCCAGATATCTTGTCATACATGGTCCAGAACTTGCTTGAAGGCCATGAATACTTCTTCAGAGTGTTTGCTGTCAATGCTATAGGCGTGTCTGACGCTCTGGAAGCATCTGATAACATTCTGCTCAAGAGTCCATTTGGTAAGGGTTCTTTTTGTACTTTTCACACTCCCTTATGCAGACTTTCTTACATAATTTTGACTGAAATAAAAGAGTATTCACATGCAAAGTGACATGTTAGTACCATGTTGCATAATCCACTAAACAATGTGCATCTACACAGACAAACCTGGTCCACCCATCGGGCCATTCGACGTGAGTGATGTGACAGAGTCCTCCATGCTGTTGCACTGGGATGAACCCGACAACGATGGTGGCTCACCTGTCACTCATTACTCTGTTGAAAAGAGAGAGATTACCAAAAAGGCCTGGAGTAAGGTTGGTGAGACAACAGCCCCATCTACTGAAATAGACGTCACCGGACTAAAGAAGGGAACTGCATACCTGTTCCGTGTGTATGCTTACAATGCTGTGGGCCAGAGTCCACCACTCCAGCCAGATGAACCTATCACAGCAGGCAAGAAGATCAGTGAGTAGAGCACGTGGTTGGGGTACTGCCCACGTGGAGCTAGCGGGAACACAGTCACGCAATCGCTCTGCCGATACAATATACACTACACCAGAGGCCTCCTTTCAGTCCAGGGGCATTGTTAAAAATTCCTCTTTGATATTTATACAAACCATCATCAGTTTTTTTCTATTCCACATTAAATTGACTTCTTTAACAATCACATTGGAGGCTGGTCGGCAGGGCGTGGCATCACACCACACAGTCGTCACGTCACCAGACATACTTGACGTCATGACCACACACCAAACATTTTAGCTGACCCGTGGCAGCACCACCACCGTAGAAAGGCAGCATGACCTAAGGCAAGCATGGGGGCGTGATCTCCATAGGGTTACTGCCATGACTCTGTGCTCTTGCTGCAACCCTAATGGTGGGCAGCAACAGACCTGGAGTTTGAGTCATTAACTTCTTTGGGCATCCAATGGTACACCAAGAAGCTGGCACAAACCCTCCTCAATGGCCTACATCTCCCAGTTTTCTCATATCCAGTGTCATCACTCCTTAGTGGACAAAGTCTTCTTGCTCTAACACTAGACATGACTGATTAAAATATTATATTAGTTCATCATAGAAAACTAGACTATCCAACTTGAGGCTAACATGCATTACATTATTGAATACAGGGAAATACACTGCTCTCAGATGAAGGTGAAGGCAGTTGTCATCTATTTGTTCTTGACAGCAGAAAGTGCTCATTCATGGTTTACATTACACCCGCATCAAATTATTACCTTCTATGTCACAAAGCATTTGCTTATATACATTTCATCAACAGACCAAACTTTAGGACAATAATTATCTAAACTGACTTTCCAAAAGCTTCAATTTAATTATAGTGAATGGAGTTTGTGATATAAATATATTATGTTTATTACAACTTAGGAAGTACTTTTCTATATTTTTATTCATCAACTTTTGTGAGTTGGAAGGTAAAGAAATATAGCTTACACAAGACTCAAAGGCTGACACATTGGTGACATACTTTTATATCTTGACGTTTTTAGGAAGTACAGAGTAGCTTGAGTTGTAATTCAACTGATACCTTTTATGATACTTTACTTCAGATTCAGATTTGTGCTACATTAATGTTTGCACATGGTATTGTTGAATGACATCCAGTACTAATGTAAACCTTTAGTCCGTAAAACTTTTTTCTATCTTATGATAAAAAAATTGGCGTACACAATGTTGATAAATTATAACCATTGATACATTACACCCTTAGAAAATTCTACCTTATACGAACAGCATTCAATGGAAATACGTGTGATCCCAGAACTCATCTCTTGACCAGGTAGCCACTTGAAAGAATGAAAAATGGACTGTAATGGACATATTGATGACTCAATTTTAGGACACAATTCAACTTAATGTTTATTGACATTTTCAAACTACAAATGAACCCTGCGTCTGTTCTTTTTATGAGCATGATGAAAAGCTGTTTTATGACAAGACAATATGACACCCTTCCACAAATGCAAGGCACCTCACATCCCACACCCAGGGGCTGGTCACCCCTGGGGCACACCACACCACCTCTGGTGGCTCCAAATGGGCACGATACCTCTTGTTCCTGTGGATATAATTGCTTCATATGTGATTTCACAAGTATTTGTTATTTCATACAAAATTTTACCTTCATGAAAAGCAAAATTGTCCTGAAGGGCATATCTTGGAGCCGTGATTGAGCATTTAACTTTTGATGTAGATGTGACCACAGCGCATGACCCTAACTTTTGGACAGGAATGATGTTTTCCGTTATCATTATTTTCCTTTTGTGCTTTTGCTTGAGGTTATTTTTTCATGCTTTTGTTTGAGGCCATTTTTTCATGTTTTCAGTTGTGCTTCTTTTTACTTAGTGAATTGCAGAGTGCCTTAAACTCACATAGAAATTGCTTATATATTTTTTTCAACTAATATTGATCATCGTTTTCTTGAAAATGCAAACAGAAAGAATTTAAGCTTTTAATTTATTATACTGAAAGCTACTCACATAAATGTTCATATAGCTTTAGTTTTGCATAATATCTTCATGCAAAATTTTGACTACATTCTTTTTTATTTTTACTAAAACAGTTAAAAGCCATTTTAATATAACCCATCATGGCTCCAAAGTCATCTTTTAATAAGTAATAGTATTCATTCTCTTGAAGTAAGGAGACTGGTGTGAGTGAGTGTTACTATTTCATTACTTTGATCTTGTTTCCCCTGTAGCTCCACCATCCAAGCCCAACAACCTCCAGGTAATAGATGTCACTACTCGCACTGTGACCCTGGCCTGGGCACCGCCCACCTCCACTGGTGGTGCTGACCTCATGGGTAAGAAATACTTCCTCTTTCTTCTCTCTTTCAGGAGTTGCATCAGTGAAGTCATAGGTTTTGAATACAGAAATACTTTACATGACTTGCATGCAATATAACTTTTACATCCATTAGCTTATTATGTGTAAAAAAAAAAAATGGAGGAAACTGTGAGGGAGGCATCCCACACAATTTGAGGTGGAGAAGAAAATTCAACTGTAAGTATAGTGTTGGTAATCAAGGTAAGGGTTAACATATGGTTCTTTATGAGTTGCAGGAACATGATGTACATTTTATAATGAATAAACTATTGATCTTTGATATCATGCAAGATTCATTGGTACCAGTGGCTTACTTAATTGAAGTATGTAGAAGGAATAATATACTTTGTTGCATGACAGGCTATGTGATTGAACGCCGACTAGTAAGTGAGAAGAGATGGGAGAAGGTAGACTCTGTCGACGCCTCTGTCACCCTCTACTGTGTGGAGAACCTGAGGGAGAAATCCGAATATGAATTTAGAGTATACGCTGAGAACCCAGTTGGCCGCAGCTTGGAGCCGGCCATGACGGAGCAAGTCAGGCTAAAGACTCATGCTAGTAAGTTTGGTAGAATACAGTAGGAAAATGACTATGTACTTTGTTTAACTAGTTGTGTAGAGGGAGTTAATGAAACAGCACTATTACTCCTACTCTTAATCAATGTTTAATATTGCTATGTATGTACATTGTATATCCCTTTGCTATTCACAAGGAATATATTCCACAACCCTCCATGAATAATAAAGTTTCATGAAGAAATTCAGAAGCAAACTTGGAATTGAGAGGATCTGTGGGGCAATGAGAACAGACAAATGATAAAAAAAAATTCCTTCACCATGTGTTCAGTGCTTCTTGCTGTTTAAAAGTACTGTACATTAATTTGATCCTCTTCATGGTTCCTACTCATGTCATATTATCATCACAGCGCCCCCGTCACCTCCAACGGCGCCATTAGAGACCCGTCCGACAGGCCCCACCAGCCTCATGATTGAGTGGGGCGCCCCAGAGAGTGATGGCGGTGCACCACTACTTGGATACATCATTGCCATCCGAGATCTCAAGAGAACCATGTGGATTGAAGTTGGGCAAGTTGGAGCTAACTTTACCAGATTACACATTAAGGAGCTGCAGGTGAGTCGGGGATTAAAGAAAGGCAGAACACTGCATGGTTATGCTGTATAAAAAATAAAATATTCATTGAAACAAAAACGAAAGAGCAAATGCTCAATTATTATGTAAGAATTAGGATGTGAATTCAGTTGTCTATGTATTCAGCAAATACTGTATGTTGAATTTATTTGTAAGGAGACTAGTGTTATACTGTAGCTACATTGTAAAGCATGGGTTGCATAGATTAATATTAAACTAAACTAAGACTCTTGTAACCCTTGCTTTAAAAACCAGTTAATTTCGTAGTATTTAAGCTGTAAATCTTTTCTTACACATAGCATTGTTCAGGGAGGTTGTTAGAGACTGTGTAGCCTAGCAAGTGGTAAGAATTTATTTCTTTATCCTCACTGTCATCTTAGTTCTTCACTGGTATTTTTTTTCTTTATTTTCTCAGGAGGAGCACGAGTACCACATACGAGTATTCGCCCGCAATGAAGTGGGCGCTAGCGATCCTCTGGGAACAGAGGAACCTATCAAAATTATCAGGCCAGATGGTAAGTATATCTCCCTCAACCTCCTTCCATTGTTTATACTCTCTCTGTTTATCCTTACTCTTCCAGCACAGTGTAATTTGTCTTCTTTACCAATACTGCTTTATTTTCTATTGTTTAGAAATAGGAATTTTCCTCTCAATATTTAGCAAAATAATTTTTTCTCACTTGCTGCAAAAGGGAACAAGATATTGAATATAATGATGGTGATAATGATGATTATGATAGATTCTTATATTTGATTTAGTTTTTCTAAGGTTAGGTAAGGTTAGGTTCTTAGGTTAGGTAAGGTAGCATTCATTATCTTTCACAGTTTTGTCTTTCTAGGTCCTTTAGGGTAATGATTTTTTAAATCTTTTAACTCAAAATGAAGGCTTTCTACCATCCTATTCTGACCTAATTTACCTGTCATATATTTTTTTAATACTGCATTTGATACAGTACTTTTGTACATTGCATGGGTATTGTTTCAAGTTGATATTGCCTGAAAAAGCTCCCTTTAATGTCTGATATATATGATAATCCTTACTTTGATCTTTGATTCTGATCCAACTAATGATGGTCTGTTAAGTGCAATAATGAAAACAGTACTAACATAATGCTGGTGATTCACTGAATTTCCATAAAGCTTTCCCAACCCATGCTGCTGTTCCCTCATCGTCATGCACTTTCAGCATGTTCCAGCTTCAACCGGGACATTGATTATTAAACATTTATTCTAATCCATCCATGGTTAAACAATAACTGGTGTTATAACTGATGAACTGAGCTGTCACATTTCCTACCCAGGTGCTTTCACTCAATGCTTACTACTCATCACTACCTAAAAGATGTGAAAGGTTGAATGTGTGTGTGTGTGTGTGTGTGTGTGTGTGTGTGTGCGTGTGTGTGTGTGTATATATATATGTGTGTGTGTGTGTGTGTATGTGTATATATATGTGTGTGTGTGTGCGTGTGTGTTTGTTATTTACAATGGTCTAGAGGATCATGTGCTGGACTCGTGATCGTCAGCCATTACCCTCCTCATAAAAACTTAAAACTCATAGAAATGGATCTATGGGTAAAGGTGAGACCTCTCATACATCACACACCCCCATCCCCTTACTCAAGTGGGACAGTAACAGCTCCCTGTCAGCGAAAAATCCTTAACGATCTGAGCAGGGTTCGAACCCATGCCTTGCCGTGTAACCACTGAACCACAGGAGCGGGTGTGTGTATGTGTGTGTGTGTGTGTGTGTGTGTGTGTGTGTGTGTGTTTGATAGCTCATCCTCCTCACATGAATGTAACAGCATGTTGGATTGTGTTGGTGTTGGAACAGAAAGCATGTTGCAGCTACTTGAACAAGTATTTCTGGTAATTTTCATAGGATAAAAAAGTATATATATTATACATCAATTTAGTATTTCAGATATCAAACTATTATTCAGACCAAATGGATTAAGTTTGTATGCCTCAACAATTTCTGCTACAAAGCCTAGTTAGTGATTGGGGTTGGAGGTTGGTAGAGGGGTAGGTATGGTGGGGGACCTTCGTTCTGTAACACTTTGGTGCTTGTGCAGACTTCACGGAGCTACCAGAGGATGACAATGCTCCCTCCCTGTCCTACTCCACCACGGAGACACTCTCATGGATGCGGGAGGCTGGCATGGATGCCGACATCTACTCTTATGCCCGTGGTCGTCTTCTAAATAAGGACGAATACTTCTTCAAAGTCTGGCATCGTGGGATGAATAGATATAACGATAAATAATATGATAGGTCCCAGATAATTTTCTATTTATGTATGATTCCTATAGATTAGTAACTTTCTTTTTTCTGTTGGAAATTTTTCTTTTATTTATCTTGAATTTGTCTTTCTCTATATTATCAACAAAAGAGAATTATCTCTTCTTAGGACAAGTCATGCATTTGCATCCAGTCTCATTCCTGATATGGAGAATGCCTCTTTTCCGAACCGAAGTTGTATTTACTATTTAACGATGAATGTATCATAATTCACTTACTCGACTTTGTTGATATTTTTACCTAGGGCACCTGTGCATATACGGGCTGCTAGAAGTATGTTAACAAGAAATTGTCCACCATAAGGTATTGAGTCCCGAGGTTTCAGCAGGAAAACTTTGTCTGGTGTAATTCTAGTCATTACCATCTCGAGACGTTCACCTGTGCACACTACCACCAGACTCTGAGGTTCCTGACTGTGATAGTCTGTGGCTCATATTGTGCCTGCTGCCTTTATGGGCCTAAATTCCAGCTCGTGGACCAAAACCTTGTGGCTGTGCAACCCTAGACGACATTTGATATAGGAACCCCTATTTTGTGTATTGTGTATGTACTCTGTGTAGACGTCTTGTCTCACCCAGTATTCAGGATGGAATATAATCAAGAGTTTTAGTAGCACCTGAATTTGGGCTATTGATAGTATGTAGTTTATTATGACATATATACACACCTTATACACCTTATACAGTTCTTAGATGGATGTCTTGTGAATGTACTGTGATATGAGGATTTTCCTAAGCTGGCCCTAGCGCCTACACACTAAAGCATCTTTTGTTTTTTTCTCTTGTGTTGCATTATTCATTATCGAAAACCAAATCTTTGGCATGGTCGGCAGCTTGTAATGGTTGCTGTGGATCAGGTATCATACTGCTGCTGAATATTTACCATCCTTTTGGTCCGACCACGGTGGCATTACAGTCTGCTGTACCATGCCAACACATACCATTGCCTAGCGGACAACACCACAGGATGGCCACAAGCTGCTGCAACTTATCACTTTACCATCTTTCTGTGGCCCCGTGGTGTTGTCTCAAAGGTTTAATCGAGCTTGTTGTGTAGATTGGGAATAAACTGTTTAGATCATGGTCTGACTTTTATTCTGTGTAACCACACTCCCTTGAAACAACTGGATGAGAAATGTGACAGACAGTTCAGCTCATTTAAATTTTGTACAATATGGATGGTAGAAAAAATATATATCCGACATTAAAGTATGGTGAAAATTTTACGTTTCTTATGTTTTTTTTATTAGTTTGTTTCTTTACTGTGGCATGAGATATAGTTTTCCTACATTATCTAGGTTTTTAGTATACATTGACGCAGAGACTTGGACATGAAGTAGGGCACAGCAGTCGAGATTGTGTGCTGTGGAAGAGAGTTATCGAACAGGAACATGTGGCGTGACAAGATAGGAGAAGGAACAGTGGAAGCATGAATGAAAGATGTGGTATGGGAACTTGTGCAGGTGGAGTTAAATGTGGAGAGGTGAAATATGAAGGAAGAAAGAAAAGAAAAGAAAAGAAAAGAAAAGGGAAAAAAAAAAAAATAAATAAAAAAATAAATAAAATAAAATAAAATAAAATAAAAAAAATAAAAAATAAAAAATATTAAAAAAAAATAAATAAATAAATATAAATAAATAAATAAATAAATAAATAAAAAAAAAAAAAAAAAAAAAAAAGGATAAATAATGAGTTTGTGAGAAGTGTATGTTAGTGATATCAAGGGTCCTATTAGGAGACGATGGCCACTTACAAGATGGAAGCGTAGGGTAAAGAGTACATGTGTGAAAGAGATGCTCTAATGGAGGGCAAGTGGCTGAACAAGCAAGGAGGGAGCTGGGTGGCTCTGTGGTACAATGCTCGGCTTTTGGCTTAAAGGTTGTGAGTTCAATCCTGAGTAACAGCAGCTTCTTGGCGAGACGGCAGCGCTCTCTCGGTAACCCTAGCAGAACTATATGGTGTATAGCTACCTAGTTCGGGGGAGGATTATTTAATCACCTGAACAAGCAAGGAGGGAGTGTCTGGATAGGCTCTTCTGCCGCGATCATCCCTTCATGGGACATTTTCGGAGGGAACAATTTGTCAGAGGCTAGATAGATAGATAGATAGATACATCAAAGTTAAAATCGCATATCAGAATGTGGACAGAAGATAGATGCAGCACTTTTACAGGAAACTTGTAAATAAAAAAATAAAAGACTATTGCATTGGTTATAACATGAATCCAATGTCAGGTTTCTGATGTACTGCCTACCATTCATTTGACAAGGAATACTCCACAGTACTTTAGATTAAAATATCTGGGAAGTTCAAAGTAGATGTCATACATTTTGATATTGAATGCTATCACCATATGTACATGTAGGTAGTAATTCGCTGCTGTCATGTCACTGCCTTAGTTTGACGTCACCCATTTTCCACATTTCATTGTGGCATTTGTTTAGGTTTTAACGGTGGAGGATTGGGTGACGGTATGTACAGTGATATGTACAAACAGGCAACTGGCATTATTGTTATAAATATATCATACCCACAAAGTGCAGCATAGGCACGCTTGGTAAGAGATGAAAGGTAGATATAACTGTCCATCTATTCTGTCACAGGTAAAAGAAAAAAAGTAATTGTCATCACTGCTTTAATGGTATTGTGACTAAGCTCAGAGCAACGACAATATGAAATTAGGGAAGACTAAGCTGGTAATAAAGGCTTTATGTGGTGAAATATTGATCAAAGTTACTTAAATAATTATAAGAAATACCCACAATTATGTAATAAAAGGATACAAATTGTCATTTTCCCGTTGATTGAAAATTATTCCAGAAAGGGTTACACATATGCTGCCCTTTAGAAAGTGTACACATTTGGGATCCCATAGAGAGACTATAGAATCTTTAGTACATAACTCTTGATCAATAAAGATTATAATCAATATATATGCAAATTATGTATCATGTAATCAGACATCATGAGGTATCAAGTCTTAACATAATACCTAAACCTATGAATATATATACTCCTAATTAAATTCCCAAGATCTGACCTTATCATTGAGTAGCTTTTATGGTCATTAGTACAGTGTTATGGAGTTAAAACCATTCTGTATTGGTATATAAGTTAGATGGTAGAGTGACAAGTATGTCTGACAGGTGTGGTGGTGGAGCCTGGTCATGTCCTGGGTCCTCTGCGGGTGAGTAACGTCACCCACACCAGTGTCACCCTTTCCTGGGGCGCCCCGGAAGACCTTGGAGGCGATGCACTCACTGGCTATGTCATCGAGGCGAGGAAGGTCGACCAAGCTGACATCATTACGTAAGTCATCGTATCATTTCGCCTCCTTTTCCACTCTTCCCTTGCAACCATTCCCCTTTACGCCACTTAAGTTATATTTATCTTTCATGGAACAAAATGAATGACTAGTACTACATCAATATGGTAAAAGAAGAGAAATATGTATGCAAATAGATTTGATAATGTTCTCTAGTGTTATATAAATTGGTTTTACAAAGTGATGTTTCTTGTAATGATGCATCTGTCAGACAATGGGAGACAAAATCATGAACCACTGACCACCTCTCTCACCCTTCAAGTGGTGCTAACAAAGTGATGAGCTTGGCGGGTGGTGAGGCCCATGGCTGAGTAGCATCATTACAGGGATTTAAAGGGAGTAATGTTACTTTTGTATGACGCTGAATTTAGTGAAAAAAGACAATTTGAAAACGTGGCTTCCATTAATTCTGGGAACGATATTCATAACTAGATATTGTTAAAAAATGGTTAAGTAGACCTGGATAAGCCTGGAAGTACTAGTGGTTGGTTACGGGTTTATCTTAACTACCAAGTAGTAATCGCCAAAAATAAGGGCGTATAGGAATTACGTATAAGTATAATATTATTATTGGAATATTCATTAAGTATTAAAATAAATAAAGGTATAATAAGTTTGCTTCACTGAGTGAAATAACTTGTAAGCAAATTAAAGTAAATTAAATTAAAATAAAATAAATTACAACTAATTCAACACCTGGCGTAGGAATATGTAAACGTCAGAAAGCGAGCCTGAAAGCCAGGGAGCTGGAGGGTCAGGCTCACTTCAGGTCCACACGCTGACGAATTAAGTTCTATTCCATCAAGCTAGTGTTAAAAATTCAAGTGGATTATTTTATTTCCCCCAACCTTCCTAACAACCGTTATAGGAAAACCCTGATACCCACATTCCAACGCTAAGTATATATATATATATATATATATATATATATATATATATGTATATATATATATATATATATATATATATATATATATATATATATATATATATGTATATATATATATATATATATATATATATATATATATATATATATATGTATATATATATATATATATACATATATATATATATATATATATATATATATATATATATGTATATATATATATATATATATATATATATATATATATATATATATATATATATATATATATATATGTATTCGGGGGTGTGTGGGTTATTCATGTGTTTCCAACTAGTAATCTAAAGTAGGCTATGTAGTAGGTTGGTACTTGAATTCTTTAATATTTATCATTGATTCATATCTTACTTTACCGTTACTATTACATTTGATAAACTTTGCTATAATATATGCATTAAGAACTTAAGAGTATAAAATTTCAAGAGAATCTACCTATTTATGTAATCATTTATGATAATTAGTGATGACAGTTGACAGGTGTACTTTCTACATAAGTCTTAGGAGAAACCTATAATTAAAAGGCATACGTTAGAACAGCAGTTCCCAACCTTGGGGATCGTGGTACCAATGGGGGTTGTTTTCCTTTCTTTGAGGAGTCGTTTTTTTTACACATTTTGTTTAGGACTCGTAAGTAAAAACATACATATACAACAACATAGTGATAGATCCCACAACAACGCGTTAAAACTTCCATTATTAGTGATTTTGATGAAATAAATAGAAGAATTATGTTTAATTGTTGACTTTTTTCAAAACCATTTCGAGCCATTGTTTGATAGGTACTTACTGGTTTTGAACCCTGAACCGAAACTGAAAACTTTATCCACGGAAGCTTGTGTAAGCCTTAAGGCAGTGTGGACAGGAAATAATATAGTAAACTGATATCGTCCTCTCATCGAGTGGTAATTGTGTGAGCTGTTCAACAGTTCTGTGGGATTTGCGGTTCTGTGGCATATTCTGCTCCAGCACTTCCTTCCTTTCTACAGAAATGTTGAACTGGTGGACGCTGACCAGACGACGTACGTGGTGGACAACCTTGAGACTGACCAGGTGTATAAGTTCAGTGTGTACGCCGAGAACGAGGCGGGATTGGGGCCAGGCCTGCTGCTGCACACCGTCAGGGTCAGGCAAGGCATCGGTGAGTACATGGAGACTAATTATGGTTAATGTGACAAACTATTGCCTCGTCTAGTTACCAAGTATCAGCAATGCTTCGAACATTGTGCTGTTTGAGGCTCTGGTTATGTAAATTGAGAATCTATTGTTCGGTGTTGGTTAATCCTGAGCCAGCGAGGGGCAACACATTAGATATTTCGTTGCTAAATTAACTTCTCATTGCATTAGCACGAGGTCCTTAGTCTTCATGAGGACTGAGGAGCAGGAAGGAGTGCGGTCATTCATTTTATAGATTGTTTTGCAAATCTGAGTGTATTGTAGAACTCAGTTAATTGCAATTTCGTTTTGAGTACCTGCCGAATAGCAGCGCTTTTAAAAAGAAAACTGATTAGCATAACTATAATCGGATTCGTGAGTAAGGTTCAAATAATTATGTAATTGAGTTGCCAAGTGTGTGGGTTAAGGATAATGGGGGTGATTGTGGTGTTAATGAAGGGATGGGCAGGTATGGGAAGATTGGCGTGGAGGAGGAACGTGATTAGGATAAAACTACTGGGGAGGGACAAGGGTTGTTATGAGCCGAGGGAGGTATGTATGTGAGATAGGCTCGGGAAAGTACATGTATATATCCTGCGAGATGATATGGTGAAAAAAGACCGAGCTGCTCTAGAGTAAGGTTGAATAAAAAATGTGTGTGTGTGTGTGTGTGTGTGTGTGTGTGTGTGTGTGTGTGTCGAAAAAGCCTGATGTGATGGGTTAAAGAGGGGCTATAGCACCTCACTTGTTACCGATTTCCAACACCTTCCCCTCGTACTCGTAGCAGTGGCCAGGCAGAGGCCTTCCAATTGTCCTGATCATTGTCGGTGCAGAAGGCAACATCCGGCCTTTGACCAGGGCAGAAGTAGGCGTGTAGGCACTGGCCAACCACCGCTTACGTCCGACTTGGCACGAGTGTTGGCCCAAATGGTTGACGTTCCGTGCCCCTCCCTGGCCCATCCCGCTCCACCCCTTGCCCCAGGTGAGCGGGCCGGCGCTACCACCTGAGCTGGCACTCTGGTCCTGGCTCAGTCTGGTTCCCCCCGTGAGCGTAACGCAAGGAGAAGCTGTGAGGGACCTGGTGGGTGTAGCGGCGCCGCTGTGGCCGTGTGATGGTGCAGTGAGTCCCGTCGACAGTCATGGGCAACAAGCAGGGCCAAGAGCTCTCGCCCGAGGAGAAACAGAAACTAAAGGACGAGAAAGAGCGTGAAAAAAGGTTACTTAAGGAGGAAAAGGAGCGTAAAAAGCTCGAAAAGAAAGAAGAAAAAAAGCGTAAAAAGAAAAAGAAGAGAAAGGAGTACCATGGAGGTAGTACTTTCTCTGAACGAGGTGACGATGACGACGACGAGAGCATCGACAGCTCTGCATGGTCGGAAAAAAGTGTAGGTTCGGCTCCGGGGTCATGGTACCACTCAGCCTCGGAGCCTTCATCCAAACGATCCTCTATCTACCTCCAAGCGTCGGCGGGTCCTGGCTACTACCAGCACGAGTGTTGGTACCAAGGCTACGAGGACAGCAGCTCGGAAAAGTCGAAGTCGCCATCCCGAGCCTCCAGCCTGAAGGACACACTTAGCTTGCGAGCCACGTCCCTGGAGCGTTACCCATTAGGAGTGCCCAAGGGGGAGCCCATCGAGCCCCTACACAAAGCAGGATCATTAGACTTCCCCTCAGCCGCCGCAAACGCAAAGAAGGATCATGCAAGGCGCGCGGGATCCAATGAGGAGACTTCCATCATCGCCTCTCGATATGAAGAAACAATTCGCTTCTCTCGGGATCGCTTGGAGAGAACATCAGCTGAACGTGTCGCTCTCAGTGAAAGGATCTTGACCCAACGTAGATCCCCAGAAGACCAATCCCTTCAAACGGACCGTGCCTCTCCAATAGACCGACCCCTTCTGATGGAACGCGTCCCCCTGAAGGATCGCGTTCTCCCCAGGGACCGCGCCATCTTGAGGGATCATGCCCCTGTGACAGAAAGAACACCCTTATCAGATTCCTCCGACGATCAAGGGGCCTCGGCGGATCCAGTTCCCATGTCGGCGCGTACCGTCATATCCCGCGCCTCGCTGGATCCAGTTCCCATGTCGGCGCGTACCGTCATATCCCGCGCCTCGCTCACTTCTCCTCTACACTACCCGCCTGAGGAAGACTCCGCTCGAGGGGAGAAACGCAAGTTTCCCTTGCCCATCCACGGACTCCTTTCGAAGGAAGAAGACAGCGCCTTCTCGGAGGTTAAGCGTCCGTCACTCGACTACACCTCCGACCATACCTCCGTCACGGGCTCCATCTACTACTCGGCGGACGAGGGCGCATCCCTCACCGGCTCCGTCTACTACAGCGCCACGTCTGGCTCCGAGCTGGAAGACCATTCCGATGACCAGGACATTCTCGGCAAAGGTAACCCTTGAAGCCGACCGTTGGTGTGTGTGTGTGTGTGTGTGTGTGTGAGGGGCCGCGATGAACCTGACGGCCCACTGAGCTGGTCGGGGCTCGCCTGGGGTAGGGGGGGGGTGACGTTTAAGGTATGTTTTCCGCTCGTTGACACACTGTTGGGGGAAGCGGGTCTGAAATAACCCCAGTGTGTTATAAATAAAGTGGAAGGGAACTTAATGAACAGAGGTGGTGAGGCTGAATAGTACCTTTGCAGTAACGTGACAGGAAATCCCTTACTCATTCATTGTCTCTCATTCCTTTCAACTTTTCCTCGCATGCTTTAGTAATTATCTCTCCTTACGTCACGTTAGGACGGTACACTCGGACAAACACTTGGGCGTTATAAGGGTGGAGTAAGGAAAGGTGAAAGAGGATGATAAGGAAACATATGAAACCACGGAGGGAGGAAGGAAGAAAGGAAGGAAGTTTAAGTCAGCTGATAAGGAGGCAGATGGGCAAACAAGGTGGTAGGAAAGAAAGGGAGATAGGAAGACATAAAGGGAGGGTGACATACCAAACCAGGAGGGAGGAAGGTAGGGAGGAGGAGAAAGAAGGGAGACTAGGGAGATAAATTAAAGGAAAATAGGCAAACAAGAAGAGAGGAAAATAATAAGATAAACAGGGATGAAAGGATTGTGGTTCACGTAGTTATCGCATACATAGTGTTATCTTTTATTATTATTATTATTGTTATTATTATATTTTTTCTAAGATGACATTTATTGGGGTGGGTCATAATCCAATCCTCATTCCCTTCCTTCACCCTTCACTTACTCTCTCGTCCCTTCATTATATCCCTCTCCTCCCCTCCTTCCTCCCTCCCTCCCTCCCTCCCTCCCTCCCTCCCTCCCTCTCTCCCTCTCTCCCTCCCTTACCTCCCTTCCTTCCTCTCTCTCTCCCTCCCTTACCTCCCTTCCTTCCTCCCTCGCATCCATCAACACACACCTGTCATCAGCGGCTGGGCGTGTGATGCGGTCATACGGAGTCACCTGTGCAGTCATCCACGCTCTGTTTAACCTTGAGACTTGGCTAAGGGAGGCGTTGAGGCAGGAAATTACGGCCTCTGGTTTTATATGATTTTTATTATCATTTTATACAAGCATACATTACAAAATTGGGAGGTGAAAAAGGTGGAAGTATACATGATGTGGATTGTAGTTACACGTGGATGGAATGTGTAATAAAAAATAATAAATAGAGGAATCTTGCGGCCTCTTCGTTGTGGCTTAAGTATTAGTGTTGATGTCTTGCCCGCCAGGTGTCAGATGCTGGTCGGGTAGTGGCGGTGCAGAGACCCTCGAGAACAAGGGTAGGAGTAGAGACGTCCTCGCCAGCGTACGTGGATGAGACTGGCTGCGGAACATACAATTAAAATATACAGACTGTCATGTGAGAAAGAAAGGAAGGAAGGAAGGGAGGGAGGGATAAGAGGGAAGTGTTAGTCATGTATGAAGGTAAACCGGGAGTGAGGGAGGAAAAGTGTTGATCATATATAGAGGGAAGAAAGGAGGGAGGGAAGGAATGGAAATAATGTGAGGAAGGGAGGAAGGGAGGGAGGGATAAGAGGGAAGTGTTAGTCATGTATGGAGGTAAACCGGGAGTGAGGGAGGAAAAGTGTTGATCATATATAGAGGGAAGAAGGGAGGGAGGGAAGGAATGGAAGTAATGTGAGGAAGAGAGGAAGGGATAAGAGGGAAGTGTTAGTCATGTTAGGAGGTAAACCAGGAGGGAGGGAGGGAGGAAAGGTGTTAATCATATATAGAGGGAAGAAGGGAGGGAGGGAGGGAGGGAGGGAATGGAAGTTAGGGCAGGCAGCCAAGGATCCTATCATGACACTTCCTACACAAAAAACTGTAGTGCCTCAGAAAGTTTCTCTCCTGTGACCCCCACCACATCGACTCTTTTAGAGGAAAATATTTAATTTGGTGTTTTTTGTTTTTCTTTATACTTTCCTTCTGTATTTGTAGTTGTAGCATAAAAAAACACACATGCTTCTTACCTCAGTTTACTCCCCAATCGTTGCCTTTGCTTCCACCTTCTTCGTCGTGGTATCGTGATTAGGTTTGTTGCTACTATGCACATTTTCCTTGGCGTCGTTGCCATTATCTTTGTCTTCATCCTCCTCATTATCGTCGTCCTCGGGTTCATCGTGCACGTCGGCCTCATCATCATCGTCTGTGTCCTCGTATGTTCCTTCAGAGTCCGCATTACGAGGTTGGACGTGTTGGTCATGGAGTTTGTTTGCTACCATGACCACAACGATCATCCCAGAAAGCCATAACAGGTACACGAAGTTTGATCTCGCCATGAGTGTGTGTGTCACCTCGGTGTTTGAGGGTTACTGTGGCCTCTGTGAGCCGGGAACACAGGTGTGTGTGAGGCTGTATCACCACCACAGGTGATGCTGCACTCTACCACCAGTTGTCAAATAGTAAAATATTCATATAGCATATTTCTTTTGTTCGTATGGTACATGAAATTTTTCCAATTAAAATTCAACGAACGACTTTGTGAAGAGTAAACGTGTACGTCTCAACACACGAGCACAGGGCTCATACTTATAAAGAATTAGGATTCGAGGCCTCCTTCAGGCGTGGAGGTTCACAATCATGACAGCCGGGGGGTGAGGTAGTTTATGCCCAGGACAGAGAGGGTGTTCCGTATGTGCAAGGGTCAACAAGGTGCGAGGCAGCGGCGAACCCGGAACAAGTGCAACGTGACAGCTCCCCGTGTTTAGCGTTGCACCTGCATCGCCATCACATGTGGCTGCAACACTTAGTATTTTATGTTCGTGCCGCCTCTATTCATGAGTGATGTATGTGTTTTGCGTTGCATACACCATATCCTGCCCCAGTCTGACGCTCCACGTGGCTCAGGACTCTCCTTGCTGATGAATAATTTTTTCTCCTGATAAAAGGAAACTAATCTTTATTATTTCGCACACACAATATGGAGAAGGAGAGTGAACTTTGCTACTGTGGGAGTGTTATTCATCCCGGGAACAAACATGAATTGATAATAAAGTTTGAGATAAGAAATATGTTGAGGGAAGAGGAAGAGAGGAAGAGATTGAGTGAGGAAGAGGAGGAAATATATTGAAGGAAAAGGAAGAGAGAAAGATTGAGTGAGGAAGAGGAGGAAATAAATTGAAGGAAGAGGGTAGGAGGGAAGGGTAGGAGGAGGGAAGAGGGGTAGGAGGCAGGTATCCTCTACGCCATTGGGCAAGTATAAGAGCAGCATCCATAGAGGATAAACATTTACTGAGGGCGAGGGGAGAGTGTTGAGGGAAGCTGTCAAGCGGCAACCCCCAAAAGAGGGGAATGGAGGTGCTCATGCTCTCCTCACCCTGCCCCTGACCCAGCCCCTGCCCCTGCCCCTGCCCCTGCCCCTGCCCCTGACCCTGCCCCTGTCCCTGTCCTCCTCTGTCTTTCCTCCGTCTCCTATTTGTCATGCTTCTTCTCCTCCTCCACCTCCTTCCCTCTATTGTGACACTTTCAGATTACTCCTAACTATTTTGAATTTATAACGTCTTTTCTTTATTCACTTATTGCCTCCATAGTATTACATTATTCTCA
>JAPQNM010000042.1:12471814-12484314 GCA_029783475.1 Metacarcinus magister
CCATCTTCCCTCACATAGCAAAGTACCTCACACTACCTTCCTTCTTCCCTTCCCTCTTCCTTTCCCTCATAAACATACTCCCCTCATCTTTTTTCCTTCCTTTTCCTAGTAACACAGACCCCACAGAGTACTTTTCCTCACATAGCCTTCCCTTATACCGTCCCCTCATAAACAGTACCTCACAAACACTCCTTCTTTCCTTTTCTTAACAGCAAAACACCACACACGATTTTCCTTTCCCCTCACATAGCCTTCTTTCACGAACACAGCCTCTCTGCCTTGACTCCTTTCTCTCACAGCACTCCACAGCATTTTAGAAGACTACCCAGCAAGACCTCAGATGTTATTTCACAGCACTATACATACATATATACACAGCATAAGCTAATTCTCTCTCTCTCTCTCTCTCTCTCTCTCTCTCTCTCTCTCTCTCTCTCTCTCTCTCTCTCTCTCTCTCTCTCTCTCTCTCTCTCTCTCTCTCTCTCTCTCTCTCTCTCTCTCTCTCTCTCTCTCTCTCTCTCTCTCTCTCCTCTCTCTCTTTCTCTCTCTCCCTCTCTCTCTCTCTCTCTCTCTCTCTCTCTCTCTCTCTCTCTCTCTCTCTCTCTCTCTCTCTCTCTCTCTCTCTCTCTCTCTCTCTCTCTCGCTCCACCCTCACCCCTGACACACTCCCACGCCACCCCAAAACACGCCTTTCCTCACGTCAGCAGACAGTCAGCGTGGTGCCTCTGACGTCAGTAGTGTCAGCGCTGATTAAAACATGTTAAAGGTAAAACAATAACAAACATTCTAGCCTTAAATCCTTGAAGATGTTTATTATCATCATCTTTTTAACATCATTCGAGCACAAGACTGGCAGGAAAGTTAATTTTGAGACACTTTTAACACGTCAGACTTTTCATCCTGTACGTGATATATTAATAATTGCAGTAAGAATAGGATTAAATATGATAAAAAAGAGGATTAGTGAAGCAAAAAAAGCTAACATGCACAGCTATTTAACCTTGACTTGAAGAGAGCTTGTTTTTCTGCGTTTCTTGGAAGTGGAGGCGGGAGGGACACGCTAGGAGGAAGAGGAAGGGAAGGGAAGGGAGGGGAAAGGGAAGGGGAGAGGGATGGGGATTGAGACATGGGAGTAGGAGGAGTAAGGGGGGTAAGGGAGAGATACTGGGATGCTGGGAAAGGAAGGGGAAATTGTGAGAAAGAAGGGATATTTGTGGAGAAAAGGAAGGGGAGAGATATAGTGGAGAATATGTAATACTTTTTAATGAGAAGAGGATAAAGAGAGAGAGAGAGAGAGAGAGAGAGAGAGAGAGAGAGAGAGAGAGAGAGAGAGAGAGAGAGAGAGAGAGAGCAGAGAGACAGAGAGAAGAGAGAGAGAGAGAGAGAGAGAGAGAGAGAGAGAGAGAGACTTGGCTCACTTCACTGCAACCCACGTGCAAAGATTATAAAAGAAAAATCGTTGGAAAGAAATTAAAGGAAGAAAATATACAGAGGACGATAGGGGGCCATTATTATGTGTTTTTGGGGAAGACTCTCTCTCTCTCTCTCTCTCTCTCTCTCTCTCTCTCTCTCTCTCTCTCTCTCTCTCTCTCTCTCTCTCTCTCTCTCTCTCTCTCTGTGTCAGTAACGTCACCGCTTCTAACGTCACTGTGCTTTGGTGGCGCAGTGTAAAAATAGACTTCCGTTTTCAGGTTAGTTTGGGGTTCTAATCTCCTAGTATTGTCACTCACAGCACTTATATTTTTTTGTTTTTTTCTTACTTGCCGCATAAAGTGTTGGACGCCAAGGTGCGATGCTCTTTTATTTTGATTAAGGAGGTTGTGATCACATTCTTGGCTGTCTTAATGTTTCTTTATTCTTATCACTCGTTTATTTGCTTCCGGATTCATTATTTATTCCTTCTTATTTGTATATTTATCTGTATAAATGTGTGTACGTGTGGTTTTCCTTTGTTATTTATCTATCTTAGTTATCTTTATCCCTGAGTAATCGAGTCGCTCTGTATTTGAGAGTCGTAGCGTAGTGCCAGAACGTCCTTGGCACCAGTGGCCTGAGAACCCCTTCTCCAGACACCACCTGCTGCTTCCTCTCTTCCCTCTCTCATTCCCTTCCCTTCTCTCTCCCATTCCCTTCCCTCTATCATTCTCTTCCTTCTCTCATTCCCTTCCCCCTCTCATTCCCTTCCCTCTCTCTATCCCTCCTTCCCTTAATGTGATCGAAGTCATCTGGAAGCACATTAAGAAAACCAGGATGTATATAGAGGACTAGAGGGATGTGTGTGTGTATGTGTATGTGTATGTGTGTGTGTGTGTGTGTGTGTGTTGGATGTGTGTTTGTATGAGGAAGATGTGAGGACGAGTGTTTGCTTACCTGTGGGAAGGAAAGTGAATGAGAGATTACATATGTGAGGACTAATAGATCAAAGGTAATGTCGTATGTAGGAAGGGAGTGGAAGGAGGATGTAGTGTAAACTATTAATCTTCCATTGATGTTAAAATTTTTAGCTCCTTCAATGTATCATATGTTTAAATCGTATCCCAGGTTTCGACTCAGTCTTACATAAACTCAAAGCACTTCCCTCGACTACCCTGTCACCTTGTATATACTTTCAATACCTCAATAGACTACCTGCCATTAGCGTTCTATGTCTATTTCTCCTCCTACAGTGATGTGTGAGTGTGTGTGTAAGGAATATAAAGGTGAGGAGAACCGTGCATGGTAGAATAGTGAGGGAGGAGGAGTGCATGAAGAAAAGGGAAGGGAGTGTATATGAGGGAGAGAAGAGCACATGTTTTTTAAGAGTGTGGAGTGAAGAGGCGGTGTAGGAGGTGAAGGGTGTTGAAGGAAAGGTGTTGAGAGGTACGTGGAGGGCAGGAAAGACTAGTGGATGTAACTAATAATATAGAGATGATCACGTGGGCTTCAAGGACACACTAACAAACTTGAGGCAGGAAGGAAGCGCGACTTGATGGAGAAATGATAAGCTTGACAACGTAAATTATAAGGTTTGGCGGCGGTGGTGCAGAGGAAAAGACATGTTTGAGACGTTTAGGAAACTTGATCTGTGTATAATTTATTAGTGAAGGGAAAAAAGGAAGAAAGAGAAACGTGAATGAGAGAGAAGGAAGAGAATAGAAAAGGAGGAGAGAGGAGAGATAGTTTAAAAAGGGAGAGGGGAAATAAGGGAGGTTAGGAGGTATTGAGGGTAAGGGAGAGTGAGGGAACAAGTAGTACGAAGGTTGAGGACACCACGTTTAATTTTCAAGGTTTTCTCTCCTCTCTTTCTCACTCCTTCCTCCCTGTCCTTTCCTCTCTGCCTCTCTCTATCTCTATTTCTTTCTTCAACTTTGTCTAGCCATTAATCTCCCTCTACCCTCCCTCCTTCCCTCCCTCACTCCCTTCTTCTCTCCTTCCCTCCCGCTCTTCCTCCCTTCCTCCTCCCTTCCATAGACCAGGTAGGACAAGGGAGGGTATTTGGGACAGTGCCATTACACACACACACACACACACACACACACACACACACACACACACACACACACACACACACACACACACACACACACACACACACACACACACACACACACACACACACACACAGTCACACACACACAGTCACACACACAGTCACACAGTCACACACGTAGTCTCGCTTCGCCTATTGGAATGTCAATTTATTCTCTCTCTCTCTCTCTCTCTCTCTCTCTCTCTCTCTCTCTCTCTCTCTCTCTCTCTCTCTCTCTCTCTCTCTCTCTCTCTCTCTCTCTCTCTCTCTCTCTCTCTCTCTCTCTCTCTCTCTCTCTCTCTCTCTCTCTCTTCTCTCTCTCTTTTACATGTCAACATTCTATTTATATGCAGCATATTTTTGTATCTCCTTTCTACTTTTCTTTCCTTCTTTTTTCTTTCTTTTAACATTTCTTCATCTTTATTTACGTTCAAGACATTTATACAAAGACATTATTTTGCGAAAGTGTATACATACCGATTTTTTTTTATATATTTTATTTCCCAAACAACGTCATGAACTTTATATATATACACACTCACTTTTGAAAGCCTCGTATTTCTTTTCTTTTTCTTCCCCTGAAAAAAACAAACAAGATTTATGAAGAGTATCTGATGTTTTGTTTCTCCTTCAAATACCTCGCACAATATTCCTATCTTTGTTGCACCTCCTACCACCTCACAGTGTTTTAATCTTTGTTTCACTTCCTACCGTCTCACAGTATTCCTATCATTCTTTCATCTCCTACCGTGTTAAAGTATTCATATCTGTGTTTCACCTTCTACCACCCTACAGTATTCCTATCTTTGTTTCACCTCCTACCACCTCACATTATTCCTATCTATGTATCACCTTCTACCACCTCACAGTGTCTTTATCTTTGTTTCACCTCCTATCACCCCACAGTGTTTTTATCCTTGTCTCTTTGTCCTCCACACAGATCGTCCAAGCGCCCCGGGACAGCCTGAAGCAGTGGACAGGGAGGGAAGTGTCCTCAACAGACTGTCATACGTCAAGGTGGAGAATGATGCTCTTCTACTCCGATGGGATGTTCCTGTTACCGATGGAGGCTCCCCTATCACTGGTGTGTGTGTGCGTGTGTGTGTGTGTGTGTGTGTGTGTGTGTGTGTGTGTGTGTGTGAGTGTGAGTGTGTGAGTGTGTGTGTGTTTGGCGAGGAAAAAGAAGAAAAGAATGAATGTGTGTATTTTTGGTGGCTTTGTTTGTGCCGGTGACGTTAGTGTGTGTGTGTGTGTGTGTGTGTGTGTGTGTGTGTGTGTGTGTGTGTGTGTGTGTGTGTGTGTGTGTGTGTGTGTGTGCGTGTGTGTGTGTTTTAGTACTATAATAAAAACATAAATGGATCTACTATACAAACATATATGCTAAGTATACATAAATATCATTCCTGTTTCTTATCTTACATTAATACTTACTTATTCGTCCTAAGTTTGACCATGAATAACGATGTGTATTTTTCCCCCCCTGTGTGTGTGTGTGTGTGTGTGTGTGTGTGTGTGTGTGTGTGTGTGTGTGTGTGTGTGTGTGTGTGTGTGTGTCGGGCTACATAACGCAGGCTACATCATCGAGCGCTGTGAGGGCGAAGGAAATTTGTGGATGCGGGTGAACCTTGTACCAATCAAGGACACTGAGTACGCCGTGGCCAACATGATGGGCGGGAAAGAGTACCGTTTCAGGTGAGTACTCTTGATCCTCTTACCTGTCCTCCTTCACCTATTATTCTGCTCATTCTGGTAAGGGGAAAAAAAATGTGTCTTCATCCCCTTATCTTTCCTCCTCCACCTGTTATTCTGTTTATTCTGGGGAAGGGAATATTTTTTTTTGTCATTGGGTGGGTTCTTTTCACTCCCTTACCTGTTCTCTTTCACCCGTCATTGTGTTTATATTGGGATGTAAAAAAAATAGTTTCTCTTCAGATAGATTCCTTTCACTCCCTTATGTGTTCTCTTTGACCTGTTATTTCGTTTATTCTGGGAGAGGAAATAGTTCGTCTACAGATAAGTTCTCGTTACCTTCTCACGTGTTCTTCCTGTAAGTGGCTCTTCTCGTCCCTTCCCTCCCTCCTGTCTTCGCCTTGTCTTCCTACGCCTTCCGCTGCTAATTTTTTCCATCCTTCAGCACTACAGTATCTTACCTATTTTTGTCTTACTCGTTTTTTATTGTTATCTATTCTTTTTATGTGCCATTCATTAGTTCTTTGTATCTTCACTGTCAGTTTTTTTTTCTCTTCTCTTCTTTAATGTTTCATCTTTATCTCATATTTCTCATCTGACGTTCCTTTTTTCTTTCATTTCTCTCCTTACCATATCTTCATTAGTTCATGTTTATTTTTAGTTCCTATCTATCTATCTTTCATTAACCTGTCATGTTTTTTCTTCAGTCTATTCCTCTTTCCTTCACTTTTTCGTCTTCATCATTTATCTCTCACTTGTTGCCTCTCTTTACATTCATCTTTAACCTGCCAGCTTTATTTCTTTCCCTCCATTTTTCATCATTACTTTTTTACCTTTTTCATAACATCTTTAACATACATCTTCCTATCTTTCCATGCCAAACCTGACCCTCTTCATCTTTCACCCCATTCACCGTTATCTATTTAGCTCATCTCTCCATTTTTCTTCACATTTTCACCTCATCATCTTCATTACTTACCTTGTATTGTTGTTATTTACTTATTTTTCTTTTATCAGATATATCTACCTCCACCCTCACCTGTGCTTTACCTTCTTATTTATTCTGTATTACTTTACTTCCCTTCCTCCTCTCTCTGGTTTGTATTATATTCAGTTGTTTTTTTATACACTTTATAGCCAAAAGTGGAAAGGATTATAACTATAATCATCTGCAGGTCCTTAAACGTCATCGTAAAGTTTAAGTCTTAATCAGAGATAAACTGTTGCTTCTCCTTTGAAAGTGTCATATGCTATTTTCTCTCTCTCTCTCTCTCTCTCTCTCTCTCTCTCTCTCTCTCTCTCTCTCTCTCTCTCTCTCTCTCTCTCTCTCTCTCTCTCTCTCTCTCTCTCTCTCTCTCTCTCTCTCTCCTCCTCTCTCTCTCTCTCCTCTCTTCTCTCCTCTCTCTCTCTCTCTCTCTCTCTCTCTCTCTCTCCTCTCTCTCTCTCTCCTCTCATCTCTCTCTCTCTCTCTCTCTCTCTCTCTCTCTCTCTCTCGCCTCTCCTTCTCTCTCTCTCTCTCTCTCTCTCTCTCTGTCATCTCTCTCTCTCCTCTCTCTCTCTCTCTCTCTCCTCTCTCTCTCCTCTCTCTCTCTCTCTCTCTCCTCGCTCTCTCTCTCTCTCCTCCTCTCTCTCTCTCTCTCTTCTCCTCTCTCTCTCTCTCTCTCTCTCTCTTCTCACTCTCTCTCTCTCCCTCTCTCTCTCTCTCGTCTCTCTCTCCTCTCTCTCTCACTCTCTCAACCTCTTTGTCATTATCTTTTCCTTTCATCTATACACCCCGTCGCCTCCTCTTCTTCTCTTCTCACCCTCTCTCCCTCCTTTCTTTTCTGCCCCATTTCTTCCCTCTATACCTTCCCCTTTTCCCCTCATTCCTTCCCTCCCTCCTGACACACTAACATGAGGTAAGGGTTGTCCTAATAATCTTGACATGAGGGAAAGGAATATCCAAGGCGACTTTCCATCAATATTTTAATACTTTGTTGGCTGTTGCTCCTCCTCCAGCATCCTTGTGGTCCATTGAGAAGACAGAAAGTGGGTCTCTACTACCTCTTCTTCCTCTTCCTTCTCCTCCTCCTCCTCCGTCCCTTCATGTTGATATATGTAATAAATCGTAAGGGTAGCACTAATTTCTCTCATCCGTTTCCCCTTTTACCTCCTCCTCCTTCTCCTCTTCTTCTTCTTCCTCCTCCTCCTCTCACACGTCAGCCACCCACCACACATTAGTCACACTCTCCAGACAGAAACATGTTGACTCAAGTGTTTTTTCTCCACATATTCCTACCTTTCTTTAATCTCTTCTCTCAACTTCTCTTTTCCTTCTTTCTCCTCTTCTTCTTTATTTATTTTTATTTCTTCCTTACTCTTTTTTTATATTTCCTTCCTTTTTCCTTCTTTCCCATTCCATTTTAATTCCTTATTCATTATTTCTTCTTTGTTTATCTTATTTACAGCTCTATAACGCTTTTTCCATGTTAATTTTAGCGTCTTTACCCCTAACATAATCTTTCCCCTGTAAATATTATGCCTTTTTTTTATCAACATGATAACTTTCTACTCCGTACCACAGTCAAAACTTTCCCCTTTCCTTCAGAGTGACCGCTGAGAACGCCGTGGGCTCGTCTGACCCTTCACCGCCTTCAGAGTCAGTGAGTATCTCCACGGACCAAGAAGCCACGGAGCCGCACTTTCTCAGGGAACTTCGTGATGCGGTTGCCGTCGAGGGCCATAAGGTGGGTGAACTTTGCAGTGCCTTGAATGCTCTCTCACGTTATTGATAAGTCGTGTTGATTAATAGTATGTCCTTGTTTGGTGTTTTATATGGCTTATCTTAGCTTGAAGTGAAGTTGAGGATTCTGTCATATTTCTCTTATATCAAAGTTTTGTAGAAGGATAATTTTTTGTGTATATACTTTGAAAAACGCTACCATATTATATTATAAATAGTAATGGAGCTATAGGTATTTATTTTGCCATTAAGGATGATTATTTAACTCGAAAAATCATTTAGTAAAATAGTAAAGTAAAAATCGTGTGGATTATAAAACTCTTAGGAGGTATATATCCACATTTCACTACTCCACCTTATCTGCCTGTTTCCTGTGGGGTAACTTTTTTCTAACTTGCAGGTGGAATTCTCGTGTGACATCATTGGGACACCACACCCTGACATCACCTGGTTTAAGGACGGCTTCGAGGTTTATGACACCCGCCGCTTTGGGTTCCTGGTGGAGGGTGACCGCTACACCTTGGTGCTGAAGGAGGCCAGACTCACGGATGAAGGTGACATCAGAGTGAGGGCCACAAATCGTGTTGGTGCTGCCTCCTCACAAGCCACGTTCATTGTCCAAGGTAAGGCAACCCACAGTCTTCCTTGGTTTTATGGTACCATTGCAGAGGTGATTAAAATACCTCACAATCTCCATAATCCACATCACACTCATAGTAACACGCCTCCTCATCTTGCAGCTCCTCCAAAGATCAAGCTTCCGCCCCAGTACGAACAGGGACTCATATTCGATACCGATGAACTAATCCGACTTCGCATACCATATACAGGACGACCTCAGCCACAGGCATCGTGGACACACAACGGCAAACAGGTTCCTGCTGTGTTTGTGTTAAAATGGTTGTCAAAATGGGGGTTGGTGGGGATTTTTCTATATGATATTTTGCCGTTTGGGATCAAGTTTGTGCTTTAGGGGTAAAATTTTGATTTGAATTAAACTTTCAGCTCATGTTGAAAAGATACTAAAATGTTTTCCTCCTGCTGCAGGTGGACGGGGGAGAAAGACACGCTTCAGACGTTTCAGAGAAGCATGTGACCCTCAAGATTGCAGGGGCCTGTAGGACAGACAAGGGCCTCTACACTCTCAAACTGTCCAACCCACAAGGCAAAGATGATGCCTCGTTCTTTGTCACGGTCACAGGTGAGGAGAGACGAAGGTAGTGATGGTGGTGGTGGTGGTGGTGGTGGTGTCCTTTCTTATACAAAAACAAGAATTAGGAGCCTATTTCTCATCACCCGTTTCTTCTCCCCAGATCGGCCAGACCCTCCCAGCGCCCCCACAATCACCGACCTGTCTGGCACTGCCCTCACCCTGCGTTGGGATCCTCCACGCGATGATGGTGGTTGCAGGATCTCAAACTACATTGTGGAGTACTTTAGGGTGAGTTTGGTTGGTGTTATATAAGGAAGGCATAAAAAGCATCAGTCTTTATACATTTCATGCTAGGAATAATGTTTGCTTGAAGGTATTTTATTCTTTAAATGGTTACTTTTCCTCTGCATAAATGGAGATAGATTGATAGTTTCTAAGCCATCAAGAAAATAATTGCCATATGCGATACCTATAAGTTGAATCTAGAAATGTTCCTCTTAAAAAAAATTTAAAAAAAAAAAAAAAAAAAAGCTGATTTAGTTCCTGAGTTGCCGTAAAATTATAACATCACATAGAAGATCATTAGAGAAACTGTGAATACGTTCCTCTTTTACTTACCTTCTCTCATGGGTTCAGGTGGGTTGGGACGTGTGGCTGAAGGCTGTCTCCTCGAGGATCACCTGGACGCAGCTCACTGACCTCATCGTGGGGTCTGAATACCGCTTCCGCATCAAGGCCGAGAATGCTTACGGAGTCTCTGAAGCTGGCGGAGAGTCACAACAAGTCCTCATTGAAGAAACTAAGAGCACTGAAGGGTACAGTAAACTTGTTGGTATTGTGTGTGTGCTGTGGTGGTGGGAATGAGGGTAGACATGGTAACTGTATCATCATGGGTTGTGTATAATCATTATGTATATGATAATGTGATTTCTTGTCTCTTAATAGGTCTTTTGAATCCGAGATCTTCAAGTCTAATGCTGCTGCTGCAACTTCAGTGCCCAAAGAAACAGTCACACTCCTTCAAGGTGCAGTTTGATCTCATGTTGATTGGCTGATTGCTTAGAACTTATCACAATATTGAACATATACACTATTGCATAATAATGATCATTAGTTTATGCACAATATCTTGATGTAGTCTGATGAACATTATTAGAATATCTGTACCAGGTGAGCACATAATCATGAATAGTAAAACACTTATGGTTGTTAATATACTAAAACTGCCGACTCTTCCAGGTGAGGACTATTCCTTTGACATGAGTGACTCTGGTGACAGCTCCGTCGTTGGCTCCTTTGATGTTGATGAAGGTCTTGTGACAAGCCGAGCAAGATTCCTCAGTCAAGGCACCTCAGACGAGCAGCCGCCTTCTGTGGCCAGCTCAGGGCATCATGAGCGGCCTGCCTCCCTCAGAAATCCACCCTCATTTGAAATTGAAGCCTCCCGGGGACCTTCCTTGGAGGCTGCATCATCAGAAGAAAGAGGAAGGTCTTTTGAAACCTCCTCAGATGACAGAGGAAGGTCCTTTGATATTGAGTCCTCAGTGGATAGAGGACAGTCATTTGATATTGAATCTTCAGTAGAAAGAGGACAGTCCTTTGATATCGGGTCCTCAGAGGATAGAGGACAGTCCTTTGATATCGGGTCTTCAGAGGATAGAGGACACACCTTTGATATTGTGTCCTCATTGGAGAAGGGACAGTCCTTTGAGATCGGCTCTTCACTCGAGAGAGGAGCATCATACGATATGCAATCCTCACTGGACCGCGGCCCGTCTTTCGACTCCGAAATTATACGAAATAAGCCGGACACCTTCCAGTGGGGTATTGCTGACGAACATTCGCTGAGCGAGTCTCTGGGAAAGGAAGTTTCAATAGAAATCACTGACTCAGATGGTTTGCCTGCGAATGCCAACTACAAACTTGCTGGTTCTGTAGAGCTTGGCAGCTCCTACGAGGATGAACGTCTCCTTAGAACAGCAGAATACCTGGAAGGACCTGCGGGAGGGTCCCTCGACCTGGGTAGTTCTGCTGGGGAGTCCATGGACCTTGGAGGCTCCTTTGAAAGTATGGAGCCTCCAAAGGCCCCTCCTCGTTCTCCTCGCAGGGGCGCGGCTCGCTCACCCGCCGACCAGCCTTCACCCGCCCCAAGTATGTGGTTTGTTCTCCTTTGCCTTAAGTGCATTCTGAATTTATCCCAGATTTATGTAGTTTGTTAATTGACATGTCCTTGTTGCTTGTGTTTTGTGCTGCCATCTAGAGAATTTCTATTAACATATGTCTAAGTATCACAGCAGAGACCTTGAACAACTTTTGAGTCCCCAAAGAGTACCCGGGTAGTCCTTGTGGCTATAACAAGGTGCCCATCATGCACCTCACTTCTCTTGGGAGCCAACACCTCAGGAGACACCCTTTTGTTCCCTTCACGGAGAATTCAGTAACCTTTCATGATGGTCCTTGTATATAGTCATCACCCTTATGCATGAAAATTCTTCTACCCCCAGATTTCCTTCCATCTTCCCTTCACTCCACAACTTGACACTTCAGTTACAGTACCACCTCCCATATTCCATCCTGCTTTCTACATACACACTATAGAAATGTGACACATTATTTTAGTATGTCGCAAGTTGGTATGAAGGTCCAGCTGTAGCCTCCACAGTACTTGTTAGTTAAACACTCATGCCACCTGTTAAGCTTCAGCTGTTACTAAGCTCCGGCAGCTTATGGTGCAAAACAAAAATAGAAAAGTGATACGTATATATGTAAATGTTTTCATCGTCATGTACTGTTTGCTGAGGCTATAATAACATTGTGTTGCTCAGCTTTTGTCTTCATTATCATGTCAAACTATACAGAGAAAATTATGTACATTAAGTATGAGAGTAAACATGAACAAGGCAAGCTTGATTAACCTCATGTCAGCTTCTCGTGTAACGTTGTTCAGCTTACTGCCACTCACGTTGTTAATGTAATTGTAGAAAGTTTGTGATTTTCAACTCTGAATATCTATCTGAATTAATTTAATATTCTGATCATGACAGGAATGGTATCTTGCAGTGCAGAAAGTATCTTGAAGCAAACTTGAATTAAAAAAATATGATTTTTTGCTGAATTGTCATTACATAAAATATTTTATTGTTACCATGAGCGTTACGTCCAATTCGTAAAATGGATTTGACTTGTATGTACAAAAATTAATCATTCTCTCTCTCTCTCTCTCTCTCTCTCTCTCTCTCTCTCTCTCTCTCCTCTCTCATCTCTCTCTCTCGTCTCTCTCTCCTCTCTCTCTCTCTCTCTCTCTCTCTCTCTCTCTCTCCTCTCGTCTCTCTCTTCTCTCTCTCTCTCTCGTCTCTCTCTCTCTCTCATCTCTCTCTCTCTCTCTCTCTCTCTCTCTCTCTCTCTTCTCTCTCTCTCTCTCTCTCTCT